>JAMWET010003288.1:312500-344650 GCA_024036415.1 Prochilodus magdalenae
AGTATTAGTGAGGTCAGGCACTGATGTTGAACAGTGCTGTGACGATTTGATTGAGTATTAGTGAGGTCAGGCACTGATGTTAAACATTGCTGTGAGGATTTGATTGAGGTTTAGTGAGGTCAGGTACTGATGTTGGTACATTGCTGTGAGGATTTGATTATTAGTAAGGTCAGGCACTGCTGTTGGAACATTGCTGTGAGGATTTGATTGAGGATTAGTGAGGTCAGGTACTGATGTTGGTACATTGCTGTGAGGATTTGATTATTAGTAAGGTCAGGCACTGATGTCGAACATTTCTGTGAGGATTTAATTGAGGATTAGTGAGGTCAAGTGCTGATGTTGGAACAGTGCTGTGAGAATTTGATTGAACATTAGTGAGGTCAGGTACTGATGCTGGAACATTGCTGTGAGGATTTGATTAAATGTTAGTGAGGTCAGGTACTGATGCTGGAACATTGCTGTGAGGATTTGATTGAGTATCAGTGAGGTCAGGCACTGATGTTAAACATTGCTGTGAGGATTTGATTGAGTATTAGTGAGGTCAGGTAGTGATCAGTTCTGGATCACTTCAGCTCATCCCAGAGGTACTGGATGGAACTCCATCACTCCAGAGACCGCAGTTCCCCTGCTCCACAGCCCAATGGACAAAGGGAGAGGGGTATTTCCGCTCATACCCCTCTAGCCCACAGTTAGCATGGGGTCCAGTGACCTTAGGCTCATGTGTGGCTGCTGCAGAGCTTCCCATTCTAGTGCCAGTGCTTTTCCGGGGATAGTATACAGAGTTACAGTGGAGTGTGTCAGCAGCAGGTGACCTTCAGGCAGCTGAGTTCCTTCATTAGAAGGGCAGTCTGGGTACTACCGGGCCTGTAGGGCCCATAGGAGGTTCAGTGTCCTCCAGAGGAACAGGGTTCAGTGTCCTTCACCTGCCAGTACCTTGTTGTGTTACATATTGCATGTGTTACCTGCTCATGTGTCCCGGCAGAGATGGAAGCAGTGTTCCAGGCTCCGAAACGGAGGCCAAAGGTTTATGAATCATTTGAGAGCCCACTGCCCGTCCTGGTCACCACAGAGGCCTCCTCGGACCAGAGCGGCATCTACAAAGCTGAAGTCATTAACCAGCATGTTATAGTGAGAGAGCCTGACCACATCCAGGCCCTGTACGGGAAGGTGAGCTCGCACTTCTCCCTTTGTGTAATCCGGTTGTTATTTAATCCGGTTAAGGGTTTGTGATCGCCGGCTCAGGAGGACGTACCTCATTTAGGGTTCCGTAATGAATTCATAAAGGGTTCAGTTCAGGGTGTGTTAATGTGTTTTCGCTGTGCCATTTTTAGGGTTACTTTGGTAAAGGAGTTCTGTCAAGAAGCAGACCGGAGCACAGTATCTCGGAACGTTGGGAATGTGGGTATATGTGCATGCACTGACACGCATATACATAAGAGTCTTCCATATACCATCAGCACCCTTCATGAGCTGGAATTAGTAGAGCTGCACTGAAATGGAAATTTTTGGCCAAAGCTGAAACCAAACAAACTCCATTATCGAAGACGTATTCTCTCTAGGACTGGATCAGGCATGTACTGGACGAGGTTCTGGATGTAGCCACATCAGTGTTCAAAACCTCTGGCATCAAAGAATTGGTCGGTTGGTCCAGATTTGGTGGATGCCCTCCCTGGCACAGTTCCAAGGAGAATTCCCTGTAGACTGGGATTTTATCCACTGCTGGTAGACCCGTATGACTGTACGCTTCCATACACCTGCAGACTCAGCTACTTCCTTCACACTATGGTCTTTAGCCACACCCACATGCTCAGTGACTCCTTTTAGCCAATCATTAACATCTGCTCTGGAGCCATTTCCCACACATGGAACGAGACATTCCCTGCACTGTAGCACCTCCCCATCTATAAACCCCCTCACTCACACCCCACAGGTATTTATAGCCACATCATCCTCGCACAGCGCCATCTGCAGGAGCCTGAAGTTACTACCACCTTAAATACAGTTGCTCTATATTTATTGCCTACTTTCTTGAGGGGTGCCAATATTTCTGAAGTTAGCAGGAGCTGACGGTATTTTCCTCTCTCTCTAGATGTTGGTGATAGATGTTTGCCTGTTATCCCCCTGGCTCAGTAAGTACTTTAATGCTTTAAAGTTATATATGATGGCTTATACACAGATCCTCCATAACCGTAACACCACCTCCTTGTACCTACACTCACTGACCATACAGGACACTCTGTAGGTGTACAGGTCCAGACTGTAGTCCATCTGTTTCTCTGTGTACTGTATTACCCTGTTCTTCAATGGTCAGGACCCCCACAGGACCACCACAGAGCAGGTATGATGTGGATGGTGGATCATTCTCAGCACTGCAGGGACACTGACGTGGTGGTGGTGTGTTAGTGTGTGTGGTGCTGGTGTGAGTGGATCAGACACAGCAGTGCTGCTGGAGTGTTGAGACACTGTGTCCACTCACTGTCCACTCTATTAGACACTCCTACCTTGCTGGTCCACTTTGTAGATGGACAGTCAGAGACGATAGCTCATCTGCTGCTGCACAGTGCAGTGTTGGTCATCCTCTAGTCCTTCATCAGTGCCCACGGGACGCTGGTGCCCACGGGACGCTGGTGCCCACGGGACCCCACCAGCAGTGACACTGAGGTGTCTAGCAGCACTGCTGCGTCTGATCCACTCACACCAGCACCACACACACTAACACACCACCACCGTCATTCTCAGTGCAGTGCACACATAATATCCTAATAGCCACATAATACATGCTCTATGGGGGGTCCCTATGGGGGGTCCTGTGGGGGTCCTGGTGGTTTTAATGTTATGACTGATGGTTAGTTTGACTATGATTATGAACACTGTGTCAGAGTCCATTAAAACATGCTCTTCTGCTCCAGATACCGAAAACATGTGAGATGGGCCCACGCCGCTCTCCTGTCTCAGGGCTTAGAGGAAGAGGCTGTCAGTCGCTTGCTGCAAAAGCTGATGCGTCCAGTGGAACCGAATCCAGGAGAAGAACACTGTGAAGAACATGAACAAGCTGGCCATCCAAACACCCAGGAGCGGGCAGCACCCTCTTCAGATAGCTTAATCCAGGACCAGCCAGCGGAGGACGTGGCCGCTGCTCAAGGCGTACGTGACGAAGGAAAGGACTCAGAGGCGGAGAGACCTCGTAGACAAGGAGATCCTCTGTATGATCCTCTCGCTGAACTCTATCCTAAAGAACCTGAGCAGGTGGATCCGAATGCACTTGCCAAGGTCAAGTGCAAAAGGCACGACGACTGGATTGCTCACTGTGGGTGTCGGCTGGACGAGACCCAGATGGCGAGCGTTCTTTTTGAGTCAGGAACAGAAGGCGGCGACCCCTCTATCGCTCAGGGATACGTTCTGGTGGAGGAACCCAGCGAAGAAGACGATGGGGATCCTGCTCACCCTGACGCCTCCAGAGTAAATAGATTCACGGAAAAAAGATATTAACCCTCAAAAATGTGCATTATTTTTATTATAGTAGCATTATATATTATAGTATTATTATTATTATAATGATACATATCCATGTCTTCATTATTATATTTTTATTAGTGTATATAAAACTATTTCATCATATTTATTTTAACTATAATTTTAATTATATGTCAATTTATTATAGTATTTATATTATACTAGTTAGACATTGTGGTGTAACTTTAATTACTTAATTATTATTATTATATATTTACATAATTTATTATTAAAATATTAAATCTACATAAGTTACATCTTAAACAACCAGAAATATTGACCACAGGAATCTTGACAACTCTTTTTATTTTTTTAGCACATTTTTGCGACATAAAAAAAATTATTAATTAATTTACATAATTAAAATTTTTATTATTTAAAATTAGGGCTGAGCAGATCAAATACATTTACAGCTGTGATTTAACTTGCAGTTTTTTTCTGTGGACCAAAGTTATTTAGCCAGTAAGACCAAAGCACCCCATTTCTCAGTCAGCTGTGGTTGTGATGTAACCTGTGTAAGTCTGGCTGCCTCTGATTGGTCTAATTCGTCCACAGGCAACTCTCTTTTGAGATTTGAATATTTGTTTAATTACGATCTCGAGTTAAAATGGATTAATCTAATCAAAATTTAGGCAAAGATTTGATGTCATTTGACAGATTTCCCTCTTTGCCTTTTACAACAATCCTAAACAGCATGGTGGAGGTAGCGGCCCTGCAGAGGAGCCGGGAGCCTTTCAAAAGGGAAGCTGCCACTGAATTTCCAGATTCATGTCAATACTAGCGTTGATATTGCAGGAAATGACGTCTTGGTCGTATATTTAGTTGATCTTATGTTTATAAATCTTCATTTTAAGATTCTTGTAAACTCATTTTAGGATTTTTTTTTATTTTTTTATTTGTTTTAAATGATTCCAGAACACCAAATTTTCTGACTAGATTGGCAAATTATTTTGTTTATTTTAAGAAATTTGCTTAAAATCGGCCAAATTATCTTCTAATATAGTAAAAAAAAAATAATAATAAGATTAAATCCCTTATTGATCCACAGTGGGGAAATTTAGTCTCCGCATTTAACCATCCGTGAAGTGAAACACCCACATACACACACATTAGGGGGCAGTGAGCACACTTACCCGGAGCGGTGGGCAGCCCTATCCGTGGCGCCCGGGGAGAAGTTGGGGGTTAGGTGCCTTGCTCAAGGGCACCTCAGTTGTTACTGTCAGTTCAGGGATGTGTAAATATATATCTATATAATATCTATAACTCAGCTTACAACAATCTCATTATAAGAATTTCAAGGTCAACTGAGAGTTTACTTCTGCTGTGATAAAGAGAGAGTCAAATAGAGTCTACACTGGAAGAGCTTAATTACAGCCTTGACTATATGACACTGGAAACATGATACTCGTTTTGTATTGGGAAGTTATAGCAGGGAGCCATAGTTGTAGGATATGTGAAATTAGAAATGAGATGATGTAGTATTTTTAAAGAGAGTTTGATGGAAACGTGTTCAGTGTTTTCGTGTTCCTGCAGATCCGATTTACATCAGAGGAACAAGTCCTCCACCTACCCGTAACACAAAGCCAGAGTTCAGGGTCCATGCTTTCACCCCTCTGCTTCACTCAGTGGGCCATGAGTGAGACGTAGCTGATGTAAACCTGCCCCCTGCTTGTGTTCGCTGGAAGTGCAGTAGTATGGAGCTCAGTGTCTGTTGTGCGAGTTATTGTTAAGGTGCTAAGTTATCGAGAACCGTGCTCAGCTAGTTAACGGCTTCAGCTGGCCACTGTATTAAACATCTCAGAGCCCTTTAAAGCCCAGAAGCAGATCCACATCTGAAATAACTCGCTGTGATCAAGCTAACACTGTACCAGTAGGGTGGCCACACGTCCGGTTCTTCAACTCCCAGTCCTGTGTCCGGCGCAGCACCTGGACGCCTAGCAGTCCTCTTTCCGGGAGGAACTATTTGAAATGTTCACGCGACCCAGTGATGATCGAAAGACCACTATGGCTCCCAGCTATAACTTCCCAATAAGCCAATATTGATCATGTTTCAGGAGTCATATAGGCATGGCTGTTATTAAGCGCGCTCAGTGTAGACTTTTCTGACACTCTCGTTATCACAGCAAATAAAAAAAATCTCTTTGCAAAGAAAAAAATCGTAATATCTTGAAATTCTCATTATGAGATTGATGTAAGCTCATTTATAGATATTATATCGATATATATTTACATATCTATATAATATTTATATAAACATTTCCATTTATTTCACGTTTTTTAAAACCTTTTTATTTATTTTTTTACTATATACAATTTTAAGCAAAATTCTTCAATTAAAAAAAAATTATTTGCCAATATAGTGAGAAAAATTGGCTTACTGGAATATTTAAAAACAATTAAACAAGGTCATGTGACATAGTGACTCACCTACCGACTAACTAGATCAGCCCTCTAAATGCTAGTCAATTAATAAGCCCCCATCTGCCGCACGAATGTCGTCCGTTCCCCCTGTTAGGTGAGTAAACCGATGGCCTGTGTTCATATAGGTTAGGTTATGATTTTAACTCTGCCCTAGCATGGTGCCCGATCCCCTCCCTTCATGATGTCCTCCTTTTTTCAGGTTATGAAAGTGGCTATGTTCCAAACACACCTTCATTCAATCCTTCCTTCTGTTCCCAAGGTCAGGACAGCCAAGCTGGTGTGCAGGATCAACCCCTTCAGCCTGATCGAATACCTACAGCTCAGTTATGAGGAGGTACAGCAGTTCCCACGTACAAACCCAACCCTGAGCTCCTCCATTACGCACAGCTGCGTCTCGTAACGGGGCCGTGCTGCACCACGCTGACCCGCTACTAAGAGGCGGATTTGTTTTCCTGTCAAGGTGGAGACGTGATAAATGCTTCACTTAAGCCACATGCTATCCACAGCTGGATTTGATAGAGAGGGTTCAGCGCTCAGAGCCAGTACAAACAGCCGAGGAAGCTGTGAGAAGGTTCAGCCGGTGGCTCTTCTGTGCCCCCTTCTGCCACAAGCTAATATTAACACAAGCCTCCCTGAAGGACGAGCGTGTTGACTTAATACTCCAGCTGATGAAAATGAATAAACCCGGATCATAACAGACGGGATAAGCCCGAGAGTGTGGTCAGAGGGTCAGGAGAGATGGTGGAATGAATGCGTGGGGTGCTGTTTCTGGTGGTTTAGCCTCGCTGCTGTAGGTTTTACCTTCCTGTCAGATGCTCCGGGTTTAATTGATCGTGAAGGGGCCTGGAAAGCAATCACGCGGCAGAAGTCCCATGGCAAGCCGATATCCACCCCCGTAGACTAACAGATACAGCAGACGATGAGTTTAAGCATTGATCACTGGGGGAATATTTATTCTTCTGAACTCGTGTCCTTTTGTGGTGCAGGCTTTCTTCCTGGTTTACGCGCTGGGCTGCCTGTCCGTTTATTATGAGGGGGTGAGTGTTATCCGGATGCCTTGTATTTATTGATTAATGTATTTATTAATTGATGTATTTATTGATTAATGTATTTATTAATTGATGTATTTATTGACTAATGTATTTATTAATTGATGTTTTTATTTATTTTCTTGTTTCTTCTTCAGGAACCCCTGTCGGTTCTGCAGGTCTGGCAGATGTTTCGTTCAGCGCAGCCAAACTTCGAGACCACCTACGCGGCATATCACTACTTCCGCAGTAAAGGATGGGTGCCCAAGCCCGGGGTTAAATATGGGACAGACTTAAGTAAGACAATTAACCACACCCATACATTTTGGCCCACAGTAATGGCAGAGGTGGGGCTCTGACCCAGACGTGTCGAGGTACGGCGATCAGGGGTGCGATTCCCAAAACCGTAGTCGCTAACTATGTTACAGCTGTGATGCAGATGTTTCCCAACACCATGGTTGGTACTCTGGAGGGAACTAGGTTGGTAACTTGCATAGTCCGAAGCCTCGTTAAGCGACACAGGTGTTTCCCAAACCCGTAGTTCCATCTAACGTTCGCAGCACTGTGGTATAGTTGAATTAATATTTACATTATTCTTGTTATTATTTTCCTGATTAATAATAATTTTATTTACTTTTATTTGTTGATTGTGTTAGTGGGATTGGTAGTGGTGGCTTTATGTGTTGATGATATGAATACAGATGCGTAGCCTAACTAATACATTGGTCATGATTTTTTTTATTCTCGTATTTTGAGCTTATATAACCAGGTTTGTGAGCTTTTGGCATATTTCCTGTTGTCACATCCGCCTGAGCACATGGAAACGTGGTAGTTAGAACTATAGGGGCATCGTACCAGGTCGTACCAGGCTGCAGCGTCGTAGGAAACACACCCCAGATCTGGGCCAACACAATAGCGGGCAGCTACTCTGCATTGACATTGGCCTGGCATGGCAAGCTCTGTGAAAACGCACTTACGCGCTTTCTAAACACATTATTCACGTTAGTAGGGAACTGCTGAAAAGACTGGGTAGGCGACTTGAACTGTTTTTTGGGTCTGCTGCCATCATGGCTCGATGGCACATGGGAGCCATACTTGGCATGACCCATCACTCTATAAACGCTATAGACACTAGAGCACATTGACATGAGCTAGGTAAGTGCCTAGTGGTTACATTTCACACTGCAAGCCCCCTGGCTACCGTTACAGGTCGCTGGCCCACCTCCTTTGCGTTGCCAGGCCTACCCACCTTGAGGACCACTGGAAGTTAGTACACTGTGCCTCCTGGCAATCCGGCCACTGAAAGAGCAGGGCTAACAGGCTACAGGCTCTCCCCCTTAGCTTACGCTAGCCATGAAGACATTCACTCACGCACTCACATCTAGCATCTCCAGTACTGCATATCCCACAGTCCGTGGGAGGAGACTGGGGGGAACTCCATACAGAGAGGACCCCGGACACTCCAGCTGGGATTCCACAGGCTGGGAGGCCACAGTGCCACTCACTGCACCTTATGTTCCCAGCCGGATTTGGAATTTCATTGCACAGGAATGTCTGAAAAGCAGAACGGATGTTACATACATTGAACCACAGACACTAAAACATCACCTGCTGTGTGACGAGTAACGAGATTCATCCGCAACCTCCGAATCCCATTACTGGTCCTGGAGCAGCCCTGCACTGTGTTTCCCGACCTCAACATACATGACCCCTTCTGCGGAATAGGATGGTAAGCCGGAACAGGAACAGCACTAGACCGTGCAGGGAGTCCAGGAGCAGGAATGGGAGCCGCGACAGGTCATTTGATTGTCTCGATGCTGAGCTCCACCTGATATCTGTAATCCGTGAGGGAGAGTTTTTCCGATAGCGCCGGAGGATGAGTGCATTATTCAGACGGATCAAGCTTTGCTTTCCTTGATCCGCTTACCTGTTCGCTTCTGTCTTAATGTCAAGGCTAGGAAACTGACTCGTGGCAGTGAACTTGGAGAGCACGAGACTGAAACCGTGGCCTCTAGGCCACCACACTTGCCACGGTTCTCGTGTTTGGGGCGGTGTAGAGTTGCCTCTTGTTTTGTTCCAGCGGCGATGCTCAAGTTCTCTTTAACGCTTTGGTTTCTTTGACAGTGCTGTATCGGAAGGGGCCGCCGTTTTATCATGCAAGGTCAGTGCTGGTTTACTGGGGTACTGGAATTTTGATTTAGTAAGAGCTAAGATGTCTCCTTCCTGCATGAAGCTGAGATTCAGAGTAAATGGATCATTATCTGTTAATCAGGTCTAGAGGGGAGGGAATCGGTGGTCTGGAAAAATCTCAAACTCAAGTAGATGCCAATAAGGACCATGAAAATAACATTGCTGTGGTCCTAGTCAGGGCCCTGTCTCACAAAGCAGGGTTGGTGGCTATGGATTTATGCTTAGTTTGATCTAACTGTGGATCTTCTGTCTTGTGCGCACACCTGAGCTGCTTCAGGGCAGTTTACGTGGCAAGGCAGGGCAAGTTTATTTGTATAGCACCTTTCATATACGAGGGCAATTCAAAGTTCTTTACATAAAAGGGAGAAAAAAAACAAAGAAATACTAAATAATACATACAAAAAATACAAAATTAAAAAAAATAAAAGCAAAATAAATAAAAAAAATCATATAAAAATCATTAAAATATCATTAATATCGCTAATCATTAAAATCATTAAATGGCGTGGTGAATTTCAGTTTTTATTTTATTTATTTATTTATTTTAAATAAACATTCTGTTTATTGGGTACACAAAGGAAAGGGTTAACAAAACAGAATACATACATAGATTGTGCTACATCGATCAATTTTACCAAATAAACCATCCCTACCCCCCCAAACCGACCCAATACAATCCCCCCACCTGCTGACGCCATACCGGATGTCTCGTTAATTGTCCAGGTAGCTTATTAGTGAAGGAGGCCCCTTGTCCTTACTATAGACTCTCAGTGCTTTATTTACCTGCTTTAAAAAACGCTGCTCCGCCTCCGTCTGTTTCACACCATTGGCTGTTGGTTAATGTTTTCATGTGCACAAGGATAAATAACAGGAGGTGAATAGCCGCTGTTGTGAAACATGTCGGCCGTGTGTGGGTAAGGAAGGGTATAGGCAGGGACCCTGCTGTGTGAGACAGGTACAGGTGAGGTCGAATGTCTGACCTGGGAAACCTACTGCTGGTGTGCTTCGCTCATCCGTTCCTCTCCTGTTGATGTGCAGCTACTCTGTGGTGGTGGAGAAAGTGGACAAGGCGTTCCAAGGTGCTCCATTAAGGCCCTTCAGCTGGAGGTCCTTCGCTGCCCTGAGCAGAACCACCGGTAACGTCTCGAAGGTAAGACCCGTCTTCACCTGACCGCTCCAACCGAACCTACCCTGGGACCCTGGTTTATTTGTACGTGTTGTCTTTGCAGGAGCTGATGCTCTGTTATGTCATCATGCCACCAGATGTTTCCACGCCAGAGTTCCTGAGAAGGGTCAAAGTTCAGGTCAGATGTTTCCCTAGGCTTTAGGGCTGGTTAATATATTTATCAGGGTGTACGGTGACATCAAACCGGTGTCGGCAGATATACTGGTGTTCAGCTGAGAGTTCCAGTGTGATGACCTACGGTATTTACAGAAGGGCGGAGTAGTTACGCTCCACTGGGATCTTCATTGAATGGCTGTATATACAGTATAAGGCCAGCGTTTGGACGCGCCTTCTCTCATTCAAAGTTGTTTTTATTGGGGGTTAAAACTATGAAGGAACACGAATGGAATTATGGAGTAAATTTACAAATCTTACACTAGAATATTCTTTATACCGTAGATTCCTCAGAGTAGCCTCTTTACTGTGGCGACAGCTTTGCACACTCTGGCTGTCTCAGTCCACTTGATCTGGTGCTCTCCCAGATGGCCTACATACATCAGATGGCATTTCAGCTAACATCCCTAATCATCCCTCCATTGGAAATACGTTCGGGACACGGTTCTCGTGTTTGGAGTGGTGTAGAGATGCATCTTGTTTAGTATAACCAAAATTCCGTATTATGGTATTTTTCAAAATTCTTGATTTTTTTTTTTCCCCCCATGCATCCGACTCGGGATGTCCTGTCTCCATCATAGCCCTGAATCCGTCTTATCTCCACCGCGCATATCGGATCCATGTCTTTGGCTGTATGAATGGTTACGGCGTTGGTTATCTCGAGCCACCGCTTGCTTGTTCCGTCGTAGGGAGTACCTTTACCAAAGGCCTCAACAGGGGGCGTCTGACTCGCCTCTCCTCTAGCTTGCTCAGTTTGACCTAATGGTGTGGGAGGCGCTGGTACTTCAAAGCGTGTTTGCGGCTAAGGCGGTGCAGCTCGTTACTCATGTTTCCACCTCCCGTGAGAACTTTAGCTCGACAGACTTTGCAGTAAGTGGTTGTTTGGTCCACGTCCGACCTTTTAAACCGCACGTACCTCCAGACAACAGACACGGCTCCACAGCAAAAGTTCTTCTGGGTCACCATCTACTGCAGTGTCTGGGTCAGAACTTCCCCTGGCCTTTTTCACCACGCTCAACAGCTCCACTAATACTTACCGTTCCCATGCGTGTTTAGCGGTGCAGCACTGAATAACGTCCCATGTGAAACCGTTTACCACCGCTCCGTGTTCCGGATATGTTCAGGCTGTTTAAACCGGTGTGGCCGGCACAGGAAAAATTAATATCATAAAAATAAAAAGCGGTTTACAGTGTGAACCGGTATACCGCCCCACGCTAAGCGGCGGTACTCTCTTCTCTTCCACGTTTTGATTTTTTTGGCAGAGCTGTATCGGGAAAGGACCACCGTTTTATCAAGCACTGTAGTTCTTCAGAAGCTGACTCAGAATGCCAAGCTACAAAGCTGCCATCAAATTAAAGGCTGGCTAATTTGACAAATATTCAAAACGGACTGTTTGCAAATCCATCAATCACATGAAAACACCTGAAGTAGCCCAGCACAGCTTATACAAAAATGATTCTCCATATCTCAACCAAAATAGCCGCCTTTAATGACCACTGCGGTCTCAGAATGAATTAGCCCCTCATAAGAGCACCCGTATCGTCGCTGTCCAAAGAAAAACACATCTCCATTTTTGTTGATTTTTACTTTTATGCCTCATTTGATCACCTGAGCTGCTGTTTACACTGTGTGGAGACTTAATCAAGAATGGACAGAAATGGCCCAGAATGGTTTGGAAAGACGTCTGGTTCCATTGACCTCCATTCAAATTAAATGAGGTTTTTGGCCTCTCCTGTAAAGTTTCCATTTTGGAGATACCTGTTGCTCTTTCAACAGCGACGATATGTAAATCAGGTGTTGTCTCAAGCTTCATTAGTGGCAGATCAGTAGCGCTTGAGAGCTAACACCTCGAATACCTGGACTGGCTGAGGGGTTTGTTGACATGTTAGAAATCTGAGACTTGTCCCGAAAGGTAAGAGGAATGATCACTGCTCCGCACAAACAAGGAAGAGGGAGCTTACAGACCTGCACACCTGCTTTCACTTGCTGTGTGAAATCAAGCATGTAGATCTAATAGAAGCAGATCAGTATTATATTTTCCTCCTTCAGTGCAAACTTAACCCCATGCACATTTCGCTTCATCTCATGAACTTGTGTATCGTCTGGAATCCTGAGTTTGCCGAACTCAACTTTGTCAGCTGCTCAAGCACAATATTCTACAGGACCAGTTAGTATATTCCCAGTTTCCGACACCTCTTAAGCGCAGCCTCGAAATCTCAGATTGTGTTCATTTTACTGCAGCCGTTAACAAATAAACGCTAATCCTAATCCAGGTAGATCCAAGATATGCCTGTGAGGTTCCTCACAGTAGGTGTAGCGTTGAGTTAGTGGCTGCTGTTAGGTAGCAGCAGTAGAACAGTAGTTTCTGCATGTAGCACATGTTTATGTATCAGCGTTATCGGACATGCACGACATCTGACCCACAATTCCCTGAAGCACCCTTAATATTTATTGATGTTTGTTTATTTATTTACACCCCCTACCCCTCCACACACACACACACAACACACACACACACACATAACACACACACACACACACATAACACACACACACTCACACATAATACACACACACACACACACACATAACACACACACACACATTCACACATAACACACACACACACATTCACACATAACACACACACACACATTCACACATAACACACACACACATTCACACATAACACACACACACACACACTCACACATAACACACACACACTCACACACACACACACATAACACGCACACACATAACACGCACACACAACACACACACACACACACACATACACACACACACACAATATTAATATTTTCTTTTAAACTTGCGTTGCAGGAGCTGATTGTAAGCCGGTGGATATCTTCACGAGAACGAACCGAACAGGACGACATGTAGGGTTTTGAAATTTAGTTCTAGATTCCCCTTAAGTTATTTTACTAAACTAATCTTCGAATGTTAATAAACAGTCTGTATGTAAATAATTAATGTTGTTTCCGTGCATTTCTTTGTTTGGTAACACTTTATATTAAGTGTTGAGTCACTGTCATGAAGTAATTCATTAACAAAGCTTAACTAATGTTAAGTTAAACAAATGAGCAGCTGCACAAACAGCTGCACCCAGAAAGAATCAACCCACAGGAATGAAACTTGGTGGGTAGGTCTGACATGGTAAGACATGCTAATGATTTCAGCCACCGTAGTGGACATCCAGCGAGCAGTGGTGTCCTCCATGAGTCCTCCTGTTAGTGCAGCACCACTGGCAGACGGCTGCACCACGCAGGACTACATGCACACAGACCGTTACCACGACTGTCCTTAACACCACGTCACCGTCACCAAAGACTGCAGTGGTGTCGTACCAGACTGTCATGGAGTGACTCAGAACGGCAGCGGGTCATCTTCAGTGACGAGTCCCGCTTTAGGTCTTGGTGGAGACGCCCAACAAGTCCGTGTGTGGAGGCACCGTGGTCAGCACCAAGATGAACGGCATTTAATAGAAGTACATAAAGTCAGGTTCAGCTGATTTAATAAATGAGTGGTGAAGACGCCATACTGAGAGACAGACTTCTGTATGTGTAGCTCAATAAATATTGATCATATCAGTCTACATTCATCATCAGTTATTGATCCTGGTCACCTTTATCTTCCTTCCCAACAGCACCACACTCCCACACCTCCTTCTGGGTGCAGCTGTTCTTTGGATGAGGAATCAAATTTATTTATATACAGCGCTGATGTTGTCTTAAGGCAGCTTAGCAGAAATTCAGTAATAATAATAATTCACTCAGGAGCAAGCTAAAGACAGCGGTGCCAAGGAAAAACTCCCCCAGGTTGGAGGAAGAAACCTCAGGAGGATCCAGACTCGCACAGAGGGACCCATCGTCCTCTGGTCCAAACTGCAGTTTGAAATAGTTCACAGTAGCATCAGCTGAGTATCTAATTATGCTGATCTTGTTGTCATGGTGACAATGAATGATGATAATGAAGACGTAATGGTGACGCAGGTAGCAATAACCGAAAAATGAGTCTACATGTTTGCTTAACGCTAGTTGACCAGTGTTGAGGTGTTGCTATATGATGGCCAGTCTATGGTGACTCTTCCTCTGGATCGTGTTGGTTCAGTGTGCAGCTCTGCTGAGTGGTAGTGGTCGAATCTAACTAGCCGGGTGTGACCTCAGCGACCGTGTGTGCAGGCCTAGCTGTTTGTCAGCGTTGGAGGAGAGAAAGAAAACAAGGCTGAGGCATATAGATCTATCAAGACCCACACATCTTTACTGAAGCACAATGTTAACACAAGATCCCATATAAACAAGACATCCCGCCCAGCACCGGTTCAGGACCTGCTCCTTCGATCTTCCTCCTCATCGCTGTGACCTTCCCGCGAGCTTCTCTTAGGGCTGTCTACGATGTAGAAATGGTTCTGGGAAATCTCCCGACACAGCATGCTGTACTTGGATGCCCTTTTGACACGAGGCAGAACGAAAGTCTGTGTGAACTCGTCCTTGCTGAGGGCGCGTTTGGACTGGGTGGCCAGGACGCAGTTGATGAACATCAGAGTGTAGCTGTAGCAGTTGTGGTTCTCCTCGTTGAAGCTGCAGACGAAAGATGGAGGGGGTGGGGGGGAAACAAGGAGCTTCTGAATGATGAAGTGTTAGCAGGATAGATCAAAGAGCAGAGGTTGTGGTCTCTCGGTGGCTCGTAAACCAAACGCATCTGCGAGGAGACCACAGGAGGAGTTCAGCTTCACAAAGACAAACAGAAAGAAGAGAAGCCGCTATTTATAACCACATCAACCCTTTGATTCGATTATGTCTGCAGAAGAAGCAGAAGGAAAATGAAATCGCATGTTTGTTGCGTTAGGTTTCAGAATATTGCGCTGCACTGAGGTTATGATATTTGGGAAGCCACCCAGCTGCTTGTCCAGTCTCTGGTCATTTCAAGGCTAGGCTACTGCAACTTGCTCCTGGCTGGTCTTCCTCTACGGGCCGAAAGGCCCTTGCAACTTGTCCAGAACGCTGCAGCCCGTCTCATCTTCAATCTTCCAAAGTGCACCCACATCACTCCACTGCTGCGCTCCCTTCACTGACTTCCTGTTGCTGCACCCGCATCAGTTTTAAAACTCTGAGGCCTACAAAGCCAAGAATGGACCAGCCTCTCTCTACCTTATGGCAATGGTGAAGAGTCGAGCTGTACCTCGAGCCCTTCACGCTTCAAGTACAGCTCGACTTGAACCTCCATCCCTGAGGACACATGGAAGACAAGCGTCCAGACTCTTCTCTGTCCTGGAGCCCAGATGGTGGAATGAACTCCCACTGGGTGTCAGAACAGGGGGTCTCTCGCGGTCTTCAAACGCAGACTGAAGACCCATCTCTTCGTAATGCACTTCAGTGAGTGAGCTCTAGTAGAGGTGTAAGTTGAGTGTATTGTGTTGCACTTATAATGACCTTTTCTCCTCTATAGGTTTGAGCACTGGGCTGGGGTTGCCAGGTAGTGCTCTATTTGCTTTATATATGTCTGTGTATTAATCTCTAGGTACCAGCACTGGCCCCCTGTTCCGGCAGTGGCTGAGCTCATGGTGAGTTCTAGGCTCTACGCTTCCTGTACTAGCTGGAACGTTTTTCCAACGGAACGCTTGTAAGTCGCTCTGGATAAGAGCGTCTGCTAAATGCCTTAAATGGAAATGGAAATGGAACAGACATGAGAGGCACAAACTAGCTGCAGATCTGAACTCTAAAGATCCCTGAAGTCTAAAGAGCTAGGCCGTAATCTGGGTGTACTAATCCACTCTGATCTCATTAACGAGATCAGAGATTACCCGTCTACACCAGACCTGAAGAAACTCATCCACGCCTCCATCTCCAGCAGGGCTGTTCACTCTAACAGTCTTCTAACAGGTCCTCCAGAAAGGACAATCAGACACTCCAGCTGATCCAGAACGCAGCTGCCAGGGTCCTCATCCAGGGTCCTCGCCCCAGAGTCCTCAGCCCAGAGTCCTCGCCCAGAGTCCTTACCCATGGTTCTCACCCAGAGTCCTCGCCCCAGAGTCCTCGCCCCAAAATCCTCGCCCCAGAGTCCTCGCCCCAGAGTCCTCGCCCCAGAGTCCTCGCCCCAGAGTCCTCGCCCCAGAGTCCTCGCCCCAGAGTCCTCGTCCAGAGTCCTTACCCATGGTTCTCACCCAGAGTCCTCGCCCCAGAGTCCTCGCCCCAGAGTCCTCGCCCCAGAGTCCTCGCCCCAGAGTCCTCGCCCCAGAGTCCTTACCCATGGTTCTCACCCAGAGTCCTCGCCCCAGAGTCCTCGCCCCAGAGTCCTCGCCCCAGAGTCCTCGCCCCAGAGTCCTTACCCATGGTTCTCACCCAGAGTCCTCGCCCCAGAGTCCTCGCCCCAGAGTCCTCGCCCCAGAGTCCTCGCCCCAGAGTCCTCGCCCCCGAGTCCTAGCCCCCGAGTCCTCAGCCCAGAGTCCTCAGCCTAGAGTCCTCAGCCCAGAGTCCTTGCCCCAGAGTCCTTGCCCCAGAGTCCTTGCCCCAGAGTCCTCGCCCCAGAGTCCTCGCCCCAGAGCTCAGTGTGTATAATTTGTGGCCAATACAATCAACCGTCCTGCAGCTCCTCAGCGCAGCACTGTTCATTCATACCGGTGAGCTCAAACTACAAGCCCAGCCACACGTTTGAGCTTCCTCTGTTTTGCCGTCATCATCTCTGTGGGCCTGTGGTGATGACTCTACTCTGGATGACCTATTGCTGATGGGATGTATTGACCGTCCCCTGGCAGACAGAGGTTTGGCTGAGGCATGCTCACTTATGTCCCCCAGTCAGAGATCTATGTGTGTCCATTGTCGCTCTGTGTGACGAGTATGGTCCTACCTCTGCCACAGTGGATCCCACATTTGAGCTGAGGAAAACTTCTCCAGGTATTGGTCCCACTGGTCGATGAGATTGTACATGTCTGGCTGAACTAGAGGAATGCTAATGCAGCGCTCCCAGCCTTGGTGGTCTCTGCGCACCCCGGTCTTGGTGTAATTGTATACCACGCCTTTAAAACAACAGAGAGTTAGATGCGACGTGGTTCCACCACACCATCACAGATAACTCCTGAATACACAGAGCACATGATCAAGGTTTTAGGCACATTGGAAGTTACGACATTGGACCATCAGTTCAGGGAAACACTGATGTACCCTTATAGGGCCTGTTTATAACAAGTCTATGGCTGTTAATAAGATCATAAAGACTTTTAACACATAACCGTATTAATAAGACGGGCATCAGTGACCTGCTGTTAGTCGAGCAGTACACATTCTATTAGACCTATAGATTTTGATGTTTACTGATCTAACTTTGCCTTCTCCATCATTTTGCACTAAACCTGTCAGATTCAATACGTATACATATTTAGATGGAAGAGAGAATGTTTTTTAATGTGTTATAACTGCTTATTAATACTTGGTAAAGAGTTTATAACCTAATTACCTTTAACAAACTGTTTTTAAACCTTTACAGGAGTACTCTTTTTATCAAGTGGTGCTATTATTGTTATTATTATTATTATTGTTATTGTTATTATTATTATTATTGTTATTCTTGTTATTATTATTATTATTGTTATTCTTGTTATTATTATTATTATTGTTATTGTTATTGTTATTATTATTATTATTATTATTATTGTTGTTGTTGTTATTATTATTGCTGCTGCTGTTATTGTTTTGTTGTTGTTGTTATTATTATAAATTATAATTATAAAAAATATTTTTTGAAACTACAGCTTTGTTAATAAGATGTTGTTCTCTTTAGCAGTTTTTCAATTCAATTGAATTTAACTTTATTGTCATTATACCAATACAGGGTTGTACAGTACAACGAAACACGTTCAGGCTCCGCCTCCAGTGCAGTTGAAGAATATGTGTGTGTGTGTATATATATATATATATATATATATATATATATATATATATAAATAGTGTAGTGCAAAAACAAATAGACAAAACCAATGTGTGTAACAGTAGAGTATGTGTGCAGGACATGCAAAGAGTAGCGCAGTATCAGTAAGTATGTGGTTGTAAACAGTATGGATATATAAAGTGTACAGTACAGGTGGGAGAACAGTAGCTTAATGTTCAGGTAACAGCCAAATTGCTTTGAACTTTATTTATTAGATTATAAATTGTAAGTTTTTTTAATAGATTAAATTCCTTGTAATTTTATGTGATGTTTTAACAACTAGAAATAACTGGTTTAAACAGTTTACAGAGCTGCACTGTAAGAGATTATATGAAAGATATTAAATCACATTATAGACCATATATATATATGTATATATATATATATCGTCACTGTCTAAAGAAAAACAAGTATCTCCAAAATGGCAACTTTACAAGAGAGGCCAAAAACCTCTTTTAACTTTAATGGAAGTCAATGGAACCAGACGTCTTTCCAAACTGTTTTGGGCCGTTTCTGTTGGTCCATTTACCATGGGATTCTCACTCAGTGTAAACAGCAGCTGGTGTGTCCAAATGATGCATAAAAGTGAAAATGGACAAAAGTGGAGATACATGTTTTTCATTGGACGATATATATATATATATATATATATATATATACTATATATATTATATATATATGATATATATATATATATATATATATATTAGAGGTATAGAGGAGTATCATACTGTGTACATCAGGAGTAGATGTGGTGTATCAGGATATGGACTGGTTCAGGCTCTCATCAGGTGGAGCTGTTCAGTGTACAGAGTCTTTAAGATCAAACTTCCATCCAGGTGGATGTTAGACTGGTGGTGTATGCTGTTCTAGCTAATATTGCCTCTATTAGGGAATGAGGAATGTGCTTCCCATTGAAAACACTTGTATCAGAATTAAGTTCTTTATATAGATGACTATGCGGGAGAAATGACACCTGTTTAACCATGTTATTTAAGACGGCAGTACATTTATATAATCAGATCGTATCTCAGTAATTGGTGTTATAAAGCTTTTCTACACACTGATTCTGCTTTGGTTGGTGTAAAGCTGCTTATCAGGGTGTGAATGCTGGGAGACTTTGCGCTGTAATATTTGATACTGGCTGGAAAACGTGAGGAAACATGAGAAAATGTGAGGAAACGTGAGGAAACGTGAGTGCAAAAGTGAGAAATTCAGCAAAACAGACCATCATAATCTTCAGAAACAATCCAGGACAGACCTACATACCCTTGGTGTCCGTAATTCCAGTGTGCAGATCCGATCCACCATCAAATTCCCTAGAACAGAAGCCGAAGGTTCATGTACCATTCGCATCCTATACTTACAACAGGTCCACTCTAACGTCCACCCCCACCATACCTGAGGATGTTGTCTTCTGTCGGGGCAACGAGGAAAGCACATGGTGCTTTATGTCCATTGGAGAAAGGGTTGGGTACGCTGACGGGGGCTTCCTCCAGCCTCCTACCGCTGAAGCTCACTCCACATTCAGGGCATTGCTCTGGGACGAAGAAACAAAAGATGTCCTTGTCACAGTGACTGAACTTGATCACGCTCTTATCCATCGAGGGCAACCATGGGAGCGGCTAGAGCCTCAGGCGTCTCTCCGCGACCTCCTGCTTCATTCTGGCAGCCTGGTTGCCGGACGCGACCGAGGCCAACAGGTGTGTTTCAACAGTCTGACGTCCACTGGTCATTTGTAACGAGCCTATCGGGTTGCAGCTAACCCTACACCTATGGAACAGTAGTGTCCGTTTTCACAGCAGCGTGTTATTAACGTTTCTTCAACGCTCATGCACCTGCACACTGCGTGTCCCCATACAAATTGCTTTGGCCTTTGTGTCCATGTTGAGTTCCTGATCTATCAATAGAAGGACACCATCATTTCCTACTGGCCTATTCAGTCTCCACCACTCTGATTTCATTCATACAGTGTATCGGACGGCTGAATCTGACTTTATGTATTTCTATAAATGTCTAATGATATGTTAATACATTATGCAAATCAGAAGTAAATCAGAGGTCACATGTTTTGGGGTTTGTGTGTTCTGGGTAAGCTCATAGAAGCTATACTGGAAGCTATACTAGAAAGCTACTTGGCTTCAGCTACATCTGTATGATAAGAGACACGTGTCTTGCCAGTTTTTCTCGGTTCTGTCTTGTCATGTCCTTTGTCGTCCTGTTCCAAGTGCTTCTGTTTGTCTTGGTTTTTGGCTCCTCCTGTCTCCGCCCCCTTGTCAGTCCCCTCACATGTCCTTGGTTTGCAAAGCCGCCCCTTCCCAGGTGTTCCTTGTTCACCTATACTCCCTGTAGTCCCCTGTGTTCTTGCTTGGTGTTCTGTCTCCATGTCGGTCTTTCGTCTTCATGTCCATGGATTTTGTCTCTGTTACTTGTTTCTTAGGTTTCCTAGTACTTGCACCTCCTCATCCTGTCCCAGCGTAACACACTACGATCATGAATGTCTGAGGTATGTGCTTTAACATTCACTACACATCATAAACATGGACCATTCTTAAACCCATCTTCACTAAAGCCTCCTCCAGCGCTGTAGGCTGGGGTTTGATCCTCTGGCTGGGCAAGCACCCTACACTATCCCTATAAGAGTCCCTGGGCAAGACTGCTAACCCTATCCTTGCCTGGCTGTGTAAGAAATGGCCATATTGTAGGTCGCCCCGATAAGAGTGTCTGCCAAATACGGTACAGGTAAATGGTCTTATTAGTAAAGGCCCAGTACAGCTACATCTGTATAATAAAAGACACGTGTCTTCACACCAAGATACAGCCATGTGGGCTCACGGCATCATACAGCAGTCCTGGGTGAAAGTCAGAGACATCCCTTTCTTTCTCCCTTTTCTAGTTCACAGTACAAATTATTCATTTTTCAGGAAATTATTAGTTTGTAGATGGATACTATATGGAAGATTTAAGACGATCCACCTCCATAACGAAGGAGAAGATCAAAACCAAATGAGTACAATGAAAACAGGAGTTCAGCAACAACAACAAATACAGAAATGATGGGGTTCCTAGTAACTACCTGGAAGACCAAGCAGACCACCAGAACTATCCCTGCTGTTGATGTAACTTGCACTTAATTTCCATATTCATATGGTAACATAGATGGTAGAGGTTCCTAATGGTGTCCTGTGATAATCCATCCCATGCAGCTTGAACATCCTCACACAGTTCCTGCAGGTGGTGCGGTAGGGGTGGAGGTGGAGTGACGCCAGGCCATCTCGGTGCTGACCACGGTGCCTCCACACACGGATTCGTTGGGCGTCTCCACCAAGACTAAAGCGGGACTCGTCACTGAAGATGACCCGCTGCCATTCTGAGTCACTCCATGACAGTCTGGTACGACACCACTGCAGTCTTTGGTGACGGTGACGTGGTGTTAAGGACAGTCGTGGTAACGGTCTGTGTGCATGTAGTCCTGCGTGGTGCAGCCGTCTGCCAGTGGTGCTGCACTAACAGGATGACCCATGGAGGTGGTCAGGACCACCACAGAGCAGGTATTATTGCTGATGTACATCAGCACCCTGGCTGACCATCTTGTGGAGCTGGTTGAGGAAACGCCTGCCTGTTGATGCTTGAAAAAGTGAGAAGGAGTGCCAGTAAGGAAAGTAGGTGTGTCCACCTTTCTGACTGCTGTTGTAAGTATCTACCAGAAACAGTTTTAGGTTTTGGGACACTGGATTATCTGAGGGAGACAATTGGTAAAGTGATAGCCGTCAAGTGAGCAAAGCTAATTAGGCAGGGTGCGGCCTCTGACAATGCAGCGAGTCTTATGTAAGGCTTAGCTTATTGTCAGTGAGGAGGGCGGGTATATTTACATAAGGACAGCAGCGTCTGTAGGTTCAGACATATAGACACAAAGATGACTGCTTATTAAAGCCCATGAAGGAGCCAGGTGTCGTGATAACGTCACCCGTCTGCCAGATATCTAGATTCGATGATACACATATACATACTGTAGGCCAAGAGTACCCTATCCATCTATCAAGCCTGTAGAGTTTAGACCCAGCTCTAAATAAAAACCCTACTCCAGGTAATAATGTCGAGTCCAAACTCTCCAGGGTGGTGGATCTCCAAGACCAGGGTTAGGCACCCCTGCTTTAGACAGCTCGCCACCAAATTCTATATTTTACAAGCTGTCAAATAAAGCAATAACGCTGAAGAGCCTTGCTCTACCCAGTCTCTTCCTTCATCATGCTGACCATCCTACACTCACTGTCCAAGTTATCAGCTCTATTGACCATATAGGAGCACTCTGTAGTTCTACAGTTCCAGACTGTAGTCCATCTGTTTCTCTGTATACTGTATTACCCTGTTCTTCAATGGTCAGGACCCCCAAAGGACCACCACAGAGCAGGTAGTATCAGCACTGCAGTGACACTGACGTGGTGGTGGTGTGTTAGTGTGTGTGGTGCTGGTGTGAGTGGATCAGACACAGCAGTGCTGCTGCTCTCCTCAGTGTCACTGCTGGACTGAGAATCGTCCACCAACCACAACTACCCAGCCAAGAGCGTCCTGTGGGGCAGCGTCCCATGACCACAGATGAAGGACTAGAGGATGACCAACACTGCACTGTGAAGCAGCAGGGGAGCTATCATCTCTGACTGTCCATCTACAAGGTGGACCAGCAGGGTAGGAGTGTCTAATAGAGTGGACAGTGAGTGGACACAGTGTCTAAACGCTGCTGTTGTACAATATGGCAAAAATACTACATGAAATATTTTCGCGATATACCATATGCATCATAATACGTTTAATAATTACAGTTTTTCTGGGACTTAAGTAGAACAGATCAAACAGAACACATACAGACAATATTTTAATCATAAAGTGAATTAAACAGGACTAACTATGTTCACTGTGTAATTAAACAAAACATTCACCTAATAAAAATAACGAGAATGAATTAAATAAATAAAATATATTCAAATATAAAAGGATTAAATGGTTACCGCTGGTACTGAACACATCTGGGTATCACTGGTGAAATGTATTTCTGTATCATCCAGGAAACATGCAGATTTATATTTATTACACACAGTGTTCAACATTCACTGCAATCATAAATGTCTGAAGTATGCGCTTTAACATTTCACTATACATCATAAACACGGACCATTTTTAATCACATCTCCACTAAAGCACCACTTCCATTCATCCAAACATCATAAACAGACTAAGAAACACAATGAGAATAATCAGGCTCTTTGTTAAAATTAGTTCAATCTTAATAATGTATTTATTGCACAGTTAGAGATGTGCATATCTAAAACAGATGTATGCATGTACTGTGTTTCTAAGACGTTCAGTTGTATTCGTGATAATTAGTATAATTAGTAAAAGCACTATTGGTAGGCGTCAGTATAGTGTAGCTGGAACACCTCGGCCTCCTCCAGCGCTGTAGGCTGGGGCTTGATCCTCTGGCTGGGCAAGCATCCTACACTATGCCTATAAGAGTCCCTGGGCAAGACTGCTAACCCTACCCTTGCCTGGCTGTGTAAGAAATGGCCATATTGTAAGTCACCCCGATAAGAGTGTCTGCCAAATACGGTACAGGTAAATGGTCTTATTAGTAAAGGCACAGTAAATTAAGCTTCATTTTTTACTTTATATATAGTGGATGTTCCAGCCATTAATTCATGTTAGTTGGTCGATACTTAATGTCGTCATGTGTTAGCGGAAGCTCCAGGTCTACATGAGCCAGGCAATAATCGGGTTTCTGCATTGTAACCAGCCACCATCCAGTAAACTCATAAATGACATATAGATAACGTAAAACTCAAATTTCAAGCTGCAGCTTTTTTTTTTAAACATCAAGCCGCTTTAATGATGTAGATACATCATACGAACGATGGAGAATCCTTACATCCCTCGTTTCATTAAGCATGTAAGAGTTTTATTAAACGCTGCTTGCTTATTTCCAGTACTGCATTCTGTTCTTGCACATGTGCAGATCTGAGAAATCTGAAAGAAATCAGAGTAAGGGGTTTACACGCACTTAGAAACCCGATTACTGAGCTACTGATACTGTTTACGTGACTACTGAATAATCAGACCCGCAGAAATCCGGTTATTATGGGAGTAATGAACCGAAATCCTATTACCTCAAGGATCGACTAACCAAGGACCATTACCTCAGGGATCCACTAACTTTAAGATCTTTTAACTGTCGATGATGTAATAGCCATGCCGCTGTACTTCCTCATACACCTTGATGTACATGGAGGCACGTTTCATTCTGGGTAGGACTTGCGAGCCGGTGAACTCGTCTCTGCTAAGAGCGTCTTTACCGTCTAGTGATCGCATGTGATTTATGAACGTCAGGGCAAATCCGTAACAACAAGATCCAAACTCCCGCTCTTCATGAAACCTGTGAAGCAAGTACATAGGAATTAGCATCATGCATTAGTCATCTGCTTTTGGGACTACAGGCAACTCCAGGTGCTTTAGATCCTAACACCTGATTCAGCTTATCGTCAGTTAATTACATGAAGCAGGAAAGACACACAACTGCAAACACTGTTTGTAGACACCTGCTGATTCAGTGTTTCTCCTGAAATGAAGGGTATCAATAGCAATGTGTCCTCGTGCTGCAGTAACAGCCTCCACTTCTCTGGGAGAATGCTGGAACATTGCTGTGAGGGTTAGATTGAATTCAGCATCCACAAGACCATGAGTGAGGCCAGGTACTGATGTTGGATGATCAGTTCTCCCATTCCTACACATACCTAAAGTATTGGATGGAGCTCCATCACTTCAGGGAGTGCACTTCCACTGCTCTACAGCCCAATGCTGGATGGGCTTTATACCCCTCTATTGGCATTTGGCCAGGTGAATCCTATGCAGCTGCTCTATTCTTTGGGACCGGAGATTTCAGAGACGGTGAGTGCGGTTTAATGGCCGTGTTGCAGAACAGAAGCTGCCGTCACTGATTATAATGATGTACAGTATCTGAAATGATGTGTATATCGATACGGTTTATACATTCTCAATACATTCGTGTTTAAATACTTCACGTACCTCTCGGGAGCCCAGGTTGGAAGTGATGAGAACAGCTGCAGTTCTTTATCCCATGACTCTAATAGGGATTCTCTCCAAGGTGGAACCAGCTGTACACAGACACACTGCTCCCATCCTTGTTCATCTATCTGCACTCCAGTCAGTGTGTAGTTGTAGACTAACCCTGAAGATAAAGAGGTGTAAACAAAACCAGCAGCACAACAAACTGTCAGTATACACCAGTGTTCAAAACGCTGAAATCAATAACACTATAATAAGTGTGGTTCCTTAATTCCTTAGGTCTAAAATGTACAGACATGTCTACTGGTCCCTTTCCGGAACTGTGAGAACTCTCCAGAACTGTCTGGGACTGTCCAGTTCTCTACATAGCAGTATAAATACAGGTGTGTTGAACAGCCAGTTCAGTTGACGCTGCAATTGAGTGAGTGGATACAGAGCTACAGGTCATTTAGAGGTCATCAAGAGGCTGCAGCATCCTGCGGACACATTCTACTCCGTCTGTGGACCGATTTATTAAGACCGGAGTGGA
Source organism: Prochilodus magdalenae (assembly GCA_024036415.1). Taxonomy (NCBI): domain Eukaryota; kingdom Metazoa; phylum Chordata; class Actinopteri; order Characiformes; family Prochilodontidae; genus Prochilodus; species Prochilodus magdalenae. Next base: position 338,539 of record JAMWET010003288.1, read on the forward strand.
ACAGTACTCCGTAAAAGGATTTGCTAAGATGAGCGAGGCCTACAGAGAGTACTACTATGTTACAAATGTGTATTTGTGTCTTGTTCCAGGTACTAAGTGTGTTCTCTTAATTCCGTTAGGCCTAAAATGTACAGAAAGTGGCTATCGGTCCCCATAAACGTTCCTTCTGTGTTCAGGACAATAACGTTCTGGAAGGTTCTCTATTATCCAGAACCTCTGTGATACATTCAGTGCTGTGTAGACTTCTAAGTAGACTCTGAAACTGTGAGAGCTCTCCAGAACTTTCTAGAACTTTGGAGAACTATGTAGAACTCCCTGGAACTGTCCAGTAGTCTACACAGCAGTATAAATACAGGTGTGTTAAACAGCCATTTCAGGTGATGCTCCAGCTAGAGTGGATAGTGTATACAGAACTACAGGTCATTTAGAGGTCATCAAGAGGCTGCAGCATGCGGCGGACGCAATCTGCTCCATCTGTGGCCGATTTATCAAGACCGGAGTGGAACAGTACTCCGTAAAGATGAGCGAGGCCTACAGAGCGTACTTCAGCAAGCCTGTCAGGGGGCGAGACAAACCGTGGGCACCTCGTTTCACATGCGAGTGCAGCAGGAGAACCCTTGAAGGTGAGATGGGCGATTGCTGCTTGCGTAGAATTTTATTCTGTAGGGTTTAGATAATTAATCGAAGTTTAAAAGCTGTTTCTGAGAATTGAGTCATAATTTTATCACATTTACACTATATATTTTATGCACTGTGTATATCTACACGTGTGAAATAAATCAGATTTTGTTCACGTCATTGTCCTGCTTGCTGTGTGATGAATACAGCTGTTTTACACTCGAGAAATTGAAATATAACACATGGAAGCCAGAAAGTAAAAATCTTGTTAAGTCGTATAATGGAATTAATAACTGCAGCTATTTTAACTCAATACAGTGCAGATTCAATAAACCAGAATATTCTAAAAATATTTTTATTTTAAAGCTTTTGTGGTCAGAACTAGCATATCTTTTGTTAATGTAACGTAATAACATATTAAAGGTTCCAGATATCGTTTTCATTTATTGTTTTAATATAGCTAATATTATTATTATCACTATTGTTATTAATATTTGTCATGTATTTGTTTCTTTTTTACTACTAACTTTCATTTATTAATTCATTTACTTAATACTACTTTTATTAATCCGAAAAATTGTATGTGTTTATATATTTAGTGTTTGTTTTATCTCTGTTATGACTGTTGTTGTTGCTCTTTTCTCTGATAAATAAATAATAAATAAAGTATAGAGAAAAGTGAACCTTGACTGAATTTGGTCCATTAAAGACAGACAAACATAAATGGACATGAAGGGAATGTATAAAATACACAAACAAAGTAACATATGGGCCCTTTAATGGCATTGCTGCATACATTCATAGGCAATAAGGCTAAGAAGGACTAGCTAGTTTGCTAGCTAGCTAACTAACCTACCTTGTGAGTTTGCGACTCCAACGTGTAACTCCGTGTCATGTCCTTCTCTTAAGAGGAAAGAAAGGTGTCAGGTAAGTAAATAAGGTGGTGTTTTTAAGTCTGAATGTTCATTCGTCAGCCACTAGTTCGAATTTCCCCGTTCCACCTTAAATGCTGAGACGCCAGAATGGAGCTGCTGCAGCATTTAAGGTGGAACCGGGAAATTCGAACTAAAAGCTTCCTGTTCGCCAAAATCGTGTCCGAAAATTCGGACAAGGATTAAAGGAACTTAAAGCCGACATAATAATCGAGGTTTCCTCATATTTCCTGAATCAACTCTCATTTAAACTTACCTCAGAAACGCCGGTCCGTCGTTTGCTCCTATAACAAACGAGCACGGAGCTTTGTGACCGTTGGTGAACGGACATGGCAGCGCGACAGGTGCTTCTAAAAGTCCGAATACGAGAGTCTCCTGGCAAACAGGACACTGATTATTCCGAGCACAGGTTTGACTTTGTGGACAGACCGAGCTTAAAGCGACGGGTCGATCCGAGAAGGTATAAATGTCTTTCCCACAGTGTCGGAACTTCACCACGGTGTGGTCATAGGCAGTTGTCATTTTCTTTCCCACCCGTATTGAGGCGTGTCTCGCCCCTCCCGCGCTACGATTGGCTACTAGCAGCTGGAGCACGCGGGTAAATATGGACTTCTAACCAATCCCAGAGCAGTGCGTTGCATAAGGGGCGGACTTTGTCCGAAAACGGGTGGAAAAGAAACAGACTGCTATTTACAGCTGTAGTCATGTTAGAAACCGGTCCACGGTCAGTGTTTAGAAAGCAGGGATAAAGCCTATTACCGTTTATTACACGTTTATACGTGGTTACGTTAGCCTGACTTAATATACAGGCCTGTAGTTAATGTTTAAAGCATGTGCCAATATAGAAATGTGATATGATATTTTTGTATCATGGTTAAAAATCACAATGTATTAGATACAATAGAGTCAGTTCCAGAGTTTTTGGTACTCTTTGTAAAAACAATGGTTGTGTGTTATACACACACTATATATATTGATATTGATATAAATTCATGGAGGCACAACACCGGGCTAGCAAACTTTTAGATTTTCATGGCTATAAAACCATTTCCCATTCCACCTTAAATGGGACGTCCGTTCCCCCGTTGAAACGTCTTACTGGTGTTAGCACGCCTCTTTGCCCTTGCTAGATCTAAGAGCTTCTCTCTCAGCCTTCTCCTCTTCATATTCCTCAGTCATCTCTCCTTGTTAACAATGGGTGAGGTTCAGCCCCTCCGCCTCTGTGCACGAATTTGAGTGTTTCCATTACTGACTGGCTTTAATACTCTAGCTAACGTCAGCTCAACACAAACAAGCCTAAAATGACATTTAGACACAAAACATGGTCAAAATAAAGTTAAACTGAACTCACAAATAGTGCTATCAGAACTGCCACAAGCTTGTCTGAACATTTTGTTTTTATTTATTAATTTTATTTTGTTAGTAATAACAGATAATAATAGACCATAAAGGTTCTGGTCAAAATGTGTCAACATAACCTAACCCTAACACTGCTGCACACTGAACTGACATCCTTAGACACATAACCTCATCAAAATACCCCACATGAAATTTCTAAAATTTCAAAAAACTCGATATCCACGGCAACACTAACGCGCTTCTTAATACCGCGGTGTAGATTTACACCAAATATCGGCGACACCAGCAGCGCGGAACCAATAAATCTCCGTTTGCTGTTGTATGGTGGGAGAGATTTGAGCGTTGCACATAAACGAAAAGGGGGGCCGGGAAGACAAATATAAATTGCGCATATGTGGAGTGAGAATGTCTACAAAGCAAGTCACCTGCAGGTAAAGGGGCTGGACACGTATACTGGCGACATGAAGCGCAAAGAGCGGACGGGCCGTTCTTGTTTGTGGGAATGTCTCGGTTGACTTTGACGCTTTACAAAATGGTGCGGTGTTAGCTAGCCGGCTAGCTCGCTGCGTTCACTGGACTGTTTTCTTTAGCAACCAGCTTCATAAAGTAATGGTTTTTACGCTTGACTCTCGATTTCCGGGCCCAAACCCGAGTTTAAATGCAATGACGGTACACCTGCGGTCGACGAAGCTATATTTCGCTTGTTGTTCGCCAGCTTGTTGTTGGAATTATTCCGTTCCACCTTAAATGTTCCATTCTGGCGCCTGCAGCGTTTAAGGTGGAACTGGATAATTTGAAGGAAAAGCTGGCAAATAGGAAACCAACCGTCAACACTTGGTGTTAAGTACTGTTTATTAAGTGTTATAACACATACAAAGGTAAATATGTCGATGTTACTACCAACTGAACATCTTGGGCTTAAAATTAGTCACTAATTATCATTAAATCGAAATAATGATCCTGTTAACCACGATCCCATCAAGAGAGCTGCTTGTTGGCCTGTTACTGTAGTAGTCCTACATATAATGAGCCTTATGTCCATCATTTGTTGCCCAAGTGGCCTCTATTTTGTGGCATCCAGGAAGATAAAGGTTACCAGGAATGGCAAATGATGATCAATTTAGACTGATATGATCAATATTTATTGAGCTACACATACAGAAGTCTGTCTCTCAGTATGGCGTCGGGCCGCCGTGTTTGCTAACCCAACACGCCAGATGTCTTGGTATGGAGCTGTAGAGGTTCCTAATGGAGTCCTGTGATAATCCATCCCATGCAGCCTGAATACCCTCACACAGTTCCTGCAGATGGTGCGGTAGGGGTGGAGGTGGAGTGACACCAGGCCTTCTGGATGTGGGACAACAACCCGTTCATCTTGGTGCTGACCACGGTGCCTCCACACACGGATTCGTTGGTCGTCTCCACCAAGACTAAAGCGGGACTCGTCACTGAAGATGACCCGCTGCCATTCTGAGTCACTCCATGACAGTCTGGTACGACACCACTGCAGTCTTTGGTGACAGTGACGTGGTGTTAAGGACAGTCGTGGTAACGGTCTGTGTGCATGTAGTCCTGCTTGGTGCAGCCGTCTGCCCGTGGTGCTGCACTAACAGGATGACTCATGAAGGGTATCACTGCGTTGCTCGCTGAATGTCCGCTGTTGTGGCTGTTGGGTCAGTCAGGTACAGCGATAAGGCCTGGCCTTGCTTTCGTCGCAGGTGTGGTCGAGCGTCGAATCACTGGCATATCTCACATGTCAAGCATACCCACCAAGTTTCCTTCCTGTCGGTTGATTTCATTCTTGGTGCAGCTATTTGAGCGACTGTTCTTTTGGGGTGTATTGAGTATATATAAAAATAATTGTTTTATTGAATTTTGTGAATATTGCAGAGCACTATACAGGATGGCATTGCTTGGTTTCCTGTGTACTTCTACAGGGAGGGGCGGAGCAGTTTCCACACCTACATGTTTGCATTGATAGGCCATTAATTCCCCCCACACTAACTAGAATTAGTAATAATCAAAAGAGATGATGGCACAAGGTGGAGTCTTGAGTTTAAATTTCAAAACGGTTTCTATAAATTCCAGCCCAGGTCTGTGTTTATATCCACGTTTACTGGCTTACCACTTGAACGCTAAACATGGCACACCAAACTAGCAGCTAGATGTGGTTGTGATGATGCAGCATATGGGTATTTGGTGGTCTAACACAGCTACAAGCATTTCGCCCTATTTCAGACTGGCTTAAACCGTAACTTTGTTTTTTTAAAATAACCTTTATTTTAGCCCTGTGTTAAATTATTTGGTGTGTAAGGTGCCATTGGATTGCTGCTCGTTGTACACTGTGTGTATCTGAAAGCATGCAAAGATGAAAATTCTAAAAGAGCAGTCCTGATTTGCTGAGATTGAGTCGGTAGAGAAGTCAGTCAGCCTGTAGGTAACAGTGGTGTGTGTGTGTGTGTGTGTGGCGCGTCCGCTCACCTGGCTGACTTTTCTTTAAATCCAGAAACGTCGTAGCTTCTCCCTCATGGGTATCGCGATGTAAGAGCTGGTAATGTATGCATTTCTGACCTACTTATTTTTGTCCCCTCTCTATAGATATTTTATTCATGGCGTTTGTCGAGAAGGGAACAGATGCATGTTTTCGCATGACCTGGCAACCAGCAAACCCTCAACAATATGTAAATTTTACCAGAGAGGCACGTGTGCACTACGGCGGACCGGAGTGGCAGGGTAAGAATGACAGTACCTGCAGTGTTTATGAGCTCACCGGACAAAACGTAAGTCACCTCGTGTGTTTAAGGTTGTAGTAACTTCAGACTCCTGCAGATGGCGCTGCACCAGTATGTTGGGGCTATAAATCCCTGCGAGTGACGGGATCCATAGATTGGGAAGAGGGGCTACAGTGCAGGGAATGTCTCGTTCCATGTGTGGTAAACGCTCCAGAGCAGATGTTAATGATTGGCTAAAAGGAGTGACTGCATGTGGTGCTGTGGCCAAGACCATGGGTGTGAAAGGACAGTAGCGGCATCTGCAGGTGTATGGAAGCGTACGGTCCATACGGGTCTACCCGCAGTGGATCCAATCCCAGTCTACAGGGAATTCTCCTCGAGATTGATGCCAGGAGGAAGGGCGGCCCACCAAATCGGGCACCACTGACCAATTTTTTTGATGGTATTGTATGTCCTGAACACTGATGTAGC
>JAMWET010003289.1:0-75000 GCA_024036415.1 Prochilodus magdalenae
GGGGAGGGGGGAAGGAGGGGGGGAGGAGGAAAAAAGGAGGGGGGGGTGTGATGGAGGTACGGGAAAAGGGATGTGTAAAACTCAGATGGAATAGGGTATGGTGAAGGGGGGGTGAATAACGGGTGGGAGAGGGAGACTTAACAGATTTTGCTACTGCTGTAACCTCGTATCCCGTAACGCGTACGAAACATAGATTACATAAGCCCATACGTTGGGGATTTGCGGCAACTGAGTCATCCTGTAGCCATACAATTAAAATCTCGTTAAGCATTTTCCACACCGCGAGACTTCCTGCGCTGTAGCCCCTCTTGCCAAATCTATGATCCCGTAATTTCACCCCGTAGGTAATTTAAACCTCATCCTCCTCGTCAGTGCCATCTGCGAAGCCTGAGTTACTAACCACCTTCAAACCGCGGTGGGTCGCAAGTTATCTATGGTGAGCTTATTTCCTCCTAGCATACCAGCTCTATGCTTGACTCAGACTTGTGATTTTTACTAGGATTTTTCGTGGGAATTCATTTAGATTTGTTGATGAATGATTTGAGTTTCTAGAGGTTGGTAAGCAGCTCTTAAAAACAACTGCATGATTGCGATGTATCTTTTGAGCTTGACAAGGTCTCCTCAATAGGAAGGTGTTTATTTTTTTTTTTTTTTTTTTTTTTGTGCCTATATGCTGAAATTGGACTTGCCCTCTCCTCCAGGATTCAATATAAATTAACCTAAATTAAAGCACCGGAGGAGAATTGCTCGCATGGTGACAACAGGACAAACGCAGAATCAAAAGATTGCTTTGTCAGGGTAGGACTTTCATATGGCAGGACATTGATTGAGCTGCTGTTTGTGTTGACAGATGGCCTCACTGTGATAGCCGTAGTAAAAGCATATTGGACGTTTTTGGGTTCTAATGTGGCCAATATAACTCATGTCATGATTCCAAATCTTCCTGTAATTCATGGTTTAAAACCATCGGCTTTCCTCAAGGGTAGAGTAAACTTTCCCCATCATTGCGTTAATGATATTCTGCATTTTTAAATCTCTGTTTGTAGTCATGTTTTCATATGGCATGGCAACTGACAACAGTATACATAGCTCAACACGTATTAACTGAACTCCCACTTGGTGGGTTTACCATAAGCCTCCTACAGTAGTGCGTTTAGATAGCTGGTCTGGGCTGCCTCATACAGATCTTCTGTATGAGTTGCATTTAAATCCTGCTACGTTGTAGCTATGTGGGGGGGTCACATGCCTCCTTACTCCTGCTGTCCATATGCAGGTCCATTCATTTCTGTAGTAGGCTGCCTCCCTTTTAAGCTGTTTGTTTTGTAAACCTGCTGGTAAGTCTAATGGTGGGCCTTAAACGTTAATCGCTATTGGCTTTTTTTGGGAAGAAGACTGGATCTGGCTTTATCGTGCCTTCATCAGACCCATATTATGGGTGTTTTTTATTTGTTGGTTGAGGTTGCATGGTCCATATGTATAATTGTGGTTTGAAGTGTTTGGATGAAATGCATAGTGTGACCTTTTGGGTGCAAGCCATTGATGTTTCAACTGTAAACACAAATTTGGGGGTAGGGGAGTTCCCTGAATCATTTCTGTATATCATTCCAGGGCGGTCCCTTGTTATTGTGGGATATTCCAGGGCGCTCCTCTGCTAATTCTGGTGATATTTCCGAGGGTGTTTCCTTATTATTCCTCTGGGATATTCCAGGGCGTTTTCTGTTTTTCTCTGGTATTATCTCGAAAGCGTTTGGTCAATGTTTATTCTGTGGAATATTTCCATGGGCGTTTCCGTTATTTAGGGATATTCCATGGAAGGACGTTCCTGGTTATCCCAGGAATATTTCAGGATGTTTTTCCTAATTATTCCCTGGGATATGGTCAGGTTTGGTTTCCTGTTTGTTTCTGCGAATAATTCCTTTTGAAGTTCCTGTTGTTATGCTGGGATAATTTCCTGGTGTTTTCCTGTTTAATTCTGTAATATTCCCTGAGGACTATTCATCGTTATTCATGGGATAATTCCAGGATGTTCCTGGGTACTCTCTTGTGATTATTTTACTAATAAGTCCTTGTTATCCTGGGAAACATTCGCAGACATTCTGTTTTTTTGGGATAAATTCTCTGAAGTTCCTGTTATCCCTGGGTATGTTTCAGATTTTTACTCGGTTGGTTTATGCCTGGTTATATATTTTAGGCTGGCTGCATATTGTTCTGGAATATGTCCAAGGGTGGTGCATTTCCTGGTTATTCTAGAATTCCTAGAACATTCCTGTTTTTCTGGGATAACCTTTGAATTTCCTGGTTATCTCCTGTGTATGTTTGTCAGGGACATGATACCCTTTTATACCGCTGTAATATTTTAGGACTGTCATGTTTATTTCTGGGGATGGACTTCTAGGGCAATCTCCTTTGTTATTACCTACAGTAGACATGTCCATGACACATTCTGATTTTATGACTTTGGGCTCCTGTAGTCCGAACACTGATAAAAACTGCAGGCCCTGTTTTTTGTGTTTTACCCTACTCTAGCAAAGCACAAGCACACCTGGATTCAGCTCCATAAGAACTGTTCATTATCCGGCTTTAATGGAACTCAGGTGCGGAAAACATAATGAAACTAGTGCCCAGTGCAAATGGACTACAGCACTATCGGACTCAACGTTAAACACTGTGTGCTCGTAGTTATCATAACAGACTGTACAAGTAGAAGGGGTTTGATTTGGAGTGAAGAATTTAAAAACAGGGCTATTTGTGGAACACACAGGGCATGTCTGTAACAACCTATAATACCAGTATTTTGCCAACCTGAGAAATACTTAATGATAACTCTTAGAACCTCCGCTGGCACCATCCATTACATCAATCACACAGCAAAATCCCCAGTGCTGAATTCACTCTTATGGAGCTGCATTAGATTCTTACAGTGTTAATTAATGCCTACACTGTTTTAAATTTAGCCTCCTATCTAGTCCACAATGGTTTGAATTGCCATTAAGCCAACGGGATCGTATCCCCCATGACCTTTCATTACAGTCTCTATCGGCTGATGTTTTTTTCAAGGGAACCTGCAAGGGATGTTTTTTTCCACACGTTCTGTCCTTGGAAAATTGGTTTGCATTTGTGCTCTAAAGCAAGTTTGATGAGCGTTGAATGTTCTTTTTTCCCCCCTTAAGATGAAAGCTTTAAGTATTGGGTTTATGCTGATAGGGGGATGTTTCGGTGGTCTTTCCATGTCCTGTGAACCGTTTTGTGTTTTTGTTTGTTTTGTTCTGTTTGGTTTGTGTATATAGTGGTCAATTTTGTTTAGTGGCTCAATCAGCAGTTGGGGGAATTTGCTGTGCAGGAAAGCGCCACAGACAGGTCACAGAGTGAGCATCTTACCTCGAAACTCCTCCAGGATTTTGTACGTCCTTTTCCCCCTGTACTCGCGCAAAAATTGTTTGACCTCCTTTCACTCCGTGGCAGCAGCCATTGTGCCTCCACCTCTGGTCGCAGACTTGGTGGTGTAATTTTGGGCACTCCGGCTTGTTCATCACATACACTGCCGTCCCTCCGTGCACACGCCCGGGTTGGCAGTTTGAGTGCCTGGAAGACGCGCTCGCCGAGCTTGTAGACAAAGCCGCTGTCCGTCACAGCACCTTTGGCCCCTGTAAGGCGTCGAAGAGAATGTCACGTTTGCTGGCTGCCCGCTCGGTCTCGGCCTCGTCCACAAGGGTAAGTCCTCGGCGCTGCGACACAGTGCGGCATTCCCACGCCAAGCAGCATTGATGCAGGCAACCAGGGAACAGAGGGCCCCTCCTTCGCCGTGGCAGTCCTGTGTGATCTATTATATTATTAATTATTAATTATTATTATTACTTATTATTTAATTGTTATTATTATTATTATTATTAATCATTAATACAAATACAAAGCAAACAAGAACAGCAAATTGAAGCAGTCGACCTAAGTCAAAGCCATAAAGGGTTGGTACTTTTAGTCCCATAAAACAACCCCTATAGAACCATTCAAAACGAAAGATTAAGTGACCATTTTTGAAAATTTGTATATAATGAGTAGAGCACATACAAGTCCAACAACTGTTTAGGAACTTTATTTTTAAGAGTCGTGGAGGTCCAAAATCTGATCGTAAAATTCCTAGTTGTTATTAATTGTGTAGTAATAGAAGCTGTAATTATCTTATAGTATAGCTTTAGATAAGGTAAAGTGTAGGATTACTAGAAATATACTTGTTAATATAAAAAAAAATGATGTGGTTTTGAATCCTTACATGTGTTCCGAGTTTGATGTCCACTATTGTATTAATGTGTTTGGATGTTTTTACTCTACATCCAGCCGTGTTGAAGTCGTGTTTGGGACTGAACTCATAATTACATGGACCAAAGCCCAGGAAGAAATCACAACCACAGTGATGAGTAGTAACCAGGTCCCAGTCCCATGTAACCATCACGCACCATGTATGGCAAAGCACAAGTTTGGGTGCGCAATGAATGGCTTACCAAAAACGATGGAAGGACAACCATGAACCTCCTGTTCTGTTGTACAAGAGAGGCTGGCATAATGAGCCAATTCCACAATCTATAACTCTTCACCCCAAGGTTTATGTACACCAGCTCACCTTCTAGCCCAGACAGACTGGGCGACTGTGCCGTAATCTACCGTTCCGGGCTATGAAGGAGATGACGGCACTATTCACACCCTTTCCAAGAAACCAAACGTCAGTGGGCATGCTTCAGTGTTCATCTTTAACAGGGCTCTAGTTCTGCATCTTCCAAATGTTTGGTTCCAGCTGAAGTGCTACACCTTGTAAAGGCATCAGAATGCACCTGAGGCCTTATTTAATATTTGCACAGCCAGCAGATGAATAGGAAGCTAACTTCATCTTTCATGTCTTTAACAGGATGCTAGACATTATTTCAGGGTAGTTAGTTTGCTCTGCACATTTCACTCCAGAGAGTTTCTCAAACTCTTGGACAATATGGAGCAGCTTCGCTCAGCACTTAACACTGAAGAGACTGAGGAGAGGAGCAGTTCCACCTTTACTAGCTTCACAACCCCAGCAGCAGCCTGTGGGTAGGAACCATGTGGTGTGATTGTATCAGTGTTGGCTGGTTGAAGCAGATGCTCTAGATAGCTAGCTGACTAGTCTGAGGAATAGGCTTATTTACACAGAGGTTAAGTTGTCACATAACTCCTATGTAGACATAAACTGCTGAATAAATGCTGTGTTAAGGTCCATATATGGGTATTAAAGGCTCATAGTTTTCATTTTCACTTTCACTTCATCTTAATACTGCCAGAAACTGCAATGATGGCAGTATGGCAGACTTTCATGGAGAGACTCAGAACGGTACCAGGTCATCTTCAGTGATGAGTCCCACTTTCATCATGGTTGAGGCAACCAACTAATCTATGTGTGGAGGCACCGTGGTCAGCTCCCATAACATAGTAGGAAGAAGGAATCAACTGACAGGAATGAACGTTGGTGGGTGGGTTTGACATTGTGAGACATGCTAATGATATTAGGTTTACGCTTGGTCGTGCAGGTGTCGTAAACAAGGACCGGCCTTATCGCTGTACCTGACCAACCCAACAGCCACGAGTGCGGACATTCAGTAAGCAGTGATGTCGTCCATTAGCCATCCTGATAGTGCCAGCACCACTGCCAGATGACTGCAAGTCTACAGACTGTTAAATTGACTGCCCTCAACACCACATCAACATCTCCAAAGACTGCAATGGTGTCGTGCCAGACCGTCATGGAATGATGCAGAATGGCAGAGGGTCATCTTCAGTGACGAGTCACGCTTTTGTCTTGGTGGAGATGACCAACAAATCCATGTGTGGAGGCACCGTGGTCAGGGCCAAGATGTTTGTTGTCATGTAACAACGTCCAGAAGGCCTGGTGTTACTCGACCTTCACCCCTATAAAACACTTCTGTATGTGTAGCTCAAAAAATATTACCCGTATCAGTCAAAATTTATATATATGGAGATACATTTATAGAAATGTAATAATTTATTGTTCCTGGTAACCTTTATCTTTCCTCCCAATAGCACTGCAATCCCACACGTCCTGCAACTATATTTGTAATGACGTGTATGTACATAAACATATACACCAACCATTATACCTAAAGATACTGAAGATGCACATTTGAGGGAACTATGCCATAGACTGTTTAGTACCTTTGTTTTCTGACAGCATGTTGTGCATATATAGATGATGGAAATGATATACTGTGTTATTTATTATATATTAATATATAATTTAATTAATATATATAATTTTTTTATTTTTTTATTATTATTATTATTATTATATAATTTTTTTTTTTTTTTTTTTTGTTATATTCCAAAACAAGGCAAAAGAGCCAAACTCTAGTTCCAGAATTAAAATGCTCCTCTCTATAGGGAACTCTACAGGCACTGGAGCCAAAAAGGTTGATTTTTTGATAGCCTGTTTTTACGTTTATCCGCTCTGGCCATTACTGCTTTGAAGCAACATGACTACTTCTGCTGGAGGATTGTTTTTGTGGCTCCTCTGCCCACCTCTGATCAGAAGTGATGGAGCACTGTGTGGGTGCTGAGTTGCAGGGTGGGATGTCAGACCTTCTGTTGTTTTCTGAAAGCTCACATCAGCTCTTTATATCTGAACACCATCCCCTGCTCTGAACGCATTGGGTCTGGCCTATTAAACGGTTGGTTTTTTGGTTAAAACGTCACCTATATAGAGTCTATTCACAAGAAGTACAACGAAGTGTTTCTGGCCGTAGAGAATGGGTGTGCACGTTTGAAGAGGGAGGGGGGGTCAATGTGCGTGCGTATGTGTTATCTAGCCTGCTCCTGTCTTCTCCTCACAGAGGGCGAGACTCGAGATGAGCGCGGAAAAATATGAACAGTCCCCAGAAGCCCACGCGCTAACGGGAAGGTGTTGGAGAGGGAGTGGACTTCGGTGCGCAACACGTCGCTCTGTAGTTCGCCTGTAATCCCAATGAGCGACGGCTGAGCCATGAACTCCTGGCAGCTTCCAGTAAAAAAACAAAAGGGAGGAAAAAAGAAAAGGCATGAAACAGGCCACGTTTTCTGAGTCATGGAGGAGAGCGCTGTGGGATCTGCTCCAAATGCTCCTTCACACTCGTGAGGCTGGCTGAGAAATTAACCACACGCATTGGCAAAACGCGATTGCTGCGCATAGCAACTTAAAAAAAAAGCCCTGACCACATAAAAGCACAGCTTCTGCTACAGCCTGTGCTGAGAGCTAATGATTTGTGTGCATTCACGTGTACTGTTTTTCGAGCTGAAGGTGAGCTGGTAACTTTTTTTTTTTGGTGGGGGGGGGGTGTTGGGGGGGTTGGGGGGGGGAGGTGTGGGGGATTGTCTTTGATTGTAATGGTTCACAAATGCTGTGAGCATGTGCGGTAACTCACCGTGTTGAACCGTGTTGAATACGCCCTGGTTCCACACTTTTGTTGGAATGGGAGGCAAAACCGAGCTCTGTGACGGTGAATGGTAGAGGGTGGAAATTCCAATTCCGATGCAAAAAAAAAAAAAAAAGAAACTCGCTTACTCCAATAGAAGAAATAATCCGTCTTGCTTAAAGAAAGAAGGGGAAAGAAAAAAAAAATGGAAAAAGAAAGAAGAGGAGAATAAACAAATCAAATAGAAGACTCATTAGAAGGGATCCTCTCGGTCATGCCCCCTGCCTCGATGTTCTCTGAATATCGACTCTTGGCGATGGAATATCCAGAAATGTTTTTGGCCACGCAAACATGTTTTCTTTTCATAGGGTTATCCCTGTTCCCCGGTCATACTGAGTGAAGTGACCTTGTGCTTCGTGCCGCTGTGCGAAGGAAGAAAAAAAAGAGAGAGAGAAAAACACAACAGATTCCAAATAGGTGTGGGGGGAAAAAAATATATATGTTTATACTTCCTCTCTGTTTTGTTGGCTGATTTACCCTAGTCATCCTCCGCGCGATGAGTGTGAATTTTCAATCAACTTCCAAAACGCTGCAGGTGTAACGAAGGGAAAAATAAACGCCATTAAGGTCTCTGTATCCCGAGCGTTCTGAGGTACCCGACTCGTGATGACATAAAGAGATCCCCAGCGCATGAGCTGCGAAAGCAGGGCGACGGTGGGAGCCACAGTCTCATTACGTTTCCACCTTTTTAACGCGAAGAGAAGTTTGAGCTACGGAGCTGGAGATCCTCCTCGGCGCCCCTTACACACCACCACACACACACGCGCACTCGCACACACCATACACGCGCACACCATACACACAGGCGCGCGCGCGCGCACGTCGCATGCATAACGGGCACGCGCGCGCGAGCGAGCGAGCGAGTGAGCGAACGAACGAGCGCACGCACGCACGTGAACACGCACGCACATACACACTCCCGGGGCTGGAGGAGGAAAAAGAGCAGCGTCAGAGACGGATCGCTGATAAGTGCGCCGAGCGAGTCTGAGAAGCGCTTCAAGTGCGCGGTTTCAGCTCACCCACGGGCAGCGGCGGACTCGTGGCAACCGTACCGCTGACCCAGCGCTGCGTGTACTCAAAAGCGCTTAGCGTGTGGGGCGAATTCAGGCACCATGGACAGCGGCGGCTGCGGTCTAAACGGGGCGCTTCGATACTCCATCTCTGGGCTCCATGCAATTACGCTGCCGGTTTTAACTATAGGAGCTTGTAGCTGCCAAACGTTTGGGCAGCTATTTCCGTCTTTGTGTAGGGGGGGCTTCCGCAACCGTGTTGGACAGCTGCGGCTGTAATTCTCCAACTCAAGTGGCTGTAGCTCTGGGGGTTAATGATTATGAGTTTACACGTTTAATGTTGTAGTTCTTCGGATACCTCACGCAGCAGTGGAGCTGTGATGACTAAAACGCTTTTGTGTGCAAATTCAGGCAGCTAGCCTCCAAATGTGGTGGACCATGGATACGCGGGGGCTTTCCTGGGAACACTGTGGCAATCCCAGTGAGCAGCCTGTTAGCTTGTACATAGATAGACATTTGGCATTCAATCCAGCACCATGGGTCCAGTTCCAGCTTTGAGAGCCCTGCTGGCAGTTCAGTTAGAACTAATAAGACATCCATTGGCCACTTTTTGTGTCAAAGCTCAGCAGCAGAAGTGGTCAGAGGCTGCTCGAAGCACGCTACTTGCAGTGGGCTAGGTTTCAAACAGTCCAGACTGTAAAAAGAGCGAGAGTTGTAAAGTCCAGTCCTAATATCTCCCCTTCTCATCACTATAACACTTTGCTTATCATTGTCTCTCTGTGATATATGTAGACATGCCTCGCTGGGTGCTTATGCTTCACCGAGCGAAGCGTTTCCTCAGATCAGAACAGCAATATAGGAAACGTACTACAGTAGTAAAAAATCTCAGCCACCTCCCATAATAGAAACAAACATTTATCATCGATTCTATGTATATGCATTAATGAAATGGAACATAAAAAGATGTTTTATGATGATTATCTGAAGCTTGGATTTGAACACGTGCCGTGCTACAGCTCATATCATATGAAAATCATGCAAAAATTGATTTACAGAGGGAATTGCCCATAAGGCCACTGCCATTACTTGCATTTGGAGCCAGAGTGAAGGATTCAGTAGGAGATCCTTATAGTAGGATTAGGCTATAGTGTGATGAGGTAAGGCAAACAAGGGGTCTTTCACATTCATAGAAAACTTATTTAAAGGGTCCAGATGGTGCCTTGGTGCATGTAATGCTGGGTAAGGCATGATGTACAGTGCAGTGGAAAAGTCAGAGACCACCCTCCATTTATTTAATCTCCAGTCAAAAGGGCCACTGGGTGTGGTGTTCATTTCCAGGAGTTCTTTTTCTGAGAGGAAGAGGAGGAAGTAGAAGGAAAGCAATAGGATGTTGAACGATAAAAGGGTGGCACTGGTCAAAGTATTCTGCTCAACACTTGTGTGGTGCGTTTCCCAAAACCATAGGTGCTAACTATCGAGTTGGGACGATACAGCTCCGATGCAAGCGTTTCCCAAAACTATGGTTGGAACTATGGATGTAACTATGTTGGTAACTTATAGTCCAAACCATCATTAAGCGTCACTGGAGTTTCCCAAAACCACAGTTCCAATGAATGCTCACAAACACTGTGGTGAAGTTGTGTAGTTGGAACTGCAGCTGTAGACTTGTGGCTCGAAGTTTAGTTACTGGTGATGACGTCGTCAATGACACAGGACGCAGTAAACGGAGACATGTCAGTAAGCTACAATGATGTACATCCTCTGGTGCCAACCTTTAGAACATCAAATACGGTAAACATGTAGTTTTAATATATATCCTAATACAGTCCAGTACAGCTGGATTTATCAAATCGCTATAACTCAACTGGAGGTCAGCTGTGTAATGTTAGCCTAGGAGAAATATTACCCATGTCCATATGAGAAACTCTCTTGGACACTGTGTCACGTCATATTCACACGTTTATCCAACTGTTCTAAACAGCTCTGTGTTTTTATTTAAGAAATATTTGTATAGGCAACATACAGGGGTTGGACAATGAAACTGAAACACCTGTCATTTTAGTGTGGGAGGTCTCATGGCTAAATTGGACCAGCCTGGTGGCCAATCTTCATTAATTGCACATTGCACCAGTAAGAGCAGAGTGTGAAGGTTCAGTTAGCAGGTAAGAGCACAGTTCTGCTCAAAATACTGCAATGCACACAGCAATTTATGGGTAAACATACCAGAGTTCAAAAGAGGACAAACTGTTGGTGCACGTCTTGCTGGCGCATCTTGTGACCTAAAGACAGCAAGTCTTTGTGAATGTACCAAGAGCCACGGTATCCAGGGTATGTCAGCATACCACCAAGATAGGACGAAACCTCCATCAGCATCACGTAGTGACCCTGGCCACTATCCTGCAAGTGAAGAATGGCTTAAAATCCCTCTGACCACTGTGCAGGATGCAGTATATTCGTTCATTCCCAAGACCAACTGACGCTGTATTGGGCCGCAAAAAGGAGGCCCTACCACCATACTAATAAATGATGTGGTCTAAAACCAGGTGTTTTTTTCAGTTTCATTGTCCAACCCCTGTAAGGGGTGTTGCCTATAAATAATTTAAAAATGTAATTAATATTAACATAACTTATTGTTATTTATTTTCATATAGTTACATAATTATTTTTTAATTGGCATTTAATGTGTTAATTACTATTATTGGTAGTAGTGAAAGTTATATGAAGTTATACAAATAAATATGAGGTGACCTGACTAATACTTTGTAACGAATATGGAAGTATGAGTGCTTAGGGTGGGTGCTCTCGTAGAGAGGTGGATACTTAGCTTCCATGAAGAGACACGCAGGGAACATGTTGTGAAGGTGTTTCGGAGTCAGTTTTAATGAACACACGAGAGCACCGAGACTTCGCTCTGTCACAGTAGTTTCCCAGATAAACACCAGTTGAGCGAACCCAGGCTACAACCTAGTACAGTTCACCACAGGCACATTCTCTCCCGCGCTTTCCTCCACACTCTCTATTATTCGCTCCGGCTCTCCACCATGCACATGCACACTGCACCTGCCGTAAAGTGACCGTTACAACTTTCAATATCTATACTGATATTTTGCCCTTATATTGCAAGGTGTGTGAATTTTGGCACGTTTACAGACAGTAAGACATTTGGAGCACACGTTTCAGGAAACGGATGTACTTCAGATGTTAGTTAGTTTAACGATGCATCATACCATGTTAGCTCAGAGCTAGCCTCAGTCATTGTACAGGAAGCGCAGCCTTTGCCTGGGATAAGGCCATCGTCGCACATCGCCTCTATAGGTGAAAAATCACTGAACACGAGAATGCATAAAGCTACGCTAACATGAAGCACAGCATTGATTTTCTGGTGGAATTCTCTACCAGTTTGACGGGTCACACACCTACCTGAAGACTGAAGTTAAATCCCAGATGGCTACTATACTAGCGCCCTATACTAGCGCTACTATCCCCCACGCCAGATCACTGAACTGTTTAAATTTTATATGCCTGTTTCCTTACTTTTGAGACACACTGTACACATATATGTTTAATTAGGTTATTTGCTCATTTTCTATGTCGCTTATCCTTCTGAGTCACTGGGGTGCTGAAGCCTCTCCCAGTGCATCACAATTTATGAATCATTTTCCTGTCATTTATACAGAGACAAGTAACATTATTATGGCCACCAGCTAATATCCAGAGGAACTGCAGTGTGCAGCACAGACAGCAGCTAGATGGGCTGGTAGTGACTTAATAAGGACCTGGTAGATGCTGACTGCAGTGCATCTCACAGCTGCTGGAGGGTGTGTGGGGGAGGATCCATAGAGCAAGCACAACGATCGAGGTGGTCCCATAGATGCTCAATTGAGTTCAAGTCTGGGGAATTAGAGGGCCAGTGTAGTACTCTCTTAACCAATGTCAGACATTTCTAGCCACATGACATGTGGCATTGTCCTGCTGGAAGATAATATCTGCTCCAGTGGAGACAGTCAGCATGAATGGGTGTATGTTGATACCTGCAAGGATCGGATTTCACTCTACCCAAATCGGGGTTGAGAGTTCCTTCCACCAGAGATCTACAGGGGTTGGGACAATGAAACTGAAAGACCACCTGGTTTTAGAGAACCACAAATCATTTATTAGTATGGTGTAGGGCCTCCTTTTGCGGCCAAAAATAAGCGTCATGTTTGGTCTTGGGATATGCATATACTGCGTCCTGCACAGTGGTCAGAGGGAGTTTAAGCCATTCTTCTTGCAGGATAGTGGCCAGGTCAACTACGTGATGCTGGTGGAGGTTCGTCCTGTTCTTGGTGGTATGCTGACATTACCCTGGATACCGTGGCTCTTGATAACATCACAAAGACTTTGCTGTCTTGTGGACACGAGAGATGATGCGCCAGCCAAGACGTGCACCAGACAGTTTTGTCCTCTTTTTGAACTCTTGTATGTCACCCATTAATGTTGTGTGCATTGCAGTATCTTTGTAGCAGAAACTGTGCTCTTACCTGCTAACTGAACCTTCACACTCTGCTCTACTGGTGCAATGTGCAATTAATGAAGATTGGCCACCAGGCTGGTCCAATTTAGCCATGAGACCTCCCACACTAAAATGACAGGTGTTTCAGTTTCATTGCCCAACACCTGTATGTATATATATATATATATATATATATATATATATATATATATATATATATATATATATATATATATATATATATATATACATACTACACCATACTAATAAATGATTGTGGTCTAAAACCAGGTGTTTCAGTTTCATTGTCCAACCCCTGTACATAAGCACACTGTGTGGTACATATGAAGAGCCAAATAGAGAGCTTTCTGAGGACAGTGCTACAGAGGACCCAACGCTCTTGGACGCAGTCTAGCTTTTGGGATCCAGTCAATGATGTTGGGCCTTTAGATCCAATCAAGCAGCCAGGAACCACTAATGAGTCAAAATGTCTATTACCTGAGTCATGACTCAGTTTGCACTGCAGTACATGTAATTACTGAATAATAGGCTGTAGGGTGTAATGGACCTGGCATTCTAACACTCAGTGTTATATGTGGGCCCAGTCTTATATTAGTCCCAGAATAACAAGTGTCAAATTCTACACCAATCTCAATTTCTACACCACCTCAAAATACCTTCAAATCTCATCAAAAAGCTCTCCATCATTGCTCTAATCCTAAAGACAGGAGAAGCTGTTCCTCTTCCATCCTAACCTGAAGTCACGGAATCCTCCTCTCTTGCTTGCTTAGCTTTACTGAGCATGAGCTAATGTTAGAAGAAGAGATTAAAAATATATGCATGATCAAGCATCTGCTTCCTCGTCACGGCTTCTGCGCCTCTGATCGCCAGCATCTTAGCAGACTGTCACTGTGGGGGAAGGCTCCGCAGAGCCTGCCGGGCTGATGGGCATGCGCTCCGTGCCCTGTGTTTGTGATTTCCTATTAATGAGGAGTGTGACCTGCATGCGTTTGCAGAACCCGACCCTGCTGGTGAACCCGTCACGACACGAGGGGGCTGAGGCCAATTAGTAGCCGCCATCATGCTCAGCGTCTGACCCTCCACGGAATGAAGGGCGCGAGAAAACACGCCCCAATTACAGACGGCACCCATGTCCCTCAACCCCTAGGCCTGAAGCGGGTGATGCTTAAAAGATGTGACTGATGCGACAGGAGCCCTCAGTGCACATGTTGGAGCTGAGACCGCAACCTCTGCTGTGCCACAACAATGCCGGCTCATGACTCAGTGCACAAACAAACTTAAAGTGAGTAATAAGCACAATACATGGATAAAGACTCCTAGACAGCCTTGCTACAATTAGTTTCCATTGTGCAACTCACAGTTTGGATTACATGTCTAGCTTGTATAAACAGTGACACTCTGCAGTGATTGCAGCTTCAAACCGGTGGTTTTTTACCTTTGAAATGAGTTGGAGCAGCATTTGCGATTCAGGACTAATCATCCAACACCAAAACCTGACATCTATAATGCTCATGTTCCAACTTCTAGTGTGAAGCCTTTCTCTAAAGAGTAGAGACTGTCACGGCTGAAATGGCTAATAACCATCATTTCAAAGACATTGTTGGATGAGCAGGTATTAGCAGCAGTAGCAATAGTCAGAGAGGTTGTAGTTCAATTTACACTCATCAAAAGCACCAGAAGGAACAAACCAACTGCAATGAAACTTGGTGGGTAGGTTTCACATCATGAGACATGTGAATGATCCAGGTTTCATGCTTGCCCTTTCATGTGGTGTAAGCATGGACAGGCCTTATCGTGATGCCCCCCCATGAGTCATCCTGTTAGTACCAGCACCTTTGGCAGGCAGCTGTGCAATGCAGGCATGCATACACAGACAGTTATGACAATAGACCTTAACATCACGTCACCCTCACCAAAGACTGCAGTCGTGTCGTGCCAAACTGTCATGGAGGGACTCAGAATGGGTCATCTTCAGTGACAAGTCCCACTTTTGTCTTGGTGGAGACGACCAACGAATCCATGTGTGGAGGCATTGTGGTCAGCACCAAGATGGATGGATTGAAGTATTGCATCATACGTCCAGAAGGCCTGGTGTCACTCCACCTCCACCCCTACCACAACATCTGCAGGAACTGTGCGAGAATATTCAAGATGCATGGGATGGATTATCACAGCACACCGTTAGGAACCAAGGTGTCTGGCATATTGCTTTGGCAAACATGTTGGCCTGGCACCATACTGAGAGACAGACTTCTGTAGGTGTAGCTCAATAAATGTTGTCCATATCAGTCTAAATGTATCATCATTTATGGATCCTGGTAACCTTTATCTTCCTTCCCAACACCACTGCAAACCCACACTTCCTTATGGGTGCAACTGTTCTTTTGATGATGAGTGTCTATAGCACCTATTCACAAACCCATCATGCAACAACAACAATAGCCCCAAAACAAAAGTACTAAACACAAGCAAACGTGGACAAGGACAGCAGGAATGAAAAGGACAATAGGAATGTCTTGAGAAAACTGTTTGGAGGAAGAGATTGAAGAGCAGACTGGAAAAGGCTAAGGTGGTATATTCTATTACAGCTTGTCCACCAACAAACTGCCAAGGCTTGAGCTGTTGTTGGTTCCCCTGTAAATAACAAGCCCACTTTTTATACAGGTTTGAGAGCCCGGCAGTTACAGATCCGGATGTGGACAGTCTTTAGTTCGGAAGCAGACGTGGCTAGCAAGGCGTTAAAACAACATGGTGGAACATGTTCTTTCTTGAGCAGACCACTGATGGGCTAATTTGCTGCTGTTTTCATTGTTTGCATTGGACAATAGCAGTGTCAACATCTTTCACTTTTGATACTTCCATCATGGGTTCCTTGGTTCCAGACCAGCAAGCTCATAGGGTTTAAAGAACACCAGTTTATAAGAGTGGTTTTAGATTTTTAGCACTGCCACTATGTCAGCACAAATAGAGCTACATGATGCTAAAGATCTGGCACCAGTGGTCAACGATCTAGATATCCAGTGTCAGAAGCACAATAAAGCTGCCACAGTGCTCAAGAACCTTGCTCATTCTCAAAAAATGATAACTTGGAGCAAAATCATTCAAACAACACTTTTAGTGATGGTACAATTGAAACCAAACGGGTGTGGCAGCGGTCACCAACCCTGCTTGATCTACCTTCCTGCAGAATTCAGTCCTGCCCTAATCTATAACACTTAATCCGTATATTAAGGTGGCCTGATGATCTGGATCAGATGCGTTCAATCTGACTTTTAAATGAACTCCTTAGGAAGGTAGATCAAGCAGAGTTGGTGGCTCCTGCACTAGAAGACCACTTTTGATTCCTTATAGAACTTTGCCTTTATATTCGTTTCTGTGCATGTGCAGTGTACTAGGGGTGAAGAAGCACAGTTAAACAGCGGGTGCTCAGACTACTACATGCTGCCCCTGTCATCAACACAAGGCCTTGATGCTTAAAAGATGTGACTGATGCAACATGAGCCTCAGACCAAATACAGCATGAGTGAACCCAGCCTCTGCATGCACAATAATGCCAGCTCATTACTCCACACTCTAAAATGTAATTCCCTTCAGCATTGAGCAGATGCTCTCCTCCAGAGCAACTTGCAGAAAACAAGCATTTATTAGTATAGAACATTTTTACTACGTCCATTTTCAGCCCCGACAAAGCAGTCCAAGGGTAACCGAAGCCAAACATTCTCTAATAGCTGTTTTGAAGCAGTCAGGTTCAACCAGGTTCACACACCTAATGGTAAACTTGTCAGAGCGTTTCCACCAAAAAGTAACAATGTTCAAAACCCCAAAAGTTCGTTCCCAGCTGGAACCAAGGTATAGTAGGTTCCTCAGCACAAAATGTGACGGCATCTGTGGGTGTGTCTGTTGTTGAGGGCAGAGAAGGCAACAAAGGCAACACCCAGTGGTCTGCTGAAGAACCTCCTCTACATCTTCTCACCAGGAGCTGATCTGTGCCTCCTTTCTGGATATATATCTACTCGCAGGTAATCTATACGCTCCGCCATCTTGGTACCACTACAGTTTCCTACTGTTGTGCAAAAACCTTTGTTGACATGGATGACATATCCTTTGATGTTTCTTGGTTCCAATAAAGGACTGGACCCAGGTTCTATAAAGCCAGAACATCACCAGTCCAAAAACAAGGGTTCTTTGGGGCCTTAAAGAGCAAGAGGCAGAAACCTTCAGAGGAACCAAGACCCAAAAGAGGGAAGCACCTTCCTCTGCTCAACCCTACACTGAGAAATATGAACATCTTTTCTATGATTTTTTTCCAGTTGCTTGGAAATGAACCATCTGGGGTTCACAAACTCCCCCATGTGTCATATCTGATGTTTCTCCATCCTTAGGTTCAAACATTTCCTATATTTGTAGAATCTGCTGTTTGATTTCCATCTGGTCACACACAAGATCCTATATGTCTCACACCCAGATGTTATTAAGAGGAGCTGAGATAAATACCAGCTGCTTGGTGGTTGGTGTAGCTCAGCGGATAACACCACTACCCACCGGAGAGCCACCACCACATGTGGGAGACTGGGGTTCGAATCCCAGTCTGCTACACCAATAAGAGTCCTTGGGCAAGTCTCCTAACACTACACTGGCCCACCTGTAATATGAATACCCTTGTAAGTCGCTCTGGATAAGAGCGTCAGCTAAATGTGGTAAATGTAAATGCTTCACAGTGTGTAATTGGTGGATCCTTGCATCTGTCTACATTCAACAATACATCTACACATACAGAAGTCTGTCTCTCAGTATGGTATCGGGCCCCAATGTTAGCTAACACAACATACCAGACGTCTCAGCATGGGGCAGTAGAGGTTCCTAATGGTGTCCTGTGATAATCCATCCCATGCAGCTTGAATATTCCCACACAGTTCCTGCATATTTCGCAGTATGGGGTGGAGGTGGAGTGACAAAAGCCCTTCTGGACATGCACAGCATTACAACAGTCCGTTCATCTTGGTGCTGACTGCCACGGTGCCTCCACACACAGATTCATTGCTCGTCTCCACCAAGACAAAAGTGGGACTCATCACTGAATATGACCCGATGCCATTCTGAGTCACTCTGGCTTGACACCACTGTAGTCTTTATATACTGAGTAATGATGTTGACTTCTGGCTAAAGGGGATGTAAAAATTATGCATCATATGTTGGCATAAAGACGACCTCCAACTTTGCAACAGGAGTGCATTAGCTAACGGCTATACAGATAAAACGTATCTGTGAAATCAGAGTCAGAAAGAAAAGAACAAGAGCCTCATCCTCCTAGCTAATGGATATATAGCTTCTTCATCTCTCTCTGCACCATGCTTATTCAATTTCGAGTCACACTGGGACAAAGGCCTTGGGAGTTGATGTCTCATCGTTAATTTTGCATGTGTCTGCTCTCTTGAAACAGGTCTAATGCGTCTTTAGGGGCAGATAGCCCAAAGCTGAGGTTTCACATTAGAGAGTGAAGCTTGTCTTCTCACCTTGCAGATGCCTTTTATCGATTCCCTCTTCTGCGTGAACAGCATGAGCTGCAGGTAGACTGTCATTACCATTTTGAGGGATTTTCGCCATAAATTCAGTGCAGTGGAGAGTGAAACCCACCCCACGCGCACACAGGCGCACCTGCTGATTCATTATCTCCTTGCGCTTCAGAAGCCATCCAAGATGCACCATAACATGCTTCTATTGCTTTGTCAATATCAGTTTGGGCCATGTCAATGTTAGTTTGGATTGATCCCTGCTTTCATAGGACTTTTTGAAAACCTATTGTTTGTGTTTCTTGCGCAGGACAGCAAAATTAGGTAATAAACCGTGATCAAAGTAAGCCTTTTTCCTTCTGATACCCCTCTCTTACAGCTAGAATTAGCAACTATTCTCGGGCTCTGGTCAGCTTGGCAAACCTAGGATAGAGGACTTGATAAAAGCTCGTACGGTCAATAAATAAATAATTATCCCATATGTAGGAGATATACTTATATGAGATATAATATATATAATATATATATCATATATTTATTTTTTTTTTTTTTTTATATATATATATATATATATATATATATATATATATATATATATATATATATATATATATATATACTAATATTTACTTGCCACTTATTATCCATTTTATCAACCTCACTTACCATATACGAGCACTTTGTTGTTCTACAGCTACAGGTGGTAGTCCATCTGTTTCTCTGTAGACTTTATTACCCTGTTCTTTAATGGTCAGGACCCACCGGGACCACCACAGATCCGTTATTATGTGTATCATTCTCAGCACTGCAGTGACACTGATGTGGTGGTGGTGGTGTGTTAGTGTGTGTTGTGCTGGTGAGTGGATCAGACACAGCAGTGCTGCTGGACTGAGAATCGTCCAACCATAATAGGTCACCCAAAACTATCCAGCCAACAGTGTCCTCTGGGCAGCGTCCTGTGGACAGCATCCTGTGAGCGACCACTGATGAAGGACTAGAGGATGACCAGCACTGCACTGTGCAGCAGCAGATGAGCTATCACCTCTGACTGTCCATCTACAAGGTAGACCAGCAAGGTAGGAGTGTCTAATAGAGTGGACAGTGAGTGGACACAGTGTTTAACCACTCCAGCAGCACTGCTGTGTCTCATGCCAGCATAAAACACACAAACACACCTCCATCATTCCATCAAGTGTTACTGCAGTGCTGAGAATGATCCACCACCCACATAATACCTGCTCTGTGGTGGTCCTGTGGGGGTCCTGGCCATTGAAGAAAGGGAGGATAACACAGTATATACAGGCACATTGTGGATGGATTACTCTCTGTAGATGTTCCTAAGTGGTAAGTGGTAGGTGGAGCTAATAAATGGACTACGAGTGTAGGTATAAGGAGGTACCCAATGAAGTTGTCGGCAAGTGCATATACATATATGTAGTTTAAAGTCATGTAGAAATTGAATGACTTAATGTAATTCCATGGTGTAAATGAAACACTACACAGTAGAGGGATTAACACATATTTAAGCATACAGTAGAATAAGATCTTCAGTTGCTTCTTTAGAAACTCTTGTATTTTCACCTTGCTGGTGTACAATTGAATATAACCCATCTTCTGAACTGCTGTTCTTTAGTCCTTAACTTTAATTCAGTCCTTTAATACACACAGCTGAAATACATTTACAGCATTTAGCTGACGCTCTTATCCAGAGCGACTTACAAGGTTAATCATATTACAGGTGGGCCAATGTAGTGTTAGTGTTACTCTTATTGGTGTAGCACAACATAGTCACCCAGACCGGGATTCGAACCCCAGTCTCCCACGTGTGGTGGTGGCTACTTGGCGGGTAGTGGTGTTATCCGCTAAGCTACACCAACCAAAAGTGGTAATATGTGACACTATTGCTGAACACTACTAACATGTTAGTGTCACTGCTGCATTGGCAATGGCCCACCAGCCAAATAACCCTACTAAGTCTGACTGGTTTTGTATACCTGCAAATTGTCGCTGTCCAAAGAAAAAACAGTATCTCCAAAATGGCAACGTTACAGGAGAGGCCGAAAGCCTTAAATACAATCTTCCAAATATAAATTTATTGGAAGGCAATGGAGCCAGATTTTTTCCCAAGCAGTTTTGGGCCATTTTTGAATTTTTCAGAAAATGTAAATTGAAGCTCATGTGTTCAAATGAAGCATTAAAGTAAATATTGACAAAATTCTACATGTATTTTTGGACATGTTTTTCCATTGGGCCACACCGATATACTGCATAACACTGTAAAACAGCCACACAAAACTCCAGACATGATATATATCTCAGCGTTGTCCTTCACTTTACCAGCCATTTAGTTTAACCCCACCCCCGCTCTGATCTCTCTAGAATATTCAGACTGTAGTCAGCTTACATCAGGGGTGCACAACTTCTTTTAACCAAGGGCCAATTTCATATTAACACATACACCGGAGGGCCACACATTTTAACCAAAAGGGGGGTGGCAGAATCGCGCACTTCGGCGGACGGTGATGGCTTCGGTGGGGGCAGCATTATTTATATTAAAAATGCATCAGCACTTCCTTTCCCGGGCCGGATTGACAGTTTTACCGGGCTGTATCTGGCCCGCGGGCCGTATGTTGTGCACCCCTGGCTTACATTTTCCCAGTATCTTCAAATGACAACACAAATGGCGCAGGCAGGTGCTTGCTCATGCTTTCATATGACACTATGACTTCATTTGACTACAATGGCAACAATGACACGACATCACAGCCCCATCCCATTTTGCACACCTTGACACACCCTATTTCTGTTTTACTTGGTCTATCAATATCAACAAGCCAAAACATGTTTCAAGCCAGCACTTTCAGCTGACAGCAATGCTCAAAGCAACTTTGTTTTTTTTTTGCTGTGACGTCTTGAACCTGATCACACCAAGATCACCAACTGCAACAAGATTGGGATAATATCTGGTCCACAGCAGCCTTGTAAACGAAAACTGTTCAACTGCCCAACTGTGCAGCTACAGATGGGCTGTGTTCTTTCATCATACCCCTACATAGTAGAATATATAGAGGATGGCACCTACAAAATGTTGTACTCCACATCTTCCAACCGAGACCAGAACGCTTAGGCTGCAGTGTGCACAGGCTCACCAACACGGGGCGGATCAAGACTGTAGAAGTGCTGATGAATCTCAGTTCTGCTGAGGCACATGGACGGTGCGGTCAGAATCTGTTGCCAACAGCATGAATCCATAGACCCAACCTGTGTTGTGTGAACAATCCAGACTGATGGAGGTGGTGTGATGGTGTGGGGAATGTTCTCCAGGCATGCTTTGCATTCATCAGCACCATTCATTGCCACAGCCTAGCTTCTGTTGTTCTTCTAATGGCTTTTCCCCGCATGATAAAGCACCATGTCACCAAGCAAAGGTTGTCTCCACCTGGCTTCACGAATAAACCAGCTTGTTCTTCACTGACCTTCCCAGTCACCAGGTCAGGTCAATCAGAATTCAGGAATTATGCCATCATCATCATGAACCAGACTGCCAAAGGAATGTTTCCAACATCTTGTGGAATCCATGGCATGGAGTTTTGAGGGATGCCGTACTCAGTATTAGTACAGTGCTTCTAATAAAGTGCTTGGTGAATGAACAACACCGCACAGTCACCAGTGAGCATAAGGTCGAGTGGATAGGGACAACATTTGGAATTTGGTTTTGTAGTTGAGTAGAGCTATCCCCTATTGGCCTTCCACACAATGACAGGATTGTACAAGATATCAAAAGGCATGCTTTAAGATGAAGTGGGCCACGAGCTTCTTGAATAAGCTACTCTTTGAAATGACCATGAGGCACAGAATTGGCCAGTGAACCGTGTCACTGTAGCCACTGTAGAGTCCCCATAGCCGTTGGCCTGATTCGACATGCTGAAGAAAACATTAATGCCTAGTGAATGGCCACACATCCATCCTAGTTCAGGCAAATCCACCGTAGGTTGAGGAGAGGGAGTTGGAACAACAGGCCATTAATCATTTATTGTGGTGGTGCAGGCCAGTGTGGTTAATAATAACTTTAATAGGACGAGCACGGAAGGAACAATTCGAGTGGTTGCTACGACCCAGTACCCGGCCATGAGCTTCTTGCACTGAGGAAACAAACAACATCGGTGGCACGAAACACACACACAGGGTAGCATATCGTCCAGAATATCATTCATTCACCTGGCAGGTCAGGAACACCGAGCAATGCTCTCCCGAGTTCCAACCAGAGACTGTTTTGGTCTGTTAGAAAGAACTAATAAAAGCATAGTGCACAAAAACAGTGTACGTGGGGACCATACTGACTCACTTAGCTAATGGAGCAACTGCATATTTCCTATAACCCCTTCCCCCACCCCCCCTTGGGCAATGGATTTCACAGTGAGGACTATAATATTGTTATAATGGTTTGGCCATTAGGCCCATGTTAATAGACTTCCTGCAAGTTCTCAGCATTATATTTGGTCAAAGCAGTTCACGCTCGCTCCCGAGCCGGAATGGTGCGGGCAGACGAGCCTGAGGCTTTCTCAAACAACCGTGCGCTGCTATATTCCTCCCTATATGTGAGGCTGTTCTCTCGTGTGCTCATACGTGACAAAAGGGTTTTGTTATTCTCTTGCCTTTTTGTGGAGAGACTTAAGCATGTTGCTGGAAGAAGGGGAGAGAAAAGAAAGAGAGCTGTTGGCAGTAGAAAGTTTTTTTTTATTGTAGTGTATTCATATTCACCTCACAGTCTCCAGTCTGTCCTGTGTGACAAATCAAACCCAGCCAGCGAAGTGCAGGAATCCCCTGCAGTGAGGAATAAAGGTGAATTTATTACTTTCTCCATTATTCAAACTGTTCAGGAATACATCTGCCGGTCTAATTCCGAATCGAGACTTTTTGCCATCGTGATTATTATGCCATGTTACAGTTCATTCTATGGAATGTATGCTTCTATGTATGTATGTATGTATGCATTTATTTATATTTCAAGGTTGTGAGTTTAATAAAAAAAAAAAAGAGAGAGAGGAAGAAAGCGCCATTTCTGAGTAACTGCCCCATTCATTAAGTATAGCCCATTAAATTTCTCTTACAATATGGTTCTTGACAGCGCAGCAACATAAATACAGTGCTCTGCATTAAATATAACCACATGTAATATTAAATGGGGGAGCTGCCGCATCACAGTGACAGTATATTCATGGGGAAGATGCAAAAATGCATTTTGTAAACCTTTAGAGCAATAATGAAAGCTATTTGAATGCATATCGTCGCTGCCCAAAAGAAAAACCAAGTATCTCCAAAATGGCAACTTTACAGGAGAGGCCAAAAAGCTTGTTCGATTTTAATGTAAGTCAATGGAACCAGACATCCCCCCGAGCACTTCTGGGCCATTTCAGTCGGTCCGTTCATCATGCAAATGTCACACTGTGTAAATGGCAGCGGCTGCTTTCAAATGATGCATAAAAGTCAAAATGGACAAAAATGGAGATACATGTTTTTCATTGGACAGCGACGATATATTTAAGGTCGTATGGTTTGCATGATGTGCCGGCCAATGAACGGTTTGGTGGAAAATCAAATTAATCTAATTTACAGTTTTCCACTCACTCCAGATCAGTCAGTCACTGTGGTGTTCTCGTTTCGCTTCTGTAGTTTAGCACTGGAGCTACAAGGTTGCTAATAGAGGCACGAGAAGTCAAGGGCCACCCAAATGTTCTGCAAACTCATCAGCCAAAACTTCTTTTAACTGGTTCAATCCAGTACCCATGTATGTATGTAGTATGTAGTATGCCAATGTTTACCATGTTGTTGAACCCCGCAGGCCCTGTTAGAGGCAGCTGTTGTACCAAATTGTAAATTCACTATATGGTATGCCTACATATCATTGCCATTCAGTAAAAAACATGAATCTTCATTTTTGTCAATTTTGACTTTTCTGCATCATTTGAACACAGCAGTTGCTGTTTACACTGTAAAAAAATCATGAGAAATGAACCAACAGAAATGGCCAAAAACAGGTTGGAAAAAAAGTCTGGTTCTATTGATTTATTGATTTACATTACAATCAATTTAGGCTTTAGACCTCTTCTGTAAAGTTTATAATAAGAAACAACAAACAAAATAAGTCACAAATATATTCTGTAGTTTCCATAATCTGGCATGATGCCATAGTTGCAAATGCGGTCATCGCACCTGTTGCAGCTTCAGTGTTCAGCTACATTGATCTTACTTTTATAGGACACATACTCTAAACTACAACACCAACAGGTCTGGTTGTATGTAGGTTAAGAATGTTGAGAGACATTTTGGGGTGAGAGACATTCATTCACAGAAAAGATTTGGGTAACTATTGATTTTAGGATTTCTTAGCCACATTAAACTCGTAGCTCCAGTGCTAACCTAAAGAAGCAAAGTTTGGACACCAGAAAGTTTTAGCTGGTTGAGTACATCTGGGGTGACTAGGAAAACTGGGTTGGTCTTGGTCGAACTGTTCCCTGTTTTGGTTGTAAACATTACAAACTAAACTAACAAGTAATGACAGTTTTGATGGTCTGTCAAAGACGTGTTTTAATGTTGCAGAGATTACTACTGAAGTGAGCATGCTAACTAGCTAGCCCCGGGCTGGCCTGTGTCATAAAACCACTTTGTATTTAAAGTGACGATAGTGAGTCACTGTAGTGTCAAATCTGACGATAGGGCACACCAACTTTATGGTGATGTTACTTCTTCTTTGAATAGAGCTTGAACTTTACCATGAACTTTGTGTCATCTTAAAACTGTTCCTTTAGTCAGTCTGAAATGTATAATAATAAACTCATTCTTGGTCGTATTAGCTTAGTAGTTCTAATTCTTGGTCATATCAAGCACAAGATGTGCTTCCTGTCGTTGGCTTCCTGTCATTGTCCGCATCAGATTTAAAACCCTGATGCTGGCCTACAAAGCCAAGAATGGACCAGACCCTCTCTACCTTATGGCAATGGTGAAGAGTCGAGCTGTACCTCGAGCCCTTCGCGCTTCAAGTACAGCTCGTCTCGAACCGCCATCCCTGAGGACACATGGAAGACAAGCGTCCAGACTCTTCTCTGTCCTGGCTCCCAGATGGTGGAATGAACTCCCCCTGGGCGTCAGAACAGCGGAGTCTCTCGCGGTCTTCAAACGCAGACTGAAGACCCGTCTCTCCGTAATGCACTTAAGTGAGTGAGCTCTAGTAGAGGTGTAAATTGTGTGTATTGTGTTGCACTTCTAATTCTTTTCTCCTCTATAGGTATGAGTGCTGGGCTGGGGTTGCCAGGTAATGGTTTACTTGCTCTATGTCTGTGTATTAATCTCTAGGTACCAGCACTGGCCCCTGTTTGGGCAGTGTCTGAGCTCGTGGTGAGTTTTGGGTTCTAACCTTCCTTTACTAGCTGGAATATTATCCAACGGAACACTAAGCACGGTTGTAAGTCGCTCTGGATAAGAGCGTCTGCTAAATGCCTTAAATGTAAATGTAAATGATTGGGCCAAGGATTGGGCCGTATCGGCTACAGTTTGACTGGGTTTGTAAATGTTCTGAAACACAGCTACTGTTTTGCTGTTCACATGAGAGAAAGAAAGTAATCAGACGGTAATTAGAATAATTGGACTTTGAAGCTCTTTTATCATAATTAGGTTTAACACTACTGCATACACTATATGGCCAAAAGTTTGTAGACATGTGCTAATGTTGCTAATTTCTTCTGAAATCAAGACTATTAATAGGGAGCTTGCACCCTATTAACCATTACTAGCGTTGACTGCTTCTACCCTTCTAGGAAAGCTTTCCATTAGATGTTTGAACATTGCTGTGAGGACTTGATTGCATTCAGCCACAAGGGATCACAGACATTACCCCATCTTATCCTAGGAATATTGGATGGAGCTCTATCACTCCAGGCAATGCAGTGCCACTGCTCCCCAGCCCAATACTGGGAGAGCTTTGTGCTGCCGTACAATGCTTTACGTAGGGCATGGTGTGCGGATGCTCCAGAGCGTCCCATTGTAGTAGCAGTGCTCTTCTTGCTTTCATATGGAAATATTACATACTGCTTGAACACTACTACTGAACATCCCTGTGACACTCAGTGATGATGGGTGCATCCTAAAGTAGCTGAATTGATTAAATACTATTTCATGAATTCTGCTATCCCTATTGATATGTATGGACACTACAGCATGCATCTCAACTCAGTCTGTGGAAAGTCCTTATGGTATCTTTGAGACTGGCGTTGATCGAGCCCAAATGTCTACAATGTATTACAAGTAAGTCCTTTGCTGCAGCTTATATCTTTCTACCTTTGACCTTAACGACAATAAAACCAGATATAGGACTTGTTTCCAGCTTTCTCAGGCAAAGTGCTCCTGAAGAGTGCTGCCACCTGTAAAAACAGGATCTGTATCTTGGATTTGGTAGTGCTGGGGAACAGAGGCGGAGGCTCTGGTACTTATTAGTCAGGTTATGTGGAAGCACCTCTGCTTGGAATGAGACATTACCCACTGATTTTAGTTCAGCTCTCCCATATCTCTGTCTGCCTCTCTCTTTCCCTCACTTTCCCTCTGGTCCTGTTTTCGCTTCAAAGTGTCTGCTGCTTGCACGAGGGTGCTGAGCGCACCGAGCGGTTCAGTGCCCTTAATGAAACTCTGCTACACTTTAGGATAATACTCTCTCTGGGTGCAGGCTGCTAATAATGCTGCAGTGTAAGTACATTGTTGCAGAAAGGAGGGAGCGGAATTACATTTCTGTTTCAGCTGTTGAACCTGAGTCTGCGTTTACAGGAAACCAATGGTATTTAATCACTCCCTACAAGGATACAAGGATGGTGTAGTATTCATGGCTGGTTCTTTGTTCGGTCTGGAGAAACCTGCCTCTGAATATTGAAGTGATGAGGGTGAAGCTTCCTAGCATCCTTTGCAGTTTTATTTTTCATTCAGTTGCTTTTATGTTTTCTTCTAAGGACATACAGTATGCTTTGGTGCTGATACTTTTTCCCTGTTTACATGCCCCAACCATGAAGCTGTTTGGGTATAACAGATGTCTGATTGGTGGTATAAGTGCAGTATCTGTTGTAATGGGTTGTTCAGTTCATGCTGTGATTGCTAACCCATTCTACGCTCCTGAATCATTAATGGTGCATGAACACTCAAGCATTCGTTATGAATACTGTCTTGCCAAATAGGCACACACTAATATCTCATTGGACCACCTTTAGCTTTGATTACAGCACGCCTTCCCCAAGGTATTGTCTCAACAACCAAATCCAATATCACAACATTTAATTACATCCACAGTTGCATCCACATCCATTTTTGGCTGAGATCTTGTCTTGCCAATGAGAGAGATGGACCACTCTGCAAAGTCTGCTCTAGCCAATCCCAAAGACCTTCAATAGGGTTAAGGTCAGGACTCTGTGGTTGCCATTTCATGCGTGAAGATGGTTCCTCATGTTACCTCATGCTCTCTTTCACAAGAGTCCAATGAATTGTACCATTGCTGCCCTGGAATACGGGACAACTTGGTCTTTCAGTACATTCAGGTAGTCAGCTGACTTCGTTTCATTGTCACATAGCATTGTAAAGCCGTAACCTGACCATCTGGGCCCATTGAGGTGCTTTAGAGTTTATAGAACATGGGACATTGGTATTATTAAACGTCCACCTGGACCGTTTAACAGAGCCCTTGCCAAGTTTTCAGCCTCCCAGAGGCCAACAGGAGAGCAGTTAGTATGTATGGAAGTACCTCCAACATGGACAAATGTGACTAATTTGTAGCCTAGTCTTAGGAAAATTGACACAAATGGTCCAGAGAGTTGAAGCAGGAACATGTAAGCAAATAGTCCATGATATGAGGCCAATGGACAAATGGTGTTTGTGCCTGGTTCTAACGTACTGCTAGTTTGAGAACGTGAACACAGTCACGATCATGCCAGAAATGATCTATTACAGTCTTGTGGATACCTTGGATGGATACCATGTCCGAGCATGACCGTATGATCGTACTCCCCTCCCCCTGCTGGCCTGTGCTCGCAATACGCTTCATATTCCAAGCCTGAGCATTCTTACATCATCACTCCGAAGGTCATTTTAACTGTATTTATGTTTATGTTTGACACTTTTCAAATAGGGTATGGATTTGTGTGCCATGTGAGGAGTCTCACACTGCACTCTGCTACAGCCTTTAATCTGCCAAAGCTCTGAGCTTTTGCCACTCTTGGTTTCCCTGGAACCGTAGAGTGTTTAAATTATCCAAAGAAGAGAACTGCTATTTAGTAAGCCTTTTCCATGAGCATGGGCATACAGGCCAGCTTTGACCTATGACCTCATACGAGGCTGAAGCTGGCTTCTTATTTACCAGCAGTTTGTTCAAACTTTCCCATTTCATTATAAATGGTGCAGCAGTTAGACCAAAACGACCAGTTTCATTGAACGGTATAGTTGCATCATTGAATGGTTGGCTCAGCCATGGTTCAGCAATCACATTAGTCAAGCGAACTGGACTTTGGGGGGCTCAAACATGCTTGGTCAAGATACAGATTGCCTAGTATGAGTACAGCTCTAGTGTGTTTTATATATCGTTCCACAGTCCCATGCAATAAAGTAAACATGTATGGAGGTATTATGGATATATGGATCTGACTCCGGCAGAGGTCTTATGGACCCAATATCTTAACACGAATCATGCCTGCTTTTGACATTAGTATGTTACCAAACAGCTGTGGATGCCGTGCAGGAAGCCATCGATTGAGCTTCGTCCTCTGCTCCTCGTTATTCTCTGCTCCATGCTTGCTGTAGGTTAGGCTTGCTTTACAAATCTCTTTGCCCTGCCAGAGCTTGTCCCACGCATGATAAGCAGCTTCTTGCATCCAGAGTGAAAGTTATGCACGGCTGTTCAGAGATTCAATTAACATTTGTTGTCCCTACTGGCTTAGCTAATGATGATTTGGGTTGTAAATGCACAAAGTTCTCCCCCAATTTGTCAAGACACGCTCTTCTTTTGGGTAATGACCGTCCCTGTGGAACTGCGGTGTCGGTTTTTTGACCCTCAAAGAGCAACATTTATGCCAAAAGGCTCCAAGTAGTCGAAAGTTCTTCATAGCAGTTTGCCGTTTTAGCGCATGTAAGATGGTGCCTCATGTCTGTTTAAGATACCAGGCATGTTGTTGAGTTGAACTGCGCTTAGTCATTTCTTGATCAATGTTGACACAGTGTTGCTGACTTTCTTCACTGGCCGCATTTAAAGCAGACACTTGCTCTTTGTTCTTCAGTCGTGGCATCAGGTGGCCGCTCAGTGAGGTGACATCCACTTGAACCGCAGAGCCGGCTTCCATTGACTTTTCTTTTTTCAGAAAGTAATTGCCATTGGGACTGCGGGCTAAAGAGCTGATGCTGGTGAATGAAGGTTAAGATGGGAGCAAAGTTAAAGACTGCTATAGTAATAAATGGAGAGATGTGTGTTTCTTTGTCTGGTTAAAGCTGTCGGTATACTCAAATGATGCATACATATAAATACTTCGCACACTAACTGACTTTGGAATAGCTTGAATGAGATTTTAAAATGAATAAAATTAATGTTACGTTTAATACTATGTAACTAGCTTTTTGGTTATGGCTTCTGTGTGTTATATTCCAGCTGCTTATGTGTAAAACATAAA
This sequence comes from Prochilodus magdalenae, assembly GCA_024036415.1. Lineage (NCBI taxonomy): Eukaryota > Metazoa > Chordata > Actinopteri > Characiformes > Prochilodontidae > Prochilodus > Prochilodus magdalenae. The sequence goes on from JAMWET010003289.1 coordinate 30,199, forward strand.
TCACACAGCTGTATTCATCACAAGCTTTGTTTCTGTGACCAGGACAAAGAAATTCAAATAAAAATCTATTTCACATATTACTTAGTATGCCATCTAAGTGAGCAGCGATCATCCACTTTACCCTCAAGAGTTTTCTTGCAGTGCTCGCACATGAACTTGTCTTCATGCCCGACAGGCACTAAGAAATATGCTTGCTAGGCCTGGCACATCTTAGCAGATGCTTTCACTGAGCACCTTTTTACTCTGGGCTTGATAAATTGGTCCAGATATGTAGTAGAATGCGTTTGCTGGATGCATCAACCTCTTGATGACCTCTAAATTAAATGGAGCTCTGTATCCACTATCCACTTACTCAGCTGGAGCATCAACTGAAACGGCTGTTCCAATGCACCTGTATTTATTAGGGCTGCCCTCTAGAAGTCGACGATTCGAATCGTCATTCGGTGACCCTTTAAGTCGACTGAAAAACAGTCCCCGTAAAACAGACTAAAGCTTACAAAAATGCACAAGAACTTTAAGGATATAAAAAGACATTTTAATAATTATTAAAGGGAATAATAAATATATATTAAAGGTCTAGCTGGGCTGTGACGTATCCTTGCTAAAAAATAAAATTCACGTGACGACGCGCGCTGGCGGTTCACCGCTTAGGAAGCCGCGAAGCTGAGAAACACGGGCGGAGCGATGACACAGAGAAAGTCTGGAGGAGCTTTTGAAGAAGAGAATCTGAACAAATTAAATCTAATGCTGCTCGTCATTTAGTCAGACATCCAACACTGCTCCAAACGAGGGAGCTGACTTTCGTTTAAGACGTAACGGCTGTTTGCGGTGAAGGAAAAACGGATCGAAGACGTTTGTTTTATTATAATTCCATTATTTTAGAACCTAAATTACAGATCTGTTTATTTATTCGTCTACAGCTGAGATTATCTTTATTTAAAGTTAAGTACAGTCACTAATACGCCTGCTGATAAACGAGAGATAATGATTTCAGTGCGAGTAATATAATAAACAGTTTCAGGTCTACCATTCTTCTTTTCATCTAAAAATAATTTAAATATGGACTAATCTGGTTTTATTTAGCAGTTCATTATTTATGAGAGATGAAAGACGAAGGATCCTCCTACTGAAGAAGCTGAAATTAAAAAGTCTATAATCTATAAGCGTTAATGTTTAGCATACATATGCGCTGCTACCCGACTCTGTATCCTGTAATTAAATCAGTTCAGATCGATCATCATACGCCACGTCTCTTTTAGTTCAGAAATATGTTCCTGTGATTCTGCTGACTTTCTAAATGAGGAGGACGTCAGATCTGAACCATATGCAAATTGATTTACTGATTACTAGATAATGTTCATGGAGAAAAAAACATGAACGAATAGTCGAATCGTCGACCAGGACCGGCGAATCTGATTCTACTGACAAAATTCTGAGTCGGGTACAGCCCTAGTATTTATTATGCTATGTAGACTACTGGACAGTCTCAGGCAGTTCTAGAATTAAATAAATAATTCTCCAAAGTTCTAGAAAATTCCAGACAGTTCTAGAAACTTCTGGAGAGTTCTCACAGTTCTAAAAGCTCCTTGAAGTCTACTCAGCACCCAATGTATCGCAGATAGGATAATCCTTTATTATTCTGAACGTTGCAAATTTCCCCACTGTGGGATCAATAAAGAACCTTTCAGATCATCATGGTCCTGACCACAGAAGCAAAGTTTATGTAGACCATGAGCCATTTTCTGTACATTTAATGGAATTAAATATCCCTAGTATCCAGGAACACAGAAATCTACAAACTTTTGTAACATAGTGTAATAACTTAAGAGTACAAGTTGAATATATATATATATATATATTATATAGTCATCAAAATAAAGCTGAATAAATACTGAAATTCATCTTCCAAAATGTTTGCAAGAAAAATTCCAACACAGCTTTAATAATTTCTGTACATGTTTCTCACATGGCATCACTTTAAAATGACTGCAGGCATCCATAGCAATAAAGTCAACAATACACCTAATATGACAATAAACCTGACTGTGAGCATAAAGGATTCTGTGGCAGAAAAAATGACTGCCAACAAAAGAAGAACCCAAAACAAAAACAATAATAAGAAGACCAACAAAAAGACTAAGCAGGGCTGGGCACACAAGGAAAGGCAACAGAGAACGTAACAGCACCCCAAAAGCCAATGAGTAGGCCTAGCACAAAACCACAAGATAACGCTAATGCTAATGCTCATTGTGAATGCCAATATACAGACAAATAAGCTCACCTGTGACTGAAATGTACCGAATAGCCTATGCTATAATGCTAACCTAATTTAGCATGGACAGGACAAGTTTCTGGATATAGGCCACATGAATATTCAGCCACTCCTGCATCAAGGAAATGCAGTTGGGCAAGATTTGGTGGATGCCTTCCCTGCAACCACTCTACAGGAGAATTCCTGTAGACCGGGATTCTAGCCACTCTTGGAAGACCCTTATGACCATACGCTTCCATACACCTGCAGATTCAGCTACTTCCTTCACACTATGGTCTTTGGTCACGCCCAAATACAGTCACTCCTTTTAGCCAATCAATCACTGCACGGTAGCACCTCCTCTCAGTCTATGAATCCTGTCGCTCACACCCCACAGGTATTAATAGCACCATCATTCCCATGCAGCGCCATCTGCAGGAGCCTGGGGTTAGTACCACCTTAAACACACAAGGTGACTGGTTTTTTGTTCAGTGAGTGGATCAGTGTTTATCATACAGACATAACGATATAGCCAGTGCTAAAGCTAACGCTAACTGGCAAAAAGAAACACAGCCCAACAGTGGAAAAACATGCAGAACTGAGAAGAAACAGACGACAAGACAAGCGCATGGGAAGGTGCAAGAGTCCATTGGTGAGGGAGGCAACAAGTCACAGGTGTCAATGCTAAGGAGAAGCAGAGCTCTGAGTACACTCTGCCAGGGACAGAGCTGCGACACCTAACCCCAAAGTAATATACTGACTGCCACACAAATCACTCCTCCGTTGCCCAGTTGATATTAAATTCCTCTGAAATGTTACAGTAGGAGTGAATGTTGAAGTGAACAGCATGTATTAATGGAGTCTTGCTATAGCAGCTGTTCAGACAGCCACATACCTATCCACATATGACCACTGGAACATTACCAAGCGCTCAAACTGGGCGCTAACGGTGAGATATATGAACAAATATACCAACTCATGATTTTATTTCCAGGATATTAATTCTGTTTTATTAGAAGCTGGAAAAGCTAGTCAATGAAAATGTCAGATATTCCAGAATGGGTAGTGATCCTGGGTTAATTTACAATTTTAAGTTCTACTGGATGTTATGACATGTTATGGCGGCGCGTGTTCCACCCAACGGCTTACCCTGTCTTCCTGTCCTGTCTTGTCCCCCCCCCCACTGTATGTTATTGTGTGTATGGATGGGTTGACGGCTAATTTCGCCGGTACTTGTGACCGTATGACAATAAAGGCAATTCTGATTCTGATTAAATTAGATAGTATACAACAATGGTACTGAAAAAAAATGCTGCAGATTATTTAAAGTTAATTACTGAAATGTTAATGGCTAATTTAGAGTCGGGAAATGACTGTAGATGAATGTGGTCAGCAAGAAAGCAGAGCATAGGTAAGTTTGGGTTTATTAGTTCATTTATTAGTTCATTCCCAATGCTATGTTCTTAGTAGCTCTGTTTGAGTTGTTATAAGCTCTGTTTCATATTTTTACTGTGTACTACATGACTACTACAAGTGCTTTGAAGAATCAGCTGTTATCATCAAACCAGATGTTAAAATTAGTGGATATATTATTGTAAACAGTGAATTTAAACTTTGGTATGGTGGGAGGTCCTTCAGAATTATGATGCTGGGGTTGTTGTTCTATATGTTACAGCTGAATATAGTCACATGTTCATCTTGCTCACATTATCTGCAGTTGTGACAATGTATTCCAGGCTTTTGGCCATTGCTTCCAAAGTCAAATGCTTAAGACTCTATTGGATGCACATGCTTGGGCTTCAAATAATAATCACTGGTGATAACTATCAGGCTTCTAGGTCCTCCTCCTACCTTCATCATTTTCCCAAATTACATTTCTCATAATGCACCCTCCCATGATGTTGACACCACATGTCCATTATCAACCAATAGCCTCTTCACCTGTTCACTGTTCACACATGTGTGTATATAGGCCTGTTCAGTCTGTTTGTATGTGGGTAGGGCCCACATTACGTTGCTCACTGAGTGGCTCTCCCTGTTATTCTTTCAGTTTACCATGTATGACCTTTGGTTTGTCTATTGGTTCTCGTTTCTGGGCAGTCGTGGGCTGGAGGTTAGGGAACCAGCCTTGTGACCGGAGGGTTGCCGGGTCGATTCCCTGAGCTGACAGTAACGACTGAGGTGCCCTTGAGCAAGGCACCTAAACCCCAACTGCTCCCCAGGCGCGGTGGATAGGGCTGCCCACCACTCTGGGTACATGTGCTCACTGCCCCCTAGTGTGTGTGTTCACTAGTGAGTGTGTATGTGGGTGTTTCACTTCATGGATGGGTTAAATGCGGAAGACTGAATTTCCCCACTGTGGGATCAGTAAGGGATTAAAATCTTGTGGTTGCTGTTTAGTTTGTTTGCTCTGGTTTTGCCTCTGCCTCTGGCCAACTCTGTGACTTCTAATTCCCTCCTTGTAAATAAAACCTGCTCCTCTTATAGATCTGCGAGTGTCTGGTTAGTTGCTCCAGTGTTACAATGGCCAAATGACAGCTACAGGGGTTGGACAATGAAACTGAAACACTTGTCATTTTAGTGTGGGAGGTCTCATGGCTAAATTGGACCAGCCTGGTGGCCAATCTTCATTAACTGCACATTGCACCAGTAAGAGCAGAGTGTGAAGGTTCAGTTAGCAGGTAAGAGCACAGTTCTGCTCAAAATACTGCAATGCATACAACATTATGGGAGACATACCAGAGTTCAAAAGAGGACAAACTGTTGGTGCACGTCTTGCTGGCGCATCTGTGACCAAGACAGCAAGTCTTTGTGATGTATCAAGAGCCACGGTATCCAGGGTAATGTCAGCATACCACCAAGAAGGACGAACCTCCACCAGCACCACGTAGTGACCTGGCCACTATCCTGCAAGAAGAATGGCTTAAACTCCCTCTGACCACTGTGCAGGACGCAGTATATGTCATTCCCAAGACCAACTGACTCTGTATTGGCCGCAAAAGGAGGCCCTACACCATACTAATAAATGATTGTGGTCTAAAACCAGGTGCTTCAGTTTCATTGTCCAACTCCTGTATATGTGAGCCCAGTTCTACTTTTAGGAGCATCCATTATTTCTCTCTTGTAACTCATGGAAACAAACAATGGGACTCTGTCAAAAGTCTCAATCAATAGCTTATTTGTGCTTGTAAGTAAAATAGATGTTTATTTTAATTAGATTTTTGATAAAATGTCATTATCATGCAAATAGTCTTTTTTAGTAGAAAGATGTAATTATCCTTTCTTGTTTTAGAAAATTAAAGCCAACAGTAAGAAGTTGGAAGTGCAGAGTCGTAGCTGCCAATAGTGGATAGAAATCCAATGTAATTAAGCAATAACTCTGATCAGATCAGTGTTAATAAATAACTTGAGGGGCCACTGTGTAATGACATTCCAATAGTACAGTAATACAGCTCCACCTCTGTGGGTTAAGCTGCTGGGTCATGAGGGGACATGGGTTCTCATTGACTGGCATTGTGAACCACTACAGTCAGGGCTCAGTCCAGCATTCCACAAGCCTACATTAGAGTCTACTAGTTAATAACCCTTGAGTGATCAGTGATAAGCGCCACTAGGCTAGCTCTGATTTCCTGATTTCCAGAGATCTGATAACCACTGATGGATCGATTCAGTTTTGTTGGGGTGAGACCACCGCTGGAGCAGGTCAGTCAGAAGCCCAGCGTAGGAAGCACTCATTCAGATAGTCTACCGTCATCCCTCCCTGACCACTGCCGCCGTAATGGGACAAGTGCATGGAGTCATAATTTATAGACTCGCACTCCGGAGTGGAGGATGCGTTTTTCTTAGGGGAGCGGTGGCGCCGTGATTTGAAAGCGTGCGATGCTTTGCATGCCGAGTCGGGCCCGACGACCTCATTAAAACCTGTCAGAGCCAAATCAGATGGAGTAGGTTACCGTGGATACAGTGACGCAGACTGCCACAAAACACCACATGATTACAGAGTGAAACGTTGTGTCACTCTCTCCCATTCTTCCCTTACAAAGGCTCGAAATCTGCGGGAACATGAGGGGCACGGAAAGGGCAAATTCATTCATTTACTGATTGCAAATTCATCCCACAGAACTCATTTCTGGACTGTAATAAGTTTAGCTACATATGATTTATTCAGGCACACATGACTTCATACACTCCTCTGCCACTTAATTAGGTACAGTATTTACCCGTATTAATGCTCTACTTACCATATAGGGGCACTCTGTCGTTCTACAATTACAAACTGTAGTCCATCTGTTTCTCTACATACTTTCTTACCCTGTTCTTCAAGGGTCAGGACCCCCACAGGACCACCACAGAGCAGGTATTATGTGGGTGGTGGATCATTCTCAGCACTGCAGTGACCCTGACACAGTGGTGGTGTGTTAGTGGGGGTGGTGCTAGTGTGAGTGGAGTGTTGTGTTGGTCATCCAGGCTAGTATTTCATCAGTGGCCACAGGATGATGCCCACAGGACGCTGTCCATAAGATCCTCCCCACAGGACACTGCCCACAAGACGCTGCCCACAGGATGCTGCCCACAGGACGCTGCCCACAAGATCCTGCCCATAGGATGCTGTAGGCTGGATAGTTTGGGTTGGTGGACAATTCTTAGTCCAGCAGTGAGAGTGAGGTGTCCAGCAGCACTGTTGTATCTGATCCACCAACCCCAACCAGCACAACACACACTAACACAAAATCAGCATCACAGCAATCCTGAGAATGATCCACCACATAATACCTGCTCTGTGGTGGTCCTGTGGGGGTCCTGACCATTAAATAACTGGGTAATAAAGTGTACAGAGAAACAGATGGACTACAGTCTGTAACTGTAGAGCTACAAAAGCTCCTATGTGGTCAGTGTGTCTATGTTACCAATGAAAATGACAAATTCAGCAGAGTGTGCTCTAACCTTGATCTTCCGGTGATCTTGACCTGAGATAGATGATGGTCACAGAGTTATTGAAGATAATGAGCTGAGCTTGTTGTGTGGGGCTATCTCACTGTGACCTTAAAGCTCAAACTCCATTCTTCTTTAGGACATGATGGAGTGGCAAAGGGCCAGTTGGGCACAGAGGAGTAGGTAGTACCATATATCTGGGATAGGTCTACAGTAGAGGTTCAATATTTGTCAGACCCGGGTGCTTACACTGGGCTTGGACACCATTTCTCAAATATACCCTGGGCTGTGTTCAGATTCCACATTCAGATTCTCCAAGGCCACTTTTTACTGACTTTACATACACATTTAGGACCAGAATTTAATCCAGTGGACCCACACACATGGCTCATTGGAAGTGGTTTGAGTCAGGTTGGACTAAGACAGCAAAGTCTCATGCTGCATTTGGGTTCAGACAAAATATGTAGGCTCCATTAGGGTTATAGGCTACAGACCTGCTAAAGGTAGGTCTGCTAAATCAGAGGTTTGAGCTGTGAGCCTCTGGAAATGTGGGTTGTGGTTCATGACCACACACTACAGCACCCTTCTTCAAATTTCCTCAGTAGTGAAAGTTCAACAGTGTAGTCCACCACCACTGGACATCCGGGACAAGCCCATGTGCTACTCTTCATTTGCTCCAGGCCTGGAGTCAGTAAGTTTATTACAGGCTAAAGCTACCAAATGCTTGCCTTACTTGCTGTATCGCACACATAGTCAGAGGCATCTGAGACCATCACAAAGTGGTTTGTCAAGTGCCCCGGGGCATTACCTTAACCACGTCGAAGTCAATTCCGGTGGCAAACGGGAAACTCAGGATAACCAGCCACCATCATGGATGAAGACTGCCAGAGCTCAGTTCTGTAGGGGGACTACCTACAGGGTCCCTGGTTGTGCTCCCTGGGAAAACATCACATAGCCAACCATAAATAATAATAATAAATAAAGGAAACATTAATTATATATATATATTTTTTAGTGGAAGAGTTTTAAAAATGCATGGGGACGTTTGCAAATGTCCATTGGGTCTTCTGCAGATCGAGCAATATTGCAATATGTCTGCATTATTAGGTGAAAAAATCTGCCCTTTTTTGCTAAGCATGCTATGACCATAGAAAATGACCTTTGACCTTCCAGAGACGTGTGAGCCCTTGTTTAGAACAGCTGTGCTAAATAAATGAAAGCTTTAGCACAAGTCTTGCCAGGAAGACTCCAATGCTACATCATTCATTCATTCATTCGTTACTCTGGCAACACGCAGTCTTCCACCAGTCTTCAAAGGGTTTCGACCTAGGTTCCTCTTCTGCTGCTTTCAGATGCTAAACATTTCAACGTTCTCCTCCTTCCTTCCCTCGACCACCAGTTTGGTTCTGGTCATATTGTCCAAGTAGGAGGCTCTGCCCATATCGTCCTTATCTGGCAGGATCTGAACTATTTAAGACCTGGGCCCAGGACGGGGCCTATGCCATAGACTTTTTATCTCTTATGGATTGTTATCCATCAAACTGTCCACTTCATCAAGAATTACAATACTGTTCTCTATTACATTTTGAGTCTTTCTGGCAGAACAGCATTTACGCTATTTAGCTGACGCTCTTATCCAGAGGTCAGTCATATTACAGGCCAATGTAGTGTTAGGAGTCTTGCCCAAGGACTCTTATTGGTGTAGCACAGCATAGTCACCCAGACCGGGATTCGAACCCATGTCTTCCACATGTGGCGGTGGTTGGCAGGTAGTGGAGTTACACCAACGACAGGTTTCCAATGCTCTAAGTTATTATAATTCATGTGTTCTGCTTGATTTTGCTTGGGAATACTAATAGACCATGCATTTCTGTATGATATAGAAATCACCCTCTGCTGTGATGAGACCACCATCTCAAATATGGGCCAATTGTCTTTATTTTTTAACCCACCATTGTTAAGACAGCTCAACACGCTTGTTTTTTCTTTCTCTCTTGTGTGGTTTGGCCTCCTGCTGCCTTGATTCAGAGAGACTCTTATCCGACACATTGCCCAGCTTGAGCTCTGAATAGATCTAACATAATGTCTGCTCATTAATTACATGATCAAATGACTCCGATGTGTGCAACATGTACAGACCGGCTGATCAGAACGGCACCCGGCGTGGCTTTAATAAGACTCAGATGGAAAGGTGTTGTTCACTGACCCCCAAGGGTTTTCTATCTTTCACATCAACACTTCTTCACACACGGCTTTCAGTTAACGCAACTGATAGTGGGTGTTGCCAGACTCTGTGGTAGTGTAGCTTTGGTGCACTAGCCCAAAGCTCCATCTCTGTGTTCTCTTTGTCAGCTGGCGTAAAAAAAACAACAACCTTGCACATCATGTATATGTATGTAACTCGCCACATGCATTTCTAATGATGCATTGATGTTGTCCAGGTTGCCCAGCTCCTGTTGTGAGAACCTGTTATCCTGTAGTTTCATGTTTTCTTTGCTGTACCATGTCTGGGGGAGGCTGAGCGCCCTGCTTTCTCTTCCAGTGCCTATATATCAGAGCTCTCAGGCTGACATGGCAGATCCTGGATGCAATTATACAGACATGATTTTAGCTCATTACTCTTTGAGGTACATGATAAATATAGCACTCAATTGTGGTGCAGTCTGACAGCTACTGTAAAATCTAAGGAACGTTTATTCTACATTATTCCAAAAAGCTATAGCACCATGCAGATGTGAGAGATCACCATCAGGGATTTCATTTCCAGTAAGTACAGCAATTAGGTACATATTATTAAGAACAGAACACATATTTAATAGAGAATTAATTGAATGTATATTATTTTTTAGAATTTAGTGTTTCCAATCTTTGCCTTAGATCTTACACTCTTTTCACAAATTACTTCCTTTCAGCTTTTTAAAGGACACATATGATTGGTCAACAAGTCAGGAACACAGCCTCTGATTGGTCAACAAGTCAGGAACACAGCCTCTGAGTGGTCAACAAGTCAGGAACACAGCCTCTGAGTGGTCAGCAAGTCAGGAACACAGTTTCTGATTGGTCAACAAGTCAGGAACACAGTCTCTGATTGGTCAACAAGTCAGGAACACAGTCTCTGATTGGTCAACAAGTCAGGAACACAGCCTCTGATTGGATGACAAGTCATGAACAGAGTCTCTGATTAGTCAACAAGGTGGAAACCCAGCCCCTGTTTGGTACAGTCAGGGAGTCAGTCTTCGGTTGGTCAACAAATCAAAAACACGTTCTCTGATTAGTTGATATTTCAGAAATATAATTTATTGTTGGTCTACAGGTCAGTAACGCAGTCTCTGATTGGTCGACAGGTCAGGAACACATCTTCTGATTGGCCAACAAGTCAGACACTTGATTCCCTTATTGGTGAAGAATCCAGGCTGTGATTTGGTCAGCAATTTGGGAACCCAGCCTTTGTTTGGTCTGGGAGACGGTTTTCAATTGGTCAACAAACAAGAAACACAGCTTCTAGTTGGTCAACAAGTCAGGAACCCATCACCTGATTGGATGACCAACTCAAGCCAAGGTGTAGACATTCAGCACAACGGCACAATGCTATACTCCCGGGACAAAAATAAAGTTAGCCTCTAGCATGCAGCATTCCCAAGATATACTACATTCACTGATGATGCATACAACATTGCCAACCTGGGAGCATTATTCTGGAATGGCCAAAAAATGTTGCAGTATATTGCAGTTAGCTTAACAAAAACTTTAATAATAAGAGGATAGCAGAAATTAGCATTATGTTATCACGGGGCTTTGTCATAGATGATGACATAACCCCACAATGTAGATCATAGAAAAAACACGGAATGGAATGCATTGTGAAATTACATTTTTCAATTATCTATCGATGCATGGTTTATCAGGGGGGCTGACCACCATTCATTGCTGGTCAGTTTTGACCACAGGATTACAATTGACCACATACTATTTGGAAAGTTAAACATTGTCTATAGATCAGTGACACTGACATAGTTGTAGATAGCACTGGTGTATACACACACATCAGTCCCATTGTCAGATATCCAGGTCTATGGACTATTGAGGACTATAAGAGCTGGAGCATAGCTAACACCAATCGTGCATCAGCAGATGGGCTACATCCTCCCAACTCTTCAGAGGTGGGTCTCTAATAAAGTGGCTAGTGAGTGTATATACAGCGGTCCTCCTGCCATTTGATGAGTGTATTAAACTACAGAGATCCCAGTGTTCTCCACCGAGACCCTTAAAATGAACCTGTCCATTGAAGACAAAGAGCTGCTGACATTTTGGTGTCCTTCATAAAACCTAGTGTACTTTCTCTTCTCGCTCTTGCCCTCTGCTCTCCATCCTCCAGTAGTCCCTCTCATTATGTTCCTACAAAGTAGAGCTGCTAAAGTTCAGACCTTTGGTCTAAACCTAGTCCTGGTATTTCTAAGCACTGCTAATTAGCCGCATGTCTGGGTCCTTGCATATTAATTTAATAGTTACTGAATAATGTATAGTAGTTCTAATAAGCCTAGGGTTCCAGGGTTAATTGAGCAATTTGAGCACTGGATTTGCCACCGTGTCCTCGTGTGTGATCTCCTAGTTCTAACGAGTTTGGAAAACCTCCAGTATAGATCCAGTGAGAGCTGTGAATTGACTATTTCTGCTCTAAAGGCTTCTGCTCGCTGCTTCCCAGACCACATGCGCACTTGCTCGGAGGCCAGCCGTGTAAGCAGGAGTGGATATGGGTTATTCATAAGTAACCTGCAGCTTTCAGCCGCCATAAAAAATCGGGCTTGGTGCCTGTGCTTAGTGGAGGAATGGTCAAAAGGTGTTTGGTGGAGCATACTTGATGCAGTTGCTTTGTTGATGCATCGGTTAATGATCTTGTTTTGTCTAAAATAGCCACACACTGTTCGAAATACATGCTGCTGAAAACCTCCTCGCCCCTTTTAATGAATGCTGCCTTAGATACGGCTGCAAAACATGCCATATAATTCACGCTAATGTGTCATATTAAGCTAATGATGGTGACTCGACGCTGAGCATCTGGTTGTTTGTGGTTTTAGCTGCAGATTAATTAAATCCCATAACCATTCACGTACGACCCTTCCATTGTCTCTTGGGGCAGGTCCTCAGGGGAGCAGCCACGTTCGGTGGAAAAGCAAACAGCGGCAAACTTTCGGCCCTATTCTCCGTTCCCCATTAGTTTCGCTCTGATTGTTCAGTTAAATGCCCGTTTTTGGCACTGCATAGGGCCGGAGGACTGCAACAGTTTGCTGATGATGGCAAAGCCACAGTCAAAGATAAAAAATAGGCAGCCTGGTGGCCACTAAATAAAACATTCTGAGCCTCTTTCTGTTGGAACGAGCTGTCATATGCATCAATAATGCATAAGATTTAAGCTCTTCCAATGAAAACTATCCCATGGCTAAACGATCCACTTCCTGTATAGCATGAATGTTTTAACTGGACACGGTCTCAGGCAGAAGCAAATTCAGAGTAATGTGATTTTACTTATTTAGAGGGTGGAAGTTATTTATAGCCTTATGCTGTGTTATTTATTAACATATGCCGTGTTCAGGTAAGTACACGCTAAGGGCATTAAATATGAAAGTCAGGAAGAAAAATCACACAACTCTAAAACTCGCAAAATGTTCAGTGAGGTTTTTTTTTTTCCATGGAAGCCGTAATTACAGTGTATCCTAATTACAGGGTATTCTGATGCATATGGCGACTCTCTCCAATGGAGTACGAGTTTTCTAATGGCGGTGATAAGCATTTGATTACACAGTCTGTTTTTTTAAATGGCTTGATAATCTCAGTTTTTTCCCCCTTTTTTAGGCTCTGAAAGATTGGAATGTAGTGAACTTTGACCTCTGACAACATAAAGCACAGGAGTTAGAGTGCTTTGTTAAACCAAGCCAAGTTTTTAAAAGGCCTTCTGATATATATAATTAGAGAGAACGCAAATCTGCCTTTTAAACCTACATGTATTTTACAGTGTATCTTACGTTGGGAATATAAAGAGGAATTCTCAATTTGGGTCATAAAAGCCTTGCTGAGTGTTTGCACTCAAAGATATATAATGTTTTTGTCATGCTTGATATAAACTTTTGAAACTGTACATAAATGTTCATAACCACACTTATAAGCTGGTATGACATTGCATTATAAGGCTTCATAGCATAGGCATAACATAGGCTAACATAGTTAGCCTGTTCTCAACATTGTTGAGACATGTATCATAAAGCTTATTACATCTACTCACATAATTCATTAATTCATAGAGCTGATCAATAACCTCACGTCATCTAAAGACTGTAATAAAGGCTTATGAGTGTTCATTAGATGGCATGAGCTCCTACAAAATCATTTTCATGTTCACTCACTGTGGATCCTAATAAGGCATTATGCTAATGAAACTGTTTAACCAATAATGGTAAATACAGGAGGAATATATACATTATAATGCATTATGTCACTTTGTGCTCTAAAGCCTCATACTGTTGTGTTATAGCAGTTTATGTGTGTGAAGATTTATGCACAGTTACAAAGGCTTATATCTAGTAAAGCATTATAAAGACATTATAGATCTTTATGATTACAGTTATAATGACTTATAGACACCTGATTCATAGAAAGCCTTACCCATCTTTGAAACACTGGTAACACTTCCTGTGAGTCCTGTGTTCATATTGCGCTATGCATAATGCGCTAATGCATGTATGAGCTGTTATGAGCAGACATAACCCTTTATAATACCTGGCATGAGATAAATAGATACAATGACATGTGTAATGCTTTATAAAGCTGGAGCACATGCCTGTATGACGCCAGGCTTCATTATACATTATATCTGTTTATATCAATATGATTACAGACAGTATTGTTGTAATGGACTCTAAAACTTTATAAAGCTTTATGCCAGACCATTACAGACTTCAAGTGACCTTTTAAATGTTAAAAAAAATATATATTTCAGTATATACACATTATCCACTAATATCCAGAGCCGCTAAATGGGCTGGGAATGACTCAATAAGACCTGGTAGGTTGTCACAGCTATCTGGAGCTGCATCCCACAGCTGCTGGAGGGTGTGTGGGGGGAGGATCCATAGATCGAACATGACAATCAAGGTGGTCCCGCAGATGCTCACTTGGGTTCAAGTCTGGGGAATTAGGTGGCCAGGGTGACAGTTTGCCTCGCTGGAAGTTCCCATCAAATCCTCCACGTGCATGATCTACAAGGATGGAGTCATATCCTGATTGGTTGAGAGTGGCGTACACATGAATGAGTGGGCCCGGAGAAGGCCATGCATATGGCTACTTCATGAGGTACGTGCTTCTGCTGTCCAAAGTAGGAAGTGGTTATAACAACGTGGCTTGTGTGTGTGTATGTGTGTTTGCATACAGTATATAGATATTATATATCATGTATGCCATATAATACCTTATCAATGCTTGCAGAGGAGGTTTTAGCGAGGGCCGCTTCCCCTTCAGGTGTGCTAATGCTAAAGCTAACACTGGAGCCAGTCAAAGTGATGCTAGATGCTAAGAGGCTTTATTGCTGGGTGGTCCTGTTTAATCTACCTGACAGCAGTTAACTGTCAGCAGCTAAACAGAAAAGCTAATTAGTTAGCTTTCTAATGAAAAGAAAACTGGACCACCTAGTAAACGTGACTAGGGATCTACCTCTGTAGGAGCATAACCAGAATTAGTGTTCATTGTACATTTTCTATTTGGCACTTTCTGTTTTTGTTGTTTTGTTGTATGCTGTTGTATATTACCAAACATAAACTGGCTTCCGGTGCCTGCTGTCCAACCACACAAATCTCACTGGTACTATAAGCACGCTGCTACAACGACTTCATCATCCGAGACTGCAATGGTGTGGTGCCAGACTGTCAGTGAGTGGCAGCGGATCATCTTCAGTGACGAGTCCCACTTTTGTCTTGGTTGAGATGACCAACGAATCCATGTGTGGAGGCGCCGTGTCACACGTCCAGTAGGCCTGGAGTCATGCCACCTCCACCCCTACCACACAATCTGTAAGCACTGTGTGAGAATATTCAAACTACATGGGATGGATTAGCACAGGACACCATTAGGAACCTCTACAACTCCATGATGCCGAGACGTCTGGCTTGTTGGGTTAGCCAACATGATGGCCGAACACCACACTGAGAGACACCACATCTGTATGAGTAGCTTGACAAATGTTTCCCATATCAGTCTAAAGTTATCATCATTCATTGTTCCTGGTAACCTTTAGCACTGCAATCCCACACCTCCTTCTGGGTGCAGCTGTATTTTTGATGATGGGTGCTTATTGCTAGTCTATGCATACATACAGGGGTTGGACAATGAAACTGAAACACCTGTCATTTTAGTGTGGGAGGTCTCATGGCTAAATTGGACCAGCCTGGTGGCCAGTCTTCATTAATTGCACCAGTAAGAGCAGAGTGTGAAGGTTCAGTTAGCAGGTAGGAGCACAGTTCTGCTCAAAATACTGCAATGCACACAACATTAGGGGTGACATACCAGAGTTCAAAAGAGGACAAACTGTTGGTGCACGTCTTGCTGCCGCATCTGTGACCAAGACAGCAAGTCTTTGTGATGTATCAAGAGCCACGGTATCCAGGGTAATGTCAGCATACCACCAAGAAGGACGAACCTCCACCAGCGTCACGTAGTGACCTGGCCACTATCCTGCAAGAAGAATGGCTTAAAATCCCTCTGACCACTGTGCAGGACGCAGTATATGTCATTCCCAAGACCAACTGACGCTGTATTGGCCGCAAAAGGAGGCCCTACACCATACTAATAAATGATTGTGGTCTAAAACCAGGTGTTTCAGTTTCATTGTCCAACCCCTGTAAGTCTGAGTAGACATATACTACAACACTACTACTTATAGAATATTACAGAATCATATGAACATCTGTACAACTGTGGACATGAGTGTCATGTTACAGGAGAGCCTGTGATGCTGTGAGATTCACTTGAACTACAAGTTTAAGTTTAAAGTGTGAGGCGTCCGCTGGGTTTGATGGTCCTGAGTCTTCTACCAGAGGGAAGCATCTGGAAGAAGTGATTTCCAGCTTGAGAGGGGGGCAGTGGGGGGGTTCAACTGTAATTCTGCCAGCCTGCCTCCTTCTGCCTGATGTACATGTCCCAGAGTGTTGGCCGATTACATCCAATGATCCGCACTGCTGTCCTGGTTACGTGCTGGAGTTTGGCTCGTTCTTGTGAGGTGTAGGACCCGAACCAAATGGGTCTGGGTCTGCAGCAGTTGAATTCCTGTAGCTGTCTCTAGAGGAGCTGTGCTTTCTACTGCATTTAATAAACCAGCCAGCTCGATTGATCTCGCTGTGTAGTCACATGGTTTTGCCTCATCTTGCATCACTCCACTGGATCCCTGAATGAAACTGGGTATTAAAGAGGTGAAGTGTACTCTCCTGTCTGACCTGACAGACACATATTAAATTTCTAGAAGAAGAGATATCTTCTCTCCGCAGGGGTCACATGCATACATAGGGAATGCTCCACTCTTGCATCCCCTCTCTTTGTCTCTCTCTCTCTCTCTCTCTCTTTTTCTCTCTGTCTCTCGTCGAAATTGAATGCTACGTTACGTCTTGAGCTCTCAATCATTGCGAGCTGCTTTATTGCCCATGAAACGATCTTTCCTTTCACTCCCGGCGATGCCTCTTCTGCGTGCCAAGCTGTATGTGTCCAGAAGAGCTCTGCCGGGCTACATGCCGGCTTGCGCCATAGAGCGGATTGCCGCGCAGCTTCCTGTGTGAAAAGGCAGGCAGAGAGAGAAAAGACTTCAGCAGTAATTAAGTTCCTGACTGCTGTCGACAATCACACATGTATTACTGACCCCTGGGGTTGGGGCTGAAAGGAGAAGCATTGCTACCCAGTTGGAGTGCTTTTGAGAACGAGAGCCTGGAACTCTGAAATCATTTTCTGTAATAGCATGTGAGTGGAAATATTTCTTGGTGGGAGACTTTTCCTAAAATGCTCTACTTTGGCCCGAATTCCCACAACCCAAACTCCCATAACGAGCCATAATGAGATATAATGGCAAAGTAAGTGTGCACTACAGCTATAAATGCAAAGATTGGTGACCTTTTCCTTTAATTATTCAGCATCGCTACTGTTTTTGACAGACTGTTTAGAATCATTATCCGATTGATCAGAAACACCTATGCTTATTGGTCCATCAATCGTATAGGCTTGCTATATTGGAATACAGGTACAGAAAGTACTCCATATGTTGATGCACAATTTACCAGCCATCCTCTACCTCATTTATCAGTCCTCGGTTTCTACGTACAGGGACCATGTAGTACACTCTTAAACAAATAGAAGGAATCAACTGACAGAAATGAAACTTGGTGGGTAGGTTTGACATTGTAAGACATATAAATGATTCAAGTATCATGCTTAGCTGCACCTGACTGATTATATAAGGTCATCCTTTTGTGATTGCTTTCCATTCTGACACATGCCGTTGTGTTGCTAGCATCTTTTGCAATAGTAAGCCTAAGAGAAAGGTTTGAAAGCAATTAGAGTAATTGGAGGAGTTTGAGAGGGGTTGCATTGTAGGACTTTGGGAAGCGGGATGATCTTATTGACATATCATTTGCTATAACGGTCATTCGGATATTACCATATTATGCCTTTGGCGGTAGTGGATAGAAGAAGGCATGCATCAGTGACATGAAGAATCCACGAGACCTACATGTCGCAAAGGCCACTAATGCGAGACCTTCAGTGAGCAGTGAAGCCCTCTATAGGCCTGTTAGTACAAGTACCATTGCCAGGAGCCTGTATGACACAGGACTACATGCACACAGACTGTTATGATGACTGTGCTTAACAACAGGTTGATATGGAGTCGTGCCAGACTGTCATGGAGTGGGGTTATTATAGTGATGAGTCCCCCTTTTTGTCTTGGCGGAGACCACCAACAAATCTGTATATGGAGGCACTGTGGTCAGCAACATGTTGAATAGTTTGTTGGCACATGTACAGAAGACCTGGAGTCACTCCACCTCCACCCCTACCACAACACCTGGAGAAACTGTGTGAGAATATTCAATTCAATCATCCATTAGACGTCTGGCATGTTGTGTTAGCAAACATGGCGGCCTAACACCACGCTGAGAGACACTATTTATGTATGTTCAGCTCAATAAATATTACCCATATCAATCTGAATGTATCATTATTTATTGTACCTGGTAATCTTTATATTCACTTCCCTCTGGGTGCTACTACTACTACTCGTTTTGACGATGAATGAAGATGCTTTTATTTAAATTACATGGTTTGTAGCCATAAATCTTCAGTGGACAAACACGGAATTGACACTGTAACACATTTGGAGGAATGAACGCATCAAGTAAGATAATAGCTTGTCATTTCATTGCATAATAAGCTGTAATGCTGCTGGTATTATCCCCCCTGGCATGCCGGTGGTGGCATCCAGCAGAAAGTCTCTGCTGTCTGTATAGGGATGTGTAGGTGAGCATGCCCAGCATTATCTGCACTCCATCCCAAGATATTCAAACAGATTGCATTGAGCAAATAGTCGCAGGTGCTATTGGTATGGTTGCTGTCTTCATTGTTTCAAGTTTTGAGAAGCCTTTGTTGTGACGATGGCCTCGTTCCTTTGCTTGATTTTGAATAAAAATTGCATTATTGTAATACGATGCGGCATGAGGATCATAAGGCAATGAGGCTTGTCCAACATTAAAATAGGACTTTATGTGGCAATCAGTGGCTATTAACACAACTGTCTAATGGCCCATCTCTCTCCATCCATCCTTCAAGGATATGGTAAAAAAATAATGGGTCGTGTCCCAGCACAGGCCTATCTCCACTCGCGGTTGCCAGGGTTATTAGTCAAATCCCGTTAATCAGATAAGACCGTTCTGGTGTGCGAACCCTTCATGACGACCTCATCTAGCATCTATAGAGCTTTCCCCTCTATCAGCCCACACAGTGCTTCGCTCCTGTCCAATTGGAAAATGAACTTCCAAAACTGCAATTGTCATTAGGTTTCATAATGGGGTCTTAAATTACCCCCACATTTGAAGAGATTATGGGAAAGAAAGGCACAGAATAACGCTCCAGCACATCACGCTTGCCACTGCGCATTACACAGTGCCTCACCGATATATTTCTCATTAGTCAGAAATCTGATGAAGCTCCTGGAATCCACACGGGGAGGGACACAGACAAGTCATGGGTTCTAATTAGGTGCTTTTGCTGTTGTGCAGCAGGTATACCAAACCAGCACACCTATACAATCACCTTTTATGGCTTGCTGCTGCTCTCTGTTTCCTCTACAGCACCTTTCATCTCGCCAGGTTCTGCAGGTTTACGGCTCATGCGGAGATTTGGAACAAAGCCCGAGTGAAATAAATCTCGGTTATGATGGAGAGAGGGAGAAGGAAGAGTGGGGATCCAGTGGCCTGATAGAGCCTCGGAGATTAGATTAGCTCGCTCCGTGGACGCCTCTGTACTGCCAGCTTCGGTGCTTTATTGGTGGGGAGGGGAGAGTGTAGATCAGCTGCCATGGCATACGCGCAGCGTATGGGAAACAATTTCATTAAGAAGACGCGTCTCGGAGCTTTGCGCGAGTCACGGCTGAATGTCCGAATCCCGGTCTGCTGGCGCACCGAAGTCAACACTTTGGCCAAAGTAAAAATGCAGCCATCTGTTGAGAATGTGAATGTACATTTTGCATCCTTTAGTGGCCTGCAGTAGTCTCCAGAGCCTCAGTGAAAGACTAGCAGGTCACTCTTCTAATGATGTTCACTATATTGCCAAATGTATTCACTTGGCTGCCTTCACATGCATATGACATCCCATTAAACCCCAATCTATATGGTTTAATATGATGTTGGTGTATGATGTTGGCTATAACAGCTTCAACTCTTCTGGAAGGCCTTACCACAAGGTGTGGATTTCTGATCATTCTTCCAGAGGTGCATTTGTGAGACTGATAATGGATAAGAAGGCTTGGCTCGCAGTCTTCACTCTACCTGAGCCCCACTCCTGAAAAACACCACCACACCATGATTCCCCCTCCACCAAACATTAGACTTGACACAATGCAGTCAGACAAGTACCGTACTCCTGGTAGCTGTCACACCCAGACTCGTCCATCAGATTGCCAGACAGAGATTTGACACTTTGCATTGCACTTGGTGATATAAGACCTGAATGCAGCTGCTCGGCCATGGAAACCCACTGTGTTCTAATACCACTGACGTTAACTGTGAAATTTTTGGTAGCAAGGAAATTTCATGACTGGACTTACTCAGATGGCATCTTATTATGGTACCATGCTAGAATTTATTGAGCTCCTGAGAGCGACTCGCTCTTTCACTAATGTGTGTAGATGCATTTTGCATGTCTAGGTGCTTGGTTTTATTCAACTATGGCCATGGAAGTGATCAGCACCCCCAATTGCTTTCTGGGTGCCATGCATAGGGCTGCCCACTTCTCTGGGCAAGTGTGCTCACTGCCCCCAAAGTCTGTGCATACTGACGTGTCAAGTGTATGGATGGGTTAAATGCAGAGCACAACCGGTCAGTGGTTCTAAATTCTAAATCCTAGCTGGAGTCATTAGCTATTGGATCAGTGGCTATGCTAGCAATCCTGATGGCTTAAGGCCACAGGGACTCGCAATTAGCCTTGGTTCTAGACTGCTCTGACTGGAGGGCAACGTGTTTAGTTAGTCAGTATATGAAATCCAGGCCTGCGTTCAATAGTGCACCAATATAACAATTGCGGTGTGAACTTTATGACATTTAAATCAATAGAGAAATTGGGTTTCCACTAGCTGTGTGGTAAAGGGACCTGTCAAAATCTAAAGTTCTACAGCAGTGTGACCTGAATGAGGCCTGAAGGAGAACGGACATAATTCAACCATTTTTTAAATGGAAATGAGGCAGTTTTTTAATGTTAATGACACAGTCAATACACTCTACCCGCATTCTACACTGAAAGCTGTAAAAAGTAGTAATCATATTTCATTACGACTCAGTAGTAGTTCAAGGAAATGACACCAGGGCGGTAAAGGGGTGGCAGTAAGTTTCAGCAGGGTGGCAGTGTTAACTTGTGTGTGTGGTAGGGGTTGGATGGATGTGGAGAAGAAAAGCCAGGTTACCATTTAATTCACTCTTGCCTTAAAGGCAATGCAGCACAAAAGAGAGACGCTTGTCATTAGAATGGGTATGTGGAGTGGTGAGACTGGGTGGTTGGTTCTCTAAAGGTGGCGTGGAAGGCAATGACATGGGAGATGTTATACGGTGGATTCTTCTAGGGTGGTTAGTGAGATTTCAGAGAGAGACACTTAACACCATGATTGTTCAGACCACAGACTCATTTAGAAACACAGGTAAAGAGATAAATACACTAACTGGTCGCTTGATTAAGTAGCCTGATCCCCTTGCATCTACACTCATTGTGCATTTTATCAGCTCCACTGACCATACAGTACTATAGCTGCAGACTGTACTCCATCTGTTTCTCTGTTTACTTTGTTAGCCCCCTCATGGGAAAACTGCTGTTCAGTGTTACCAAAGTCTTTGTGGGTATTAAAGTTGGAAAATGGTTATGGTCTTTATGATTGAAATTCTTTTTGGAAATACCAGAAGAGCTTTCCAGAGTCAGAAAAGCCTCCGCACACCAGATGATTAGCAGTTGCAGGACTATCATGGAGTAAAGTGGTACTGTAGAACACCAGCAAGGAGAGGCAATAAGTGGCAGGTTAATTAACTTCGGGGGCAGTCGTGGGCTGGAGGTTAGGGAACCAGCCTTGTGACCGGAGGGTTGCTGGTTCGATTCCCTGAACTGACAGTAGCGACTGAGGTGCCCTTGAGCAAGGCAACGAACCCCCAACTGCTCCATGAATAGGGCTGCCCACCGCTCCGGGTAAGTGTGCTCACTGCCCCTTAGTGTGTATGTTCACTAGTGAGTGTGTTTGTGGGTGTTTCACTTCATGGATGGGTTAAATGCGGAGACTAAATTTCCCCACTGTGGGATATATAAAAGGATTAAGTTAACAGTTTTACACTGTACTCTCTTCACAAACTGCCTACACAGATGGGTTTGGCAATAAAAAAAACGTGTAGGGTAGTAACGTCAGCTGCGGTAGCTTAGCATTAGCATTTATCTGAAGACCTGCTACTTACTGGAAGAGCGTCTACATAACACATTCGTAACATTTTACATAAACACTTCATAACATCTTCATGAACATTGAACATTTAAGTATGTATATATATATATATATATATATATATACACACACACACCATGCCTGGCCAACAAAAAGGTCACCACCTGAACAAATAGCCTAACTAAGAGCCTCCTACTGGATAATTACTGCATGGGTGATTATGTTTCCGCTGGGAACGAGTCATTTAACCCTAACTGATGCAGTGAATAGCTTCGCATTTGTTAAACAACCATGTGGAGAGACGTGTCCTGTGGCCATGGAAAAGATGTTCATCTGTTTGAGAAGGCCAAATTATTGGCATCAAGCAGAGAAAACATCTAAGGAGATGCCAAAACTACTAAAATGGGTCCAACGCATTATTAACAAGTTAAAGTGGAACCATCATCTTTGAGCAAGGAAAGTGGTCGGAGAAAAATCCTGAACGATTGTGATCGGCGGTCACATAACCGTTTGGTGAAATCAGATGGTAGAGAAACAACAGCAGAGCTCAGGGAAATGTTTAATAGTGAGAGTGAGAGCATCTCCACACACACAGGGAAGGGAACTCAAGGGATTGGTACTAAACAGCCTACCGTGTAGCCTTAAGAAACTTGTCAGTGAGGCTAACCGGCAAACACAGATTCAGTCTGCTAGTGAGCATAAAGATTGGACTCTGCAGCAATGGAAGAAGGTCATGTGGTCTGATGAGTCCAGATTTACCCTGGTCCAGAGTGATGGGGACATCAGGGTAGGGAGAGAGGCGGCTGAGGTGATGTACCATCATGCCTAGTGCCTACCATACAAGCCTGTGGGGTGCTATGATCTGGGGTTGCTGCAGTTGGTCAGGTCCGGGTTCCGCAACGTTATGTGCCCACAGAATGAGGTCAGCTGACTACCTGAACATACTGAACCACCTGGTTATTCCAACTATGGATTTTTTCTTCCCTGATGAAACGGGAATATTCCAAGATCACAATGCCAGGATCCATCGGGCTCAGATTGTAAAAGAGTGCTTCAGGGAGCATGAGAGCATTTTCACACAAGGATTGCCCAACATAGAGTCCAGACCTGAAACCCATTGAGAATCTTTGGCATGTGCTGGAGAAGACTTTGCGCAGTGGTCCAAATCTCCCATCATCAGTACGAGATCTTGGGGAGAAATAAATTGCCACACCGAATGTGTGCTGTGATCAAAGCTTTAGGAGGTCCAACTTTATATTAGAGCTTTTTTTGTCCAGGTAATTTATATATATATGATAAATAAAATATATCCCCAGTTATATATTTGACAATCTATATTATTCTCAGTGAAATGTCTCATTTTTGGACAGACAAAATAAGAAGTTACCTGATTTTCCTTTTGCCACTGTTATTCTTTTTCATTTACATTTGCACTGTGGTATAGACATCCTATACACTATTTCTGAAAAGTTAATTTATCTTATCTTAGAGGTTTAATATTTGGTGATTTTGTTTCTCAGTTATTATACTGTGTTGTAAACTTGTTTTATTTTCTTGTGACTTTTATTAGTTCTGTATATGCTGTTATATATTGTTATTGTAAACAATACTGATACCAAAAGCTTAGCTCATCCTTCCCTAAAAATGGGCTAAAAGCAGAACAAGGTTTTATTAATAGGTTAGCGTCAAGCTCAACAACAGGATCCAGGCCAGCATAACAAAGGGAACAGGCAGAGTCATAAACCAGATAAACAACCAACCAGGAAGTCAAGTCAAGTGGTTTTTATTGTCGTTTCAGCTCTGTGCAAGTACACAGTGAAATGAAATTGCGTTTTTTCCCAGAACAATGGTGCCACATGGAACAAAACGAGAACAAAAATCTAATACAGAACAGGACAGACTGCAGAAAGTGCAACATGCAAGACAGTACAATAAATACATTAAATAGAACTCAGCAACCAAAACAAGAGGGAAAGCCAGAAAGGAGAAAAACAAAAATCAAAAACAGAAATTGAATGTTTGGTATGTCACAGATGTGGTAATACATTTACATTTAAGGCAATTAGCACACGCTTTTATCCAGAGCGACTTACAGCGGTGCTTAGTGTTCCATTGGATAATATTCCAGCTAGTACAGGAAGTTTAGAGCCTAAAACTCACCATGAGCTCAGACACTGCCCGAACAGGGGGCCAGTGCTGGTACCTAGAGATTAATACACAGACATAGAACAAGTAAAGGTAATACTTCGCAAGGAGTGTGTGGAAACCAGGGATAAATAAGTGTATATATGTGTGATCAGTATTCTGGGGATGATGAACGGGAAAACGGGATGTGACTGGTTGATGGCAGACATGTGACAATGATGTCACTGAGTGATGTGTTCTGAGAGATGGAGTTTGGGAGATCAGACGTAGAGGGGAAACCCAGAAGTGCAACACCTTCTTGGAACCAAACATGTATTTTATGACACTTTTTACGGTTAGATCTGAGGCCTATCAGCAGTGGTATAACGTTCCTGGCCCAGTTTGTATCTGTGAACTACTCTGGACTGCTTGGGACTGCATTCTAGACAGCCTGATGGAACCAACAAAACAAAGAACACATCCGGAATGGTCTCCTCTCCTTAGTTGACACCAAGAGAAGGAATTTTAAAAACTGGAAAAAGCACATGTGCCCCAATAACTTAATAAACAGAAGACAAAGTAAAAATGGGAAAAATATGTAAAATATGTATCTTAAAAATAAGATGAAAGTCTAGGCAAAAATGGACTGTCACATCAAACGTGTCAAAGCACTTTCTGTTCAAAGCAGTAAAACCAGGTTTTTATTCTGCCTGTCCAGAAATGAGGCATTTTATGAAAGTTATATAGTTCATTAAAATAACAAATTAAGACTTTTACAGAAATTACAAACTACTTCATATTCATATTAAGCTTTCTGGGATCTCAATATGATTTTATTTTAATCTACTAATGGTAAAATACAGCATGCTGTGACACGCTGAGGAACTGAGCAGTGCTCTTATTGACTGAGCTCCGGTGGTCTTTACCCAAGAGTTTTCATTAATTACCAAATAATTTTCTTCTAGGCAGGCTTCAAGTATTACTTAATCATTTATTAGAATAACTATATACTGAACAGACTGCATGTTACGCTTACTCTCAACCAGAGAACAGATTTTATCTACAGGTGTTTCTTCTTTTTTTCACGTGCATGTTCTCCAGCATTCTTTTCCTGACTGAGAATCTACATAAAAATGGCCAGCTGTTCTTTACAGTTTGTGTATGTAGTTATTAGGTTCAGTTATTAAGTATTTTCTGTGGTATGTCTTTATTGGCATGTCTTTTTGAAGTAACCAGTAAGGTTTGAATGATTGAATAAAGGGGATAAAGCATTAAAAAAACGAATGATATTATATACCAACCCAAAAAAAAGATTTGTAAAAAATGCATTAATAACAAGAATCTGCCACAGATTTGTTCATTTGTCTTGAAGACAAGATTCATAATTTATTTTTCAGACCAATTTAAATTCTTTAAGCATTTATACTTTGATGCCTGCAAAAAGAGTTGGGACTGGAGGATGTTTACCACTGTGTTATACCACCATTCCCTTTAAATGAACATTTTAATTATTGATTTTTTTTCTTGTTTTTGTTATTTTGGAATGTACAAATTGTTACTGTTTTGCAGGAGGAATTTTCGGCCCTTCTCCTCATGGCAGCTCATGGGCCTCCATCCCGTGAGCACCGCTGACGCCCATACTATGACAGATTATACTATTAAAAGTCTGGATGGTACCTTCGCCTTGGCATCGAGGACCCATTGTCCATTCTCAATTTTCCCCAAAACAAGCTGAAACATGGCCTCATCAGACCACAGCATACATTTCCACTGTATTTCAGACCATCCGAGACAAGTTTAGGCCCAGAGAACTCGGCGGTGTTTCTGCATAGAACTGATGTATAGCTGTATGACTTTCTCCTTGCGTAGTTTCATGTTGCACATCTTGATGCAGAAGCAGACTGTGTTAACAGTTTTCCTGTTTCCAGTACTCCCAAACCCATGTGACTATATTTAACACCATAGTAATACAAGTTCTCCTAGAGTGCCAATCAAGGGATTGAAGGTCACATACATTCAACCAGCGGTTTCCAGCTTTGTCCTACACGGACTGAAATTTCTCTAAATTCCCTAAATCTCTTCACAGTATTATGTATGGTAGACGTGAAAGATCTGCATTCTTGGCAGTCCTGTACTGAGAAAAGCTCTTTTGGAACTGTTTGAAAGTTCTATTAAAAAGTTTGGCCCAAAGTGGTGAGCCATGAGACTCTTTCGTCAGTTCATAAATATTCCAACATCTTTCAGAAATGGAGTTTGTAGATATGCAATATGCAAAATGACCTTTCCCTGTACGTGTACCACTGACCATTAATAGTCTCATTATTAATGTCCTAATATTAATATCTAACTGTAACTACTGATTCTGTGTTATGCTTGTTGTAAAGAGAACCCTATGGGCTTGAATTACATGGAGATGGAGCTAGCGTCAATTACTGGCTTCCCCATATTCCTCATAACTTATTTTGAAATATTTTGTAATATAAAACCATGTTATGCAGTGAAATCTATACATCTATTTGGTGATTGCAGTGCTGCCCACCCTGCCACTTGAGGGGTACTTTGAATAGTACAATACTATTCTGCTGTGGTAAACTGTTAACAAGCTATGCCTTCTGTGTAGGCCTATCTTATGAAGAACCCACAAAGTACAGACATCACTAGGCCTAGAAGGACAGTCCCCAAACAGAAGATGAGCAGATGTCAGTGGAGGATGTCATGGAAGCTTTTTGTGGTTTATGGAGTATAACGACATTCAATCTGATTTCTCCAATGCAAGATCTGAGCCAATGAGTTTTTGGGGTCTGGGCTAGATTGATAAAGCTCTAATCCTGTAGAAGCCCCAGGATCTATATAAGAATGCAGGTCCAAATATGGGTACCCAGTGGACTTGTGTCTCTCATGGTCGTGTATAGAAGATGAGCAGTCTGCAGACCAGATGGTATGTTCTTCTCTTGCACATGCCATAGTTACACAATGCTGGTGTATCCAGCCTCTGTTACATCTTGGTTTTCACATTAGACATGAAGTTCCAAATTGAATTCCACGGTCAGAAATCACGTTAAAGTGCACCAAATTCAAAAGACACAGCATTGTGGAGTGCTCGGAGCCCTCCGTCAAATCAGTGTGTCTTCATTCCGCGCATGGCTGTCCTCTCTTTGAGCCCGAGCCCAGGCTTTCGTTGCTATCCGAAGAGCAGCTGGAGGCTTGTCACTGCAGTGCCAGGGGGAGAGAGGCTGAAACGGATGGATGAGGAGTGATTACAGTCTGCCCAGTGCTCTGGGTGCACCATGTACTCTCAGTGCTTTTAAGAGAGCTTTGCTCAGACTTGTGAACATCTCGGTAACACTCTGAGACATCCCATGCCACCATTAGCAGTCTAGCTGGGGTCTCTTTTTTTTGGAGTTCGATCACCAGCACCACTCTAAAGAAATTATCCAAAAGAAAGAGCAAGTAGAAGCCTATAGTGAACTCGGGAGGAAAATTGAATCTGGCACAAATCCAGGTGGTTAAAATGGCTACAAGACCAATGCGTCCCTGGTAAAGAATGGCATTGATCTTTTAATGAATAGCACATAAAGAGAAGAAGAAAAGTCTTGCCTGAAATGTGGTTCCAGCAATGTCTAAACTTTTCAAGCTCTCTTTCCCGCTCCCTTTGTCCAGAGACAATCTCAGAAAGGAATATACTGTGGGAACAATGCAGAAGACAGTGCGCCTCACTTTCTGACGATTTTCTACCTCTGCATGTGTGCTGCCTTCGCATTCAGAGCTTCTTTCATTCTCAGCCACGCCAGCAGCTTCCTGCTTTGTCAGGTTGCTGGGAAAAGCTCCAAGATGGCAGACTAATTGCTTAGCAATTGGTTTTCTCTGAACTCCTCAGTAGCTGCAGCCCTCCCATATGGAGCGTGCCATCGCAGAAACCTCCCCATAAGTCTCACGATGCGCAGAGGCTTCTCTCTTCGCCCATTGAAATCTAAGGCCTCTGCAAGCCAAAATATGTCCATTAGTTTTATGCTACTGCCACTTTTCATAGCAATGTCATTATAATACATTTTGTTGTGAATTATTTTCATCTTCCCCCTGAAGGCCACTTCTAGTGTTATATGGGGGAAATATTTCATTTTCCAACCATTTTCTAACCTCTCTTTGGGCCAGATTCATAAAAGTCGACAGTAACTTTACAGTAAGTCAACTTACAGCACTTACAGTCACGCAAAATGTGCAGCACAGTAAATAAAAGCCATTAATACAGTCAAGCTGTAAGACTTTCACCAAGAACCTATGAAAATCAACATGTAGAGTAAGACGATACTTATTAAAGGCAGAAAGTATATGCCAAGTGACCCTCCATTTGAGTCCCAAATCAGAAATGATGAAAGAACTAAGAACAATCCCAACAAAGACAACGAGTGATGAATTTTACAACCGACACCTCCCCAAACAGAGCATCAGACACTCACTTTTGTAATGACCATTATCAATATGTATGTTCAATATGACTGCATTTATTGTGCAATATTTGCTTCTGGACCTAATCACCTGTATACCACCTGTGCACCACCTGTACATCACCTGCATATCACCTGTGTACCATCTGTATACCACCAGTATATCACCTGTGCACCACCTGTACATCACCTGTGTACCACCTGTACATCACCTGCATATCACCTGTGTACCATCTGTATACCGCCAGTATATTACCTGTGTACCACCAGTATACCAGCTGCATATCACATGTTAAAAACCTGTGTAGCACCTGTACATCACCTGCGTACCACCTTTATATCACCTGCGTACCACCTTTATATCACCTGTGTACCACCTGTACATCACCTGCGTACCACATTTATATCACTTGTGTACCACCTTTATATCACCTGTGTACCACCTGTACATCACCTGCGTACCACATTTATATCACCTGCGTACCACCTTTATATCACCTGTGTACCACCTGTACATCACCTGCGTACCACATTTATATCACTTGTGTACCACCTGTACATCACCTGCGTACCACATTTATATCACTTGTGTACCACCTGTACATCACCTGCATAACACTTGCATATCACCTGTGCAGCACCTGTGTACCATCTGTATACCACCTGTATGTGACCTGTATATCACCTGCATACCACCTGCATAACACCTGTATACCACCTGCATATCATCTATATATCTTGTACTAACTGCTAACATCGCTATACTTCTCATACTCTGATTGCCCATACCACCAGTATTTAGGTGACTTCCAAGATCATTAGTTTTTATGGAATATAAGAGAATAGTAATCGTGTAATATCTTTCACTAACTGTGTAATATATATCTGTGTCATCAATTA
Source organism: Prochilodus magdalenae (assembly GCA_024036415.1). Lineage (NCBI taxonomy): Eukaryota > Metazoa > Chordata > Actinopteri > Characiformes > Prochilodontidae > Prochilodus > Prochilodus magdalenae. The sequence goes on from JAMWET010003289.1 coordinate 60,062, forward strand.
CATTTGTACAGTTTCTCATTTTATTTTTTACAAATATCCCCATGTGGCATAATAAAAGGTTTATCTTATCTGATCTGATCTTTACTTATCTTATCTGGGAAGAAGTGCTGGCAACAATACATTGGTTGGTAAAGATGATTTTAACTTTTAACCAAGAAACATTTATTCATCCATCCATCTGCTAAGCTGCTTACACCTTTGTGTTGCAGAGGGTGCTGGAGCCTAGGCCAGTGCTCATTGGGTGAAAGGCATATTGTAATCAACTCTATTTAAGTTTAATTCAAATAAAAATGTAGTTCACTTTTTTTATTTTAGTATGTAATATTTAATCGCTCACTGATATGAGTTCAAGTCTTTTCCCAAATTCAGTTTTACTAAAATAGAATAAGGTTCAATGTGGTATTAATCTTTCTTCCTTACTTTTCTTGATCTCAGGAATTCAGTTTACACACCCTTGTAGATAAGTAATACATTCTTAACAGAGTAACAGGAACACATCAGCAACATATCAGTGATATAGCAGTAGTGAAGCCACTTAAATACGCTGAAGTACAAATCTTGAAGATCTATAAGATTTATTGTTGAAATTTTAAATGATGTGGTGTTAACCCATAAGAGCCCACAGTGACGTATAAGTCACAAGCCGTTTAAAAGTCTGTAAGGTTCTTTATACAGCTTTATCCTTCTCCTGAACACATGGGGTCCCTGAGTGACCTATACCCAACATCCTGGATGCAGTCACATGACAGGTGGCGAACATATTTAGAAAATGGCGATGTGCTTGGTTAGTGCAGTTAAAGACAAAACCAGCTCATTTTAAAATATTACATATACCCATATTCTATTTTACATACACCCATATTCTATATCACATATACCCCTATTCTATATTACATATACCCATATTCTATATTACACATACCCATATTCTATATTACATATACCCATATTCTATATTACATACACCCATATTCTATATCACATATACCCCTATTCTATATTACATATACCCATATTCTATATTACACATACCCATATTCTATATTACATATACCCATATTCTATATTACATACACCCATATTCTATATCACATATACCCCTATTCTATATTACATATACCCATATTCTATATTACACATACCCATATTCTATATTACATATACCCATATTCTATATTACATACACCCATATTCTATATTACACATACCCATATTCTATATTACATATTACCATATTCTATATTACATATACCCATATTCTATATTACATACACCCATATTCTATATTACATATACCCATACCCTATATTACATACACCCATATTCTATATTACATACACCCATATTCTATATTACACATACCCATATTCTATATTACATATTACCATATTCTATATTACATATTACCATATTCTATATTACATATACCCATATTCTATATTACATACACCCATATTCTATATTACATATACCCATACCCTATATTACATACACCCATATTCTACATAACATATACCCATATTCTATATCACATATACCCATATTCTATATTACATGTACCCATTCTGATGTCATTTATAGAACGCCATGATGGAATACCAGTTATGAAATCGTTGTTGTTGTGACATATGCTACCAGTATTATGACTCTATAATACTTAGAGAAGATGCCATGTGACCTCTTTGTCACAATAAGACTGATCTTTTATTATCTTATAACTGACCCTTCATTATTTTCCTTTAAGGGGAAATGGCTCTGGGCTCCAAACCTAACACTACTCTCAACCTAAAAACCTAATAATGACTCTCACCCTGGAGTAACACTAACCTCAATCCCATCCCAACCAAACCCAAATCCAACCCTAACTGTACCCAAAACCCAACCCTTACCCTTATCTTAACACAAAACCTAATAAGGACCTCACCCTGTCCCTAATCTTAGCCCTAACCCTAACCCAAAAACCCAATCCCGAGCCTCACCCTGTTCCTAATCCTAACCCAAACAGTAACCTCAACCAAAAATCCAGTCCTAACCCTAACGCTTACCCGAATCTCATCTCAGAACCTAATCATCACCCTCACCATGGCCCTAATCCGAACCTTAACCCATAACGTAATGCTAACCCAAACCCAAATCTTAATCCATAACCTAATCCTCACCCACACCTTTGCCATAATCCTAAACTGAACCTCAACCCAAAACCTAATCCTGACCCTTATCCCTGACCTTAATCCTAACCTTAACTCTAATTTTAAGATTACCTCTACCCACTCTAACCAAAACAGTCAGCAGCATCTCTACAACAGCTTGTAGATGATGGGGAGGTCTGAACATCTACTGATATGAACCTGGACCCTTTAATTAAAACACAAAACATCTGAAAACAGTAGATTAATAATACATCTGATTTATATGGTTACTAAACGACTCTCAATAATCTACTGAATGTATTCAGATGATACATTGTTGCTACAGTATTGATATGTTGCTGTTATGTTGCAGAGAGTCTGTTAAGCATTTCATCTACAAAGGACCACCGCAAATACTGTGTCACTGGAATTTCAACTAGTGACTGTTTAATTCTTGATATCACAAAAATCAGTTGTTTCCAGCAGTAAATATTATATTCTGACTAGTAGAATATGTACTGATTATAGAAATGAAATTTTCACATGCCTAAATTTAATTTATTTGTAAAATCTAGTTTAAATGAAAAACTATGATTTAAAGCTGGAACTGCTTGCAATAGTCAACTCTCAAGACGGCAAATTATTCTTCACTTATTTGGATTTTAATATAAACCTACATTGCATACACAGGGGGTGGATTTGAATTTGATGCAGGAAGAAGAAGAGAATGTTTTAAGTACAGTGCCAGTTAAATCTGCCACTCTGAAAGCCTGCTTACGCAAGTCTCCTTGAGGACTCCCACAACAGCAGTCAGACGGTTTACTGTGAAAAATTACAGCCTGAGTAATTTGTGCTTTATATTTTGTGGGTATGATGAGGTATCTAGGCCTCTGCATATGCTTTTACACTCTATGCAATGTTTAGGTATGAGGTATCTGGAGTTGCATATATATTCCTTATATGGATAGGGTATATGTTTAAGAAGAGCCCCCTCTCTTTATCTCTCTCTGAGCCCCAAGCAGATGAGATCATTTCCATATAAGGGCTGGATGTTCCTATATGTACGAAAACACCCAGTTGACAAACCTCTCCCAAGCAACCCAGGGTTCTGCCATGTTGACGAAGAGTCACGACATGTGCATGTGCCAAAACAGTCTGTTACTGTGCCTTTAAGACTGATACATGTAAGTTGCCATGTTCTGGTTGGCTCCCCTCTAACATGCTACTTTGGAATATGCTCCTCCATAGAGGAATTGAAAAGGTGGCTCAAAGCTGTTCACCATGGTTTGTATTAGGTACAGCTCTTCAATTACTTAAATACTACCCATCCACATACAGCAGGCTCAGATCATAGGGAGATACATAGGAGCTCTTATCCACATTATTCAAACACCTTCTCATTTGGTGAAATTGGAAAGAATGTAATTTGTCTAAGAAGACACATCAGTAACCTAAAACTAGTCCAGGGACACCCCTGCCAGCACCCACCCATTTTCAGAAGATTTACAGTTGTCCCTGCTTGTTAATGTCTTTTTGATTTTGTATTGCCATGCACTGCTATGGTTGCTGGCTAGGAAGTACAAGACCTGTATCGTTGTTCAGTCAAAATGAATTATGAGCTGACTATAATAATCCCAACCGCAGGTCTTGCATGTCCAGAAAGACCCCTTCCAAAGCGAAACCTACTGTTTCATGGGGTTAATGAAGTTCTGACCTAAACGAGCACCCTCTACCTTAGGAATCGAGCCGTCGAGCTTAATGGAGGGTTTGAAAAATGAGCTACTTTCGCTTGCACAGCAAATAATATTAGTGCCACATTTTTGCCTTTGGTTCTCAGAGGAACTCTGTAATCACACTGAAAAAAGTGTCGTGATTTCATTCTGTATTGAGTAATGTGCAAAAGTCAGAGGCCACCACCCTTTGATTTATTACATTTACAGTCCAAGTCGACATTCGGTACGAGATACTCGTTTTTCAGCATCAGGAAAAAACATCTGTTGAACAGAAAACTACACAGAAGCCTCGCCAACTAAAATATGATATCCACATATAATCAGCATGCAATGTCGGTGCACTATTGCCCATTTCACCGCTGTCAGAAACCTGCTGGGCTATTTTTTCATACCTCCAAAGTTTAGTCTTAGAAGTTGGTCTCTTTTTCTACTTCTCATGATTCCAGCAATCGAAATTACAAGATTAGACTCATCTGCTATGAAGCCATACTCCACAAGCAGATGCCCAGTGCCAGTGTTCTAGAGCATTAGTCAAACGTAGTTCTTGTTTTTCTCCAAAACCCTAATTGATGAAAGCTTTAATTGCTTATTACATTGAGCATTCACTGTTAGAAAGAATGGCTACACAAATAGCTGCACCCAGAAAAGGAATCAACCAACAGTAATGAAACTTGGTGTGTAGGATTGACATTGCAGGACATGCAAATGATTCAAGTTTCACCAGCCACCACACAGCCATGTAAGCAGGAATGGGCCTTATTGCTGTACCTGACTGACCCATCCTGTTAGTGCCAGCACCATTGACAGACGGCTGCATGACTACATGCACACAGAGCGTTTCAATTCCTTAACACCACATCAACATAGCAAAAGACGGGAATGGTATTGTGGTGGTGTAGCTCAGCGGATAACACCAATACCTGCCAAGTAGCCACCACCACACGTGGGAGACTGGGGTTTGAATCCTGGGCTGTGTGACTAAGATGTCTACACCAATAAGAGTCCTTGGGCAAGACTCCTAACACTACATTGGCCCACCTGTAATATGATAAAACCCTATAAGTCGCTCTGGATAAGAGCATCAGCTAAATGCCATAAATGTAAATGTGCCTGAGTCATGGAGTTACTCAGAAAGGCAGTGGGTCATATTCAGAGTCCCACTTTTGTCCTACTGGAGACGAGCAAACAATCCGTGTGTGGAGGCATCGTGGTCAGCACCAAGGTGAATGGTTTGTTGTCATGCCTCACATGTCCAGTAGGCCTGGTGTTACTCCACTTCCAACCCCCACTGCACAATCTGCAGGAACTGTGAGGATATTCAGGGATGGATTACCACAGGACACCAGTAGGAACCTCTACAGCTCCATGATGCCGAGACGTCTGGTTTCTTGTGTTAGCAAACATGGCGGCCCAACACCATACTGAGAGACATTACTTCTGTATGTGTAGCTCAATAAATATTGATCATATCAGTCTAAATGTATCATCATTTATTGTTCCTGGTAACCTTTATCTGCCTTCCCAATAGCACTGCAAACCCACACCTCCTTCTGGGTGGAATCATTTAGTTGATGATGAGTGTAAGTGTTTGTCTGTGAGATTCCGGTGAGTTTTAACTAATGTTAATTTCCAGTATATGATTGACCTAAAGACCCCTAGAGTACCTTGGCTGACAATGAGGTAAAACAACAGGGAAAGTGCTTGAGATGCTAATGTTTGTCTCCTCTTTAAAAAAAAAAATGCACCTTGCTGCCAAATCGCTGAGCCTTGCACACGTAGGCACTGTGGATCTCCCCAAATCAGCCATTTGTTGGAACAGTAAAGTAATTACCTTCTTTATATTTCTAACCCAGCAATCTTGTTTAAACTTGGCTGCTAAAATCGCATGCCAATGAGGGCGGGAAAAAAAAGCCCTCTATATATAAATAAAAAAATAAAAAATAAAATAACGCCCTGACAGCTCAAATATGGAAGCGCGGCAGCAATCTGCTTTTGAACAAAGATAAAAGGCTACAACATTTGCCGGGGAGCTGCTAACTGTATTTGACAAATGAGCCCTGTTCCCTGTGAAGGCTGTATTCCTGGAGACAGAGCAGAGCCGGGTTATGTGTGGACCCGCACTGTGAAAGGCCAGAGTCTTAACAGTGGTGACAACAGGGAGATAGAGGAGAGGAGACATTAGCCTTTGATCAGCCCAAGCCTCATTATTTATCAGCTCCCGCCTCCTCTTTCGGGTGTAGCGCCTGAAAAGTTCAACTATATCTCCAACTTAATGAAAACCTGAAGGACAATGCTAAACTTTGTCCTCCTGCACAAAAGGGGCTGTCATCTGTTATCGTGCTAGCTAAACTTCTTTTAACAGGATGCAGAAACGGCTGAGGGAAGAAGCCACTGTGCAGCCTTTTTTCTAGTTTGCTGAAGATTTGACAGAGATCTGCTCAGGTCAGCTGCATATCATAGCTCATTAAAGGGACGTTTATCTCCGCCTACTACAATGCCCACCATAGACTCTAGAAAGGAAAAGGCAGTCATCTGGCTATGTGGAGACCATCAGTGGAATCTCAACCGTTTGGCTGGGGACCAGTGAAAAGTAATGTGTTTCAACTGGCTGTAGGATGTATGTACAAAATGCTGGACTTTGTGGTGAGAGAACATGGAGCATGCTTCACACTCTACTACGGTTCCCACAGTAACCTCTAGAAAGGACAAGGCACTCACCTGGCTATGTGGAGACCTTCAGTGGATTCTCTACCGTTTGGCTGGGGACCAGTGAGAAGTAATGGGAGAGCATGTGTTCCAACTGGCTGTAGAATGTATGTGCAAAATGCTGGATTTTGTGATGAGAGAACATGGAGCGTGCCTCATGTCCTACTACGATGCCCACAGTACCCTCTAGAAGGAAGAAGACAGTCACCTGGCTATGTAGAGACCTTCAGTGGATTCTCAACCGTTTGGCTGGGGACCATTGAGAGGTAATGGTGTGGGCATGTGTTCCAACTGGCTGTAGGATGTATGTGCAAAATGCTGAATTTTGTTATGAGAGAACATAGAGCGTGCCTCATGTCCTACTACGGTGCCCACAGTACCCTCTAGAAGGGAGAAGGCAGTCACCTGGCTATGTGGAGACCTTCAGTGGATTGTCAACTGTTTGGCTGGGGACCAGTGAGAAGTAATGGGGAGAGCATGTGTTCCAACTGGCTGTAGGATGTATGTGCAAAATGCTGAATTTTGTGGTGAGAGAACATAGAGCGTGCCTCATGTCCTACTACGATGCCCACAGTAGCCTCTAGAAGGGAGAAGACAGTCACCTGGCTATGTGGAGACCTTCAGTGGATTCTCAACCGTTTGGCTGGGGACCATTGAGAGGTAATGGTGTGGGCATGTGTTCCAACTGGCTGTAGGATGTATGTGCAAAATGCAGAATTTTGTGGTGAGAGAACATGGAGTGTGCCTCATGTCCTACTACGGTGCCCACAGTAACCTCTAGAAGGGAGAAGGCAGTCACCTGGCTATGTGGAGACCTTCAGTGGATTGTCAACCGTTTGGCTGGGGACCAGTGAGAAGTAATGGGGAGAGCATGTGTTCCAACTGGCTGAAGGTTGTATGTGCAAATTGCAAAATCCCGTCCTACAGTGGTGCCCAGAGTAGCCTCCAGAAGGACATTTTTTTGGTTTCAAGATATGGAAAACTCTATTTTGCTGACATGTATGTATGATTTCTATGGTTAGACTGGTATTTGTAGAAAGGAGCCAAATAACCAACATCACTGCAATTTACATTTGTGGTACCTGTCATCAGGTTATCATTACTCTGGAGCAAACTGATTATTCCCGTTTCCATGGATTAGCCCTAGGATGCAAGCAGCCAGCATTACTGCTAAATATCTTACTGTAATTTACATTTGTGGTACCTGTCTTCAGGTCATCATTACACTGGGGAGGATAGATTATTCACATGAGAGAAATGACATGTCAGACCAAAAGGGACAATTCACTCACCAGGCTATGTGGAGACACTCAGTGGATGCTTTTCTCTGGCTGAAAGGGTTAACACATTTAGTTTGTTGTATTGATTGGCCTGTACTTTAGTGAGTAGACTATCAGTCAGGATTAGTTGACACTGCAGGGATTCCCAAATAGCCCCAGTTCTCAACCGTTTTGACTGGGGACCAGAGAAAGATAATGGGTAGAGCATGTGTACCCAGTGGTTGCAGGAAGTATGTGCAAAATGCATGTTGGAAATTGTGGTGAGAGGACATCAAGCGTGCCTCTCGTCCTACAGCGATGCCTACAGTAGCCTCTAGAAAAACATTTGTCTGGTTTCAAGATACGCAAAAGCCTTTGTACAGGTATGTATGTATGTATGTATGTATGTATGTTTTGTGGTTAGATGGACATTAACAGAAGAGAGACTGTCTTTAAGTCATTGTTGCAGACAGCAGAGAATAGATTATTCCCATGAATCCCCATAGATTAGACCTGATTCATAACCATTTTGACTGGGGACCAATGAAATTAACGAGGAAGGCAACCCACTGGTTGTAGGATGTATGCTCAAAGGGCATGCTGGATTATATAGTAAGAGAACATGGTGTGTGTCTCAGGTCCTACAGCAGTGCCTACAGTAGCCTATAGAAAGGAGAATTTCTGGTTTCAGGAAAAGGAAATAGCCCCTTTTACAAATATGTCATGTATGAATGCCTTCTTTGGTTAGCCGGAGAATGCAAAAGGGATCCAAGCAGCCAACATCACTGCCAAATATCCTACGGCAGCTTACATGTACCTGACTTCAAGTCTCCTTTACACTGGAAACACTGAGGGATGCTAGATGGAAAGGACAATGCTGTAAATGTGACACTAAGCCAGTTATTTAGCTTGCTATGTAGAATCCTTCACTGTGGAGCTTTTACTCTGGCTGAAAGGGTTACAAATGGTTTTCTCTTTTCCAGACCCACTAATTTAGCTAATGCTAGTTTATTGGAATTAATTTAGAATGAATTTAGTAGCGAAAGAACATTAAAAAACAAAAACATTAATACAGTAGCATCCCACTACCGGCTCACTGAAGCGGAGCAGTGAGCTGAGAGCCCCAGTGGGAGGACACTAGATACGTAGTAAGCGAGGTCTAAAACGTGTAAATAGCTGGGACTGATAGAGTAAAGCTGCATATACCTGCTTATGGGCTTATGTTGTTCTGTACTGTGGGGTTGTTAAACTGTGCAGATAGTTAATGCCTACCATCACTGTGGAATGAACATGTGGCTGCTGATGACCTGCCTCTTTACTAAGAAGCTCTCATTTAACGTCTTCTTACTCTACACCAATGTTGCAGTGGTGTCAGCAGTGGACAGGGGTAGCAGGAACCAGTGATCTGGAGTGGGGGCTGCCAGCGATGCTCTATATTAAACCTACAGCACAAATGGCGTACACATAGAACCGAACCATAGGGGGCGCTCACCCCTAGCAACAGGATTCATACTACTGGTCATGTCCTCTACACATACGCATGGAGTAGCCCCACAGTTAACACATAACACATAGAAGATGTACACATAACCCCAACTACCAGACAATAACACTAAGCAACATCAACAGGCCATTGTGTTGGAGGGCATGCGCCTACCATGAGCCACCCTCTTGGAGCCAGGGTCAGCTTGTAGCTCTGTTGATCCAATGGTACTTAAGGACACTGGGGCTTACCTCAGAACATAGCATATAGCATATTAACAACACACTTTACTGCCCATTAAATTCTCCAGTATTTAACAAGCCTTGCTTTGACAAACATTGAGAACCTACAACTCTTTGCAGCACAACAGAAACCAGTGTGTTGCCTTTCCTTAAAGGTCATATGTCAGTTAGTAAGACAAATACTTGGTGCTTGGGGGGGTGGTGACTTTGATCAGGACATTTGACATTTGACTCGTTCACCATCTCCAGAAGAGAGAGAGGCACTCTTTTATTGCCATGTGTCACGTGTGCTTTAACTAAAGCTTAGGTGTACTGACTGCCATAGCGGAGGCCTTGGAATGGCAGCACTGGCAAAATGTACTTCTCCTTTCTGTGCACCCCGCACTGGCGTGGCTATTGGCTGACTGTATGTGTGGTACACATTGTACATCTTACAGTACAGTATTCTGCTGTATACTCTTCGTCTTTTCTTAAGATACTGGCAAGCAAAATACATTTGGCATAATATACAAAAGAACAGGAAGTAAAAAGAAGACATAGCCTGCCTTTCACCAAAGGCCACAACTAGATACAGAATATCCAGTCTTCAGCTTCACATCACTAAAACTGGATTCACACAGGGAAACTTTTGTGCTGCTTGAAACCCATCACTGCTCTTGTTTTGCATAATGTAAAGCATTTCGCAACTTCTTTGAAATCCATCTATAATTTCACATTGAACAAACTTCTTTCAAGGCACCGATGACAAACGTTATGAGGGAAACATCAGAAGACCATAACCATAATGACTACTTTCATCATTATTATTACTGTTGTTGATGTTGTTGTTGTTGTTATTATTATTTTTTGGATTTACCTTGCGGAAAAGTGTGTAGCAAAAATGATATGAAATGTATATGTTTCAAAAATATGAGCTGCTAATTTGGTAATCTAGTGGACTAATTGAATCTGTTGTTTACAAATTGCTTTCAAGTTGCCCAAACATTAGGTTGCAGGCAACTCACAAGTAACTGCATGGAGGTTTCACCATTTTTAAGATTCAAAATTCTTAAGTTTGTCATATGCACAAAGAAACAAGCAGCTGTACAGTACAATGAAATTCTGACTAGCTACTACAAGATACCTGGACTGCATGTACTAACAACTACAATATACAGAAATGTTAAGTACTAAATAAAAAAGCACCATAGAAGATTGGAGAAAATGATATACTGTTGCTGTCCAAGTATCTCCAAAATGGCAACTTTTACAGGAGAGGACAAAAACCTCATTTAACGTTAATGTAATCAATGGAACCAGACATCTTTCCAAATAGTTTTGGGCCATTTCTGTCGGTCCATTCATCATGGGATTCTCATTCAGTGTAAACAGCAGCTGTTGTGTTCAAATGATGCATAAAAGTAAAACGGGACAAAAGTGGAGATGCATGTTTTTCATTGGACAGTGACGGTATGTATATACAGTATGTAAAAATAGTGCACATCCGCGCACATCACCCCCATCCTTCTTCAGCTACACCTGCTACCAGTTACAGAGCGCATCCACTATAAGATCCTTCTCCTGACCTTTAAAGCCCTACACGGACTAGCACCCACCTATCTGTCAGCCCTCCTTCATCCTTACGTTCCATCACGTAAGCTAAGGTCTTCTGACTCTGGTCTCCTAGCTGTACCCAGGTCCAGGCTTTCCTCTATGGGTGGCAGGTCGTTTAGTGTTGCTGCCCCCACACTCTGGAACTCCCTACCTTCATCTATACGCACCTCACCCTCTCTTTCCATCTTCAAAACTCACTTAAAAACTTCTTTTCTCTAAACATTTTCATTCTTCATGATCATTTTTGGTTTGTTTGTTTATTTGTTGGTTTATTTTTGTGTTTGTAAAGCGTCCTTGGGTTTGTGAAAGGCGCTATAGAAGTGTAACCTATTATTATTATTATTAGGGCAAAGGTTAGAAATGTGCAATAGCAGCCAGTCATAGTCTAAAGGTTCTTTAATGATGATGCGCATATTCATACACATTATTTCTACAGAAAGCAGAAATAATAAAATAACAATTCTGCTTCATATATAGAAGTGATACAATGAACCACGTTGTGCAGTCTGGGCAGGTAAGCCGTCTGGAATGCTGTAGTGGTCATTTCGTTGGAGGTTGCTGAACATGAACTACATAACTGGTCAGGGTCATTTTTGGACATTGCCCTGTGCTGTTGTTGGAATCAGTGAGGAAATGTGTTCTTCTTTCCAGTTTCTAAAATGTCCTTGTGAGCACGGCCCAAAACCCTGTCAGCACTGAGGTAAATACCGGTACACTGTGAAGGTGGTGTTAAAGCTGATACACTGCAGGGGTTTGGATGGGTAGGAAAGTTTACTCATCCCCTAGACGAAAGACATGAGGCGGAATTGTAGCAGATTATTAGGAAACCTCGGAATACTTTACTTGGGTAAATTTAAAAGCAGGCATGTTTGTATACAAGTAAACACAGTACAGTGTTGATAGTATTAACATATCAGAAACTTTGAAGCACCTGATCATAATATAGATGGTCATAGACCTCTTTAGAGAGCCAAATGAGAGCAAATCTATTAAACCGCAAGAGCGGGTGGAGAAGTGCTGATGACAGGCTGGGTGATATTTTTATGATTTAATAGACACGGGGCAGCAGCTCACTCTTTCAAAGTCTTTGCACTGGCCATCACTGTGGCTGCAAAGTCAAAGACCATTAGGTCCACCACAGAGACTGCCAAAAGAGCCTCTACATGGCTTAGGTGGGGTGATCTACAGTTTTAACGCTGCTGGGAAACAGCCAGAAGAACTGATTAACCCCAACTGAATGACCTGAGTGCAGATGTCTGATGGTAAAATGCCTGAAACACCTGATGACCCCAGGTAACATCACTGATTCTGCATCCTTATGGATATATCTTTCAGCAGCTCTTTACTTTTCCAGACTAGGCCAGGAAATTCCATGGTGCACCATGGCTGGTAGAGCTTGGCTTTAACATGAGGAGATATTCGATCTATTAGAAGTATGAATATTAGACCTTTTAGAGCTATTACTATTAGAGCTTTTGGCCATAGCATAAAGAAAAGTCCACCTTTGTGATGATATTAACTTTTGTCAGTGTCACCATGGCAACATATTATAATATAATATAATATATATTTGGGCCCACAAATTAGCTTTGGCTTTAGCCTTTAGAGCTTTAGAGCTTTTAGCCGTAGCTCAGTGGGTAACACCACTACTCAGGGTGCCACCTCTACATGTGGGAGACTGGGGTTCGAATCCCAGTCTAGGTGACTATGCTGAGCTACACCAATAAGAGTCCTTGGGCAAGACTCCTAACGCTACACTGGCCTACCTGTACTACAGTTAACCTTGTAAGTCACTCTGGATAAGAGTGTCAGCTAAATGCCGTAAATGCCTCAGCTACCATGTATGATTGATTGTTTGTTCTGTCACTCTGTAATTTTGCTAATGGTTATTCTAATACACAAGTCCTTCTCTCCGGACACCGGAGTCCAATAAGCGAGCCCAGTACATGAGGAACATGAATTATTCCATTGAAAAAATATGATCTAAAAATCACAGATATTTTCTGGTTCCTAGAATTCATGTTTAAAGGTCTCGTAGACTTCCCATCCGACATAATCTTCATGCATTTAGCTAATGCGTGTAGCAGAGAAGCATTTTTCATGTTGCCAATGCTGTCAAAGTCTTAATCCTTATCTAGAGCTGCAACATCCCCATGGACTGTATAATACTCTTATCTGAACTGGCATTGCGAAAAATCTGCAACCTCCTGTCTGTAGAAGTGACACCTTTATGACACCTTCACTGACAGGTCCTGTGATACTGCGTGTATGAACTGTTGTGTGCAACACAATTTCCCATAAAAGTGTCTCTATAAAGATGTCATGGCGCTGAGGGACAGCGAACAACATATCTGAACCAGTCACTGCACAATCGCTCCCCCATGACACTTCCCCTATGATGTGGTCCATGATTCCTATTGAAGACATTTCAGCGATCATGCCATTGGAGGGGACATCAGGCAGCAGCCTTCCTTTTGGTGTCAGGTTGAATTCCGTGGTCATTTTTCACCCTCTAAAGAACCCGGGTGAAGCTCTGAGTCATTGTTCTCACTTGATTGACAGGGGGTTGTAACTTGGGAGCCCGAGTTATGACTCCAGTACATATATTTTTTAAATAAACCTGACTCAGCTCTGACCTTTGATGCTTCACAGTCAATACAAAGAGAAAAAAAGAAAAGGCTCAACTGAAGTATGTGTTTTCTCAGCGGCAGCATCTTTTAGATACACTTTCTTCACAAAAATAGTTGCGCCCAGATGGAGGTGTGGGACTGCAGTGCTGTTGGGAAGGAAGATAAAGGTTACCAGGAACAATAAATGACAAATTTTGACTGATATGGACAATATTCATTGAGCTACACATACAGAGGTGGTGTCTCCACCAGGGTCAGGCTGCCAGCTAACGCTAACGCAATCTGCCAGATGTCTTGGTATGGAGTTGTAGAGGTTCCTAATGGTGTCCTGTGATAATCCATCCCATACAGCTTCAGCATTCTCACACAGTTCCTGTGGATGGTGCAGTAGGGATGGAGGTGGAGTGACACCAGGCCTTCTGGACTTGTGACAACAAACTGCTCATCTTGGTGCTGACCACGGTGCCTCCACACACAAATTCGTTGGTCATCTCCACCAAGGCAAAAGGGACTCATCATTGAAGATGACCCGCTGCCATTCTGAGTCACTCCAGCAATGTCAGGCATGGCACCATTGCAGTCTTTAGCGACGCTGACGTGGTGTTAAGGGCATTCGTCATAGCGGACTGCATGCATGTAGTCTACCTAAGGTGCTGGCACTAACAGGATGACTCATGGGGGGCATGTCTGCAGTTGTGGCTCTTGTGTCACATGTGCAGCCGATTGTGAAAACTGATTCATATACATGTCTCACAATGTCAAACCTACCCACCCGGCTTCATTCCTGTTGGTTGATTCCCTCTGGGTGCGGCTATCTGTGCAAGTATATATCCTTAGCATGTTGTTTGGATTGTGTATGGTTTTAATAAACTGGTGTACTTTAGGGACAAGTTTGTTCAGGTTACTATGGACACCGTGCAGTTCTTGTTTCTATTCACGGACAGTGCTGCATGCAACAGCATGTTTGAGTTCAGAGTTCTGTTTATTCCAATATAACACGAGTTATAACAGTTGCTAGGTACTCAGTGGCCCTGCTATCCAAGTCCATTGCTATGCCAGCTTTACATGTCTCATCAGTCATCTCTGTCAGGTCTATTGAGATCTGACAAAGGTATGTTCAGGTTCCTGTACATACAAGACAATTATCGAGGCAATACTATAGAG
>JAMWET010003289.1:80000-87500 GCA_024036415.1 Prochilodus magdalenae
CGTGTTCATGTACATGTACTGATCATCTGATTCTCAAATACTCAGATACTTCTTGAGTCGTCACTGTTCAAAGACAACCATGTATTTTATGCATCATTTGAACACAGCAGCTACTGTTTACATTTTGTAAAAAATCATGTGGAATGGTCCAACAGACAGGCCCAAAATTGCTTTGGAAAAAGTCCATGAACTGAATTAAATTTGCATTAGGATCATAAATTAGGACTTTGCCATTGCAATTTTTAAGATGTAAAATTCATAACCATCTGATACTCAAAGAATTCCTTATAGAATTCGTCATACCAAATAAACACTCATGTCCAAGTCCTATGTTTAGGACCATTTGATATGTTAAGGACCACCTGACTCTCAAATACTCATACACCTCATACTCAGGACCATGTGACTCAAATACCTCCATACTCTATATGCTTAAGATACTCACATGCTCTGTATTTATGACTCTTATGTGATTCTTAAAGCATTCCATATACCATTTGGTATTCCCATTCATCGTCATTCAAACCACTTGTCCTTGTGGGCAGCGGGGGTGGTGGGGGGTAAGATAGCTAGTCCATCACAGGGGACACCAATAAATACACATTTACATTTCGTGCACTCACACATACTGGCTATTCAGTATCTCAATTAAGAGGAAACATATGCAGACACTGGGGGACCATGCACACTCCACAAAATCACCACCCACTAACTCTCCAAATACTCAGATAATCCTTCAGCTCAGGACCATCTGATAATCCTTCAGCTCAGGACCATCTGATAATCCTTCAGCTCAGGACCATCTGATTCTCTAAACACGGAGATAATCATTCACCTCAGGACCATCTGATAATCCTTCAGCTCAGGACCATCTGATTCTCTAAACACGGAGATAATCCTTCAGCTCAGGACCATCTGATTCTCTAAACACGGAGATAATCCTTCAGCTCAGGACCATCTGATTCTCTAAACACGGAGATAATCCTTCAGCTCAGGACCATCTGATTCTCTAAACACGGAGATAATCATTCACCTCAGGACCATCTGATAATCCTTAAACTCAGGACCATCTGTTTCTATAACTAGCCAGATAATCCTTCACCTCAGGACCATCTGATAATCCTCAAACTCAGGACCATCTGATTCTCTAAACACAGAGATAATCCTTCAGCTCAGGACCATCTGATTCTCTAAACACAGAGATAATCCTTCAGCTCAGGACCATCTGATAATCCTTAAACTCAGGACCATCTGTTTCTATAACTAGCCAGATAATCCTTCACCTCAGGACCATCTGATAATCCTTAAACTCAGGACCATCTGTTTCTATAACTAGCCAGATAATCCTTCACCTCAGGACCATCTGATAATCCTTCAACTCAGGACCATCAGATTCTCTAAACACGGAGATAATCCTTCAGCTCAGGACCATCAGATTCTCTAAACACAGAGATAATCCTTCATTTTAGGACCATCTGATAATCCTTCAATTCAGGACCATCAGATTCTCTAAACACAGAGATAATCCTTCAGCTCAGGACCATCTGATTCTCTAAACATGGAGATAATCCTTCAATTAGGGGCCATTTTATACTCAGATCTGATGATTCTGTAGATACGCAGAGGACCATTAGGATCAGGACCATCTGACTCTCTAACTAGCCAGATAATCCTTCAATTAGGGGCCATTTTATACTCTAAATACTCAGATAACCCTGCATCTGATTCTGTAGATACGCAGATAATCCATTAGATCAGGACCATCTGATTTTTTAACTAGCCCGATAATCCTTTAACTAAGGACCATCTGATTCTGTAGATACTCAGATAATCCTTCACCTCAGGACCATCTGAGATTATCCTTCACCTCAGGACCATCTGAGATAATCCATCAGCTCAGGACCATCTGATTTTCTAGATACTCAGATAATCCTTCACCTCAGGACCATCCGATTTTCTAAATACGCAGATAATCTTTTAACTCCAGATCACCTGCTTCTCTAGATGCTCAGATGAACCTTCAACTCAGGACCATCTAAATTACTACTTAGATACTCCTTATGTTTAAGACTGTATAGTAATTTGGTCCATAATCATACTCTAGTCCGATCTAATCTAAAGATCTCCCACTGCACCTTTAACTCTGTATTTTGACTTGCATGTCCAGATGAAAACACTTTTGGAAAATGTTTTCCAGGCTGGACCGTGGAATTTCCTTTCGATGCTATGGTTGGCCCAGATTGATTTGAATGCTAGAGTTGTCATTCATTATGTCTTTATTTCTCTTTTCAAAACCTTTTTTAATCCACAAAATTCAGCCAAAGCTATCATATTTCATCAGGAAAGACCTTTAAATGAATTTGCTTAGATGTCGTATCATATTCAGACTTTGTACCATTTTGTAGAATATTATATTATTGCTGAACTTTTGTGGCATACATATTGACACACCTCATTATGGCTTCATAACAATGATGTCCTGGACCAGTGTGAAGTTCAGTCTTACTGTCTCTGTTAAACACTCTCCCTGGGGTTCAAACGATAAAACGCTGAAATGAGGGTACTTGGAATTCATTTACATTTACGACACTTAGCAGACGCTCTTATCCATAGCGACTTACAAAAGTGCTTAGTGTTCAGTCAGAATTGGCATCACCACTAGTACAACCAGTTTAGAGTCTAAACTCCCCTTGAGCTCAGATGCTGTCCGAACAAGGGCTAGTGCTAGGACAGAAGAGACGCTAGATGCATGTCTTCCATGCATTTTGAAGGATGGATGGTCAAGTCAATCTGTATTTGAAGCTCGAAGGACTCAAGGTACAGATCCATGCTTGAACATTGCCATGAGGTAGGGAGGAGCTAGTCTATTCTTGGCTTTGGGAGCATGAGAGTTTTAAATCTGGAAACTGTTAAAAGGAAGCGCAGCAGTGGAATTTCTCTAAAACTGGATTGTATAGCTGCGCCAACATCAGCAATGGGACGGCACAACTTGTCAGCAAACGTAGTGCGTCTCTGTGGACGTCATTATTAACTTCCACCTTTATTGGGGGTACTGAGTAGCACCTCTTATGTGACAGATATATTCCTTCTTGCATCTCCACCTGAGATTTGTCTACAAAGACCTGTGCAGCATGTTCTGTTGCCTTATGATATTGCAGGAACAGCATTTTGAAAAGTGCAAGTGCAGCCATGTGTTGTTGGCATATGTTAAGCGGGATTCAGACAGGGGGTAGAAGCACCCAATGACAATAGGGGCAATAATTAGGTGAAAATCAAATCTTTATTTCATTCTTCATTCAGGCATTTCGTTTCAGCTTTGTGTCTTAGTTTATCTACTGTGTAGATTGTTGGTAACTAGCCTTTCGTTTGGACAATAGAATAAGTCTCTGGTTATCATAATGTCAAATTGAAATGTAGCTTATTAAAACTATTGGACTGTTTAATTGTGGCTAGTTCTCTTATGGCCTGTACACACATGTGCTATAAATAAGAGCAGATAATGAATTATACAATACATCATACAAAAGCATGCTAGGGTAGTTGGAGGTCTTGACTCAGGGTTGGGTCTACTCTGAGGTCTTGCGCTGGAGACACATAAACCAGTCAAAGGTTTAGACATACCCAACTAAATGGATGTTGTTGGTGATCTTAAAGACTCTACAGGCTCGCACTTAACAGTTCCAGCTGATGAGGGTCTGAAACAATACATGTCCTGATATACCACGTATACTACTTTTATTAGATCCCAAAATTATATTTCTTTGTTAAATTAATAAAGTGCCAGACTTGACGTAAGATGGTGTTCACCTGCTGCTGTTTGAAAAAAAAAAAAAAAGAGCATCATTTTGAGTGCTTTGTTTCCCAACCTCTTATTCGTTAAGGTCAATATATATATATACACACAGTGAGGAAAATAAGGATTTGAACACCCTGCGACTTTGCAAGTTCTCACACTTAGAAATCATAGAGGGGTCTGAAATGTTCATCTTAAGTGCATGTCCACTGTGAGAGACATAATCTAAAAAATAAAATCCGGAAATCACAATGTATGATTTTTTAATAATTTATTTGTGTGTTACTGCTGCAAATAAGTATTTGAACTACAAAAATTCTGGCCCTCAAAGACCTGTTAGTCCGCCTCTAAAGACTCCACCTCCACTCCACTTATTATTCTAAATTAGAAGCACCTGTTTGAGGTCGTTAGCTGCATAAAGACACCTGTCCACCCCACACAATCAGTAAGACTCCAATTACTAACATGGCTAAGACCAAAGAGCTGTCCAAACACACCAGAGACAAAACTGTTGACCTCCACAAGGCTGGAAAGGGCTACGGGGCAATTGCCAAGCAGCTTGGTGGAAAAAGATCAACTGTTGGAGCAATTATTAGAAAATGGAAGAAACTAAACATGACTGTCAATCTCCCTCGGACTGGGGCCCCACGCAAGAGCTCACCTTGTGGTGTATCAGTGATCCTAAGAAAGGTGAGGAGTCAACCCAGAACTACACGGGAGGAGCTGGTCAATGACCTGAAGAGAGCTGGCACCACTGTTTCCAAGGTTATCATCATATATAGTGATTTCCAGATTTTTATTTTTTAGATTATGTCTCTCACAGTGGACAATAAATTTCAGACTGACTAAAAGGAGTGACTGCATTTGGGCGTGGCCAAAGACCATAGTGTGAAGGAAGTAGCTAAATCTGCAGGGGTATGGTAGCAGGGGTTTAGCCAGCAGTGGCTCAAATCTCAGTCTACGGGGAATTCTCCACGGAATTGTCCCAGGGAAGGCATCCACCAAATCTGGCCCAACTGCGGAGTTCTTAGATGTAAGAGTGTTTGAACACTGATGTGGCCAGAAACTTGTCCAGTTCAGGCCAAATCCAATCGCATCTGTTATTGGCGTATCTGGAGGTATTACACGCTATTAGCAGGGAGACCGAATCCCAGTCTACAGTATGGAAGGCAAAATGGAAGAAGCTAAACATGACTGTCAATCTCCCTCGGACTGGGGCTCCACGCAAGATCTCACCTGGTGGTGTCTCAGTGATCCCAAGAAAGGTGAGGAATCAGCCCAGAACTACACGGGAGGAGCTGGTCAATGACCTGAAGAGAGCTGGCACCACTGTTTCCAAGGTTATCATCATACATAGTGATTTCCGGATTTCTTTTTTTTAGATTATGTCTCTCACAGTGGACAATAAAAATTTCAGACCCCTCCATTTCTAAGTGGGAGAACTTACAAAGTCGCAGGGTGTTCAAATACTTTTTTTCCTCACTGTATATATAATATATAATGTTTATTGAAAATTAAGACAGCTTAGACACCAATGTAATGAATCTTACTTCTACTTTTTTTTTTTTTTTTACAGTGAATTAGCATGGTTACTTGCTTTTGCATGGTCACCATGTTCAAGCCAGTACTGGGATGCTGCAACCCAAATTTAAAATCTGACATTTCTGACTACACATAACAATCTCCTTTAAATCTTCATAAACTGTTTACAGTATTTCCAACTGTGTTAAGGTTACATGATGTATGCATCAGCAGAAATCTGTTCAAAGCTCCAATTCCATTCATATTGGAGATACAAAGTATACAATTTAAAAAGATGGCTCTTTAAGGAATCTTTAGTAAAGACAAATGTTGTAGAAGTTGTTGAAAAGGTTGTAATGTAGAACCATATACAGCATAAATGAACAACCCTTTAATGATCTGAGGAACAAATCAATCATGCAAGTATAATAGAACCACTATATATAATTATACACATTATCTATTGAGGTACTCATCCAGAAGTACTGTCTCCCAGTGTAGAGCAGTACATGTTCTCTAAAGGTACACAAACACACACACACACACACACACACACACACACACACACACGGCGTAAGGCTGCTGATTCCAGGGGAGTACCTGAGACCAGACTGATATGGTTGAGCTCTTGTGGGACCATGCAGTCTCACTGTGACCACTCAGTATAAAGGAGAGTGTTCAACAGCCAACGGATACATACTAAAGCTTGAAGGATGTTTTCAACTTGACATTCACAGCCAGAAACTCTTTTGCCCAAACAAAGCGAGTTCTCATGGATGGCTGCGCAGTTTGTGATGTTTTGGGCCCAGAGAATACACAGCGGCATGGATTCGAACTGACAGGTTTGACCTGATGGCTGTTCTGTCACAGAGTGACCCACTTTTCCTAACTTCTGTCCACCACAGACCAGTCATTTCATGACCCCGAGCAGTGAAACTATTGTTTTATTTCACCTTGGGATGTGCACAGTAATGCCGTTTTCATGTCCTTAAGCTTGGAGTTGCATGACCAACATTAATATATCTGAAATATCATTTACTGCTAAATTCTGCATGTGCCAGTTGGTTACAATAGCAAATAAATTACTGGTATTATTTGTAGGCTTCCTATGAATATTATAATCTGATAGAAGCAAAAGAATTCATTGGCGGATGCTCTTATCCAGAGCAATTTACAATTTGACACTTTAGGGTAGTGTTACAAGTCTTGTCCAAGGACTCTTCTTGGTGAGCTCACCAGACATAAAAGGAGTCAGCTTGCGTGGGTAAGATGGTAGTAACTTCAGGCTCCTGCAGATGGCACTGCTTGAGGGACTATTAATACCTGCTGGGTGTGAGTGATCGGATTTGTAGATTGAGAAGAGGTGGTACAGTGCAGGGAATGTCTCGTTCCATGTGTGGAAAATGTCTCCAAAGCAGATGTTAATGATTGGCTAAAAGGAGTGACTGAGCATGTGGGCGTGGCCAAAGACCTTAGTGTGAAGGAAGTAGCTGAATCTGCAGGGGTATGGTAGTGTATGGTCATAGGGGTCTACCAGCAGTGGATAAAATCCCAGTCTACAGGGAATTCTCCTCGGAATTGTCCCAGGGAAGGCATCCACCAAATCTGGCCCAATTGCGGAGTTCTTACATGTAAGAGTGTTTGAACATTGATGTGGCCAAATCCAATCACAGCTGTTATTGGCGCATCTGGAGGTATTAGGGGGAGACCGAATCCCAGTCTACAATATGGAAGGCAGAGCTGTTATCCACTACACTACATCTACCACAAAGGGTTTGCACTTTCATGGTTACTCTACTTTGTAATAGGAAGCACAGTAATTCGACCAGTAAGACTCAGAGGATCAGAGGGGTGAAAGACATTGATTCTTGCTGGGATTTTACAAAGTGAAAGATAACAATTCAGTAGGAACGAAAGAGTCTTTGGCATAGACCTCCCCCTTAATCTAAGTCTTCAGGCATCTCATCTTGCCTACACCTCAGACAACCAGACATGGATCAAACTGGTGGTGGTGGGGAGGAAACATTGAGATGTTGACATCTGAAAGCAGCTGAATGGGATAATTAAAAGTTGGCCTATGCTAGTTGTATGGTCAGACAGGTTCGGCCAGATTGTTTCTTATATATAACAAACTGATTCCCTGTGAAGCTGCTTTGAGACAACGTTGGTTGTAAAAAGCGCTATAC
>JAMWET010003289.1:95000-120000 GCA_024036415.1 Prochilodus magdalenae
TCTCTCTCTCTCTCTCTCTCTCTCTGCATCTCAAGGGAAAAAGCAGCGACATTTACAAGTGTCATTAAACAAATTAAAAATCCATGAGCATGTACTGGGACAAAATGGGCTACTCTTATAACTAACTACATTAGCTATGAGAACAGTCACTGAATATCAATAGAGTCTGGGAAATGAGGTAGCCGCTGCAGTCTCAGATGAGGCCTCACATCTATTCTGGAGTCTCATTTCTAGGTTTTGCAAGCGCATCTGAGGCTGCTACAGTGGAATGTCTCATAACACAAACTAATCAGGCTGGAATATGCAACTGAAAGATGAAATGCATCTTGACATCAGCGAACAATCACGAACATGTTTTATTAGTTGGATGTTTAATGAAGTTCTGCTGAGACCGAATCACATGGACTACAGTGAACTCAGTGATCCATTTAGTAGTGCCACCCAAACTGTTGCCAAGATGTTGGTTCCTCCTCTAAAAGATCTCTGGAGTTATTTACATTTATGGTATTTAGCTGACGCTCTTATCCAGAGCGACTTTCAACGTTAATCATATTACAGGTGTAGTGTTGGGAGTCTTGCCCAAGGACTCTTATTGGTGTAGCACAGCATAGTCACCCAGACCGGGATTCAAACCTCTCCCACATGTGGTGGTGGCTCCCTAGCGGGTAGTGGTGTTATCCGCTGAGCTACACCAACCATAATGTTATGTTGTTGTTCTGTGGTCAACATCATATCCAAAGGAACTCAGGTGCAGGTTTTCTCTAAGTGAAAAATGTCACAGGAGCCTAATAATTGCTGAATATGGTCACTAAGTAGTCAAAATATGAATACTGCTGTATGCAATCATAATAGAGATAAATAACTGGTAACATAACCAAAAGCAAGCCTTGTAAAATGTGGGAGTTCAGTTGCTTTAGGCTACTGTTAGGTGGGTGGTGTTGGATCATTCTATCAATTGGTTAAAATCTAACTAATTATTATTTTCACTCTGAGTATCAGAAACTAGGGGTTAACATTTGGGAAATCCACCTCTCAATAGTAAGTACTCTAAAAATCAAAAGATTTTTGTAAAATGACAAAAAGAGTTTTGTAGTTTGTATACTGATATTGACTTTTTTTAAAAATGACAGTCCAATGGGCACAAAGAAGGATTTTTGACATGGAAACTAGTTTCCTTACTGTGCATATGATATATGATATATGTAAATGATTACAATATTAGAGTGAAAGGATGAGCTTATTGGAGAAAACTGTACGACTGAAAGTAGGCTTCCCGTTGGGCCGTCTCTAGCCTGGACACAAGATGAGATACTATTGGGCTTGGAGGCATACAGGTTCCATTTGGTATCCTGCGGCACATTTGCCTACAGATGTTGCAGCTGGACATAGATCCCTAGATCCCGCATACTTGTGGGTTGCCAAAACTGTGGTCCCAACTAGTCCAATAAATACTCAACTGGAGACAGGAAGTGATGCAATCTGGCAGAGTCATGCCTGGGAAATCTTGTCTTGCCGTGTGCCATGTGTTGGAAGCCCTGCCGTCATGATACTCAACAAATATTGCCTTTGGAGGGGAGACTGACTTTCTGGCTCCCCAGATCATCACACCATTGGTAGGGCCCGTTGTGTCACACCACAGCAAAGGCAGGATTAAAGCGCTCAACATGAGGCCTCCAGATTCAAACCCGACCATCATCAGATCCCAAACAGAAACTGGATCATCGCTAAAGACGACAGGATCCCAGTCCCTAGAAGTCACAGTTTCTCATTTACAACAACACTGCAAACCAAGGGGATGGCGGCTGGCTGTCAAGGGCAGGGCATGCCATGGGCTTCGTGACACCAAATGTCCTTCTGCTCAGAGCCTGGATATGATCCGGCCCTAATCCCGGTTGTGTAATAAACGTGGCACCAGAGTCTGCTCATGCTTCTCGGTGGATCAAGTGATCCTCTTTACTGGTGGCCTCTCTGGGCCGGCCAAAGCCTGGTCGACATGTGCATTCACTTATGTGACCAGAACACACCTATAGTCATTTACATACCTGCCTGAGACATACAGTAACTGCATGTCAGTTTTTGCAGCAGTTCAACATTTCTATCTGGGTGGGTCATTAAAAGATCCGAATGCAAATTTTTTCAAACATGTCATTGGTTATTCACTATGGTGCCACTGTCAGGGCATGTCAGTGGTAAAAACACCATTCATTTTATTCCATAGGAAAAAACACTGCTTGAGAGTTCCTTATACGGGCATGATGCCAACTACAGAATGACATACGGCTTTAGATGTCTATCTGAGGATCCACTCTCTGTGCTGTCACCACTTAGACTAAAATAACACAGAGGAGATAAATGTCAGTCCGTTGGTTAGCTTAGCTTCAGATGAGGCTTAAATCCATCCTGAAGCAATCGTCTCTTTTATAGGTACTGAAGCTGGATTAGTTTTACCAGAAGAGCTTCTGTAATGCAATTTGTGGGATTTGACTGACTCAGTCATACAGGATACAGTATCAGTAACAGTATGCAATTGTCCTGGGATTCCGGGATGACATAACTACCGAAAGCCTGGACTGACACTTCACAACCCGGCATGATACTCCATAAATGTAACACATGTTAGTGCTATATCTTTTGACAGGTATACTTACTACATCGCTGTGAGGCTAATTTGAGATTGAACTGCATTTAGTGGAGGAAATTACAGAATGCCATTCATTCTGAAACTACTATTGTAAGGCTTGTCAAAAAGCTGAGTCACACTAATTCATAGCAGATTCATACTATAGTGACCAGCTATTGGCTGTGAACACACACGCAGGGCCTCATGGGAGCATTGCAGACGTGGTAGCAGTGACTTTCAATTAGTTGTGACTTTGTGGACATTACATGTGGTTACATGCTGGTTGTGCTGTTCTTTGCTTGGGTGTGGGGTAGTAGTGTTAGTGCCTACTGTCAGGGAGAGCTGTGTGGTTGAAATTGACCTGCCTGCTTCCTGGATGTTCAGCCAGCGCTGAACAGTGACTCTCTCTGCAGCTGATTCACTAAAAGAGTTTCTATGGTTCCTGCATCTGCTTACTCTATGCCGATGCCACATTGGCATCAGAAGTGGGATAGCGCCTCCCCAGGAGGAAAGCAGTAATACCACAAATCCAAAGGCAATACAGCAGAGAGGACCAGGCCTGGCAGAGGTTGCTGAGTGGTGACGAGTGAGGATTAGGCAGCAAGACCAGGCTCATCAGTGAAGTCCTACTGAAGGATGCAATAGGGACAGGTGCTGATATCCCATGGATGGCATCTCTCCCCCCACCCCCGAATCAGCTTAAATACGGGACGCGATTTGTTCCGAATTTTGATAAATGTCCAATACACATGTCGGTCACACACACTTGAACACCCCCCGGTCCCCCCCACACCCCGTCCTTTATTTTGATTTCTGAAAGGTGGCAACCCTAGGCAGTGGAGCAGCGACTGATGGTGCTGATCGCGGCCTCCCACCAGCACTTTGAGTTGTGTGCTGAGCTGTATTACTGGAAGCGATCTGCTTGTTCAATGATCCCCATGCCTCTTGCTTTTCGTTGATGCCACAATACTAATTCATTTTCTACATTAAGATTGTATTTAAATCTCCCATTGCTAGAAGGGAGGTATGGTGGTGCAGGGGGCTGGACTTTCACCTCACAGCAAGAAGCCTCTGGATTCAGTTCCTTGGCTAGGCCACCAGGGTCCAGGGTCTGTATGGTATGGAGTCTGTCTATGTGTGTTTCCTCCCAAGGACATGCAGACAGGCAAGCCGGAGTTTACTTAATTGACCCTAGGTGTACGTGTACGTTTGTGTGTCTGTTCTGTGATGGAATGGCGACCAGTCCTGGTCTTGCCTTCTGCCCAATGAGTGGTGGTATAGGCTGCAGCGTCTCACACGACATATAGGGATAGATGGCTTAGGGATGATAAATAAATGACTCAAAATTGTTAAGGACTACAGATTTTAGCAATTTAATTGCGTAATGAAGGTAACTAGTTTTTGTCAACTGTTGATTGGCTACAACAGCATAGTCCAGCTCCGAACTGCACCGTATTAAACTTGGCACTCAAAATTATATAGAGGCTTTAAAAAAGGATTATGACATACATACAGGGGTTGGACAATGAAACTGAAACACCTGCCATTTTAGTGTGGGAGGTCTCATGGCTAAATTGGACCAGCCTGGTGGCCAATCTTCATTAATTGCACATTGCACGAGTAAGAGCAGAGTATGAAGGTTCAGTTAGCAGGTAAGAGCACAGTTCTGCTCAAAATACTGCAATGCACACAACATTATGGGTGACATACCAGAGTTCAAAAGAGGACACATTGTTGGGGCACGTCTTGCTGGCGCATCTGTGACCAAGACAGCAAGTCTTTGTGATGTATCAAGAGCCACGGTATCCAGGGTAATGTCAGCATACCACCAAGAAGGACGAACCTCCACCAGCATCACGTAGTGACCTGGCCACTATCCTGCAAGAAGAATGGCTTAAAATCCCTCTGGCCACTGTGCAGGACGCAGTATATGTCATTCCCAAGACCAACTGACGCTGTATTGGCCGCAAAAGGAGGCCCTACACCATACTAATAAATGATTGTGGTCTAAAACCAGGTGTTTCAGTTTCATTGTCCAACCCCTGTAGAAACACTGTGGATTGGTTATCTATTTTAAACTAGGATGAATGGCCCATACAAACTAGCCCAAAACATTACAACCCATCTGACCATAGGCCAAAAATCTTGATCTAGATATCATATTTAATTCTGAAAGGGTATGATAGAGACATCAGTAGTCACAGTGGTTTATACAGAGGCCTAACCTGAAAAGTCTCTGAAGCTGCTTCAGTGTCTCAAGATGCCGCTTCCACAACATAGACCAAGACAACGAGGAGATACATGTCAGGCTGTCAGTTAGTTTACATCTGTGGCTGATTAAACACACCCAGCCACCCACTGCACCCATGACTACTATCTTACTGTAGGAGCCCCAAAACCACAACACATGTGCAAGACACCCAGCTATTTTCCAACCTGATGACACATCATTATGTGAGGTTGTTAAAGAAGGGAAGGGAGCGTGTCAAAGTTTAAGCCAACAACAGGCAAATGTTTTGAAATGTGGGCAGCAAAGCTGATCTTTTCATGCCATTGCATTTAAGAAGACAAATACGTAATCTTACTGCTGATTGCACATCTGCGAGGCTACGCATTGAAATTACATTAAAGTGGAATATAGAAGCATATAAACATCTAACTGATTGGGTGTTTCATGGCTCTACTGAAAAACAGACGTGTATAAAATTCCTGAAGAAATGAACCATAACAATAATCAGAATCATCCATGAAAGCCGTGGTTCAATTTGGGCTTGATTTAGTTTGGATTGAATAATAGTAGGAGTCAGTTTATTAGAAACTCGCTTGCTTGTTCCGTCTAAGTGACAGTTTCCATGACCTGAGGTTATTATGAATCATTTAGAGTGGAGGATAATAATGCCGAAATCAGATTTGAAGACCAGAGCCATGTGTCCTCAAGGGATCATTCCTGTAGCAACAAATCACTTGAGTTGAGTTGTACACAGATAGTTACCAGAACCACCACAGACATTCTACTGAATGTGCAACCAAGTATGGGAAGCAGTTGGGTTGGTATTGGATAATTGGACCGACAACCACATTGCTATACTTAGATTTGTTCGAGGTATATGGACTGTCTGATATGGACTATATGCTAAGATGCAAGAACTATCAGAATTGTGTAGAAGATAGTGGAGAGTAAATAGTTAGTCATTCTGCAAGTCAATCAAATGGCCCCTTCCTGTAAAAATAGGTAATGGTAGAACACGCTTACTAATGAAACCCACCAGAAACACGATAGTGAGAAGTCTGGTTTACAAGCCTGGGTACAGGTAAAGCTCAGAGTCAGCTTTCATTCTGTTGGCTGCCATGCCTGTAGAGCTGGAACAATGAAGTTGTGGAGGTGTTACTCTTATTCACTCATTCCAATGGTGGTCAGCAAAACTATGGTGGAAATTTGCACTAGTGATGGGGGTTCGATCCTAAAGGAATCGATTCTTTAACTCCAATAGGTCTGGGGGGACGTGGGACTGATTCCAGGCCATTTAGAAGTTGAAATGCTTAAGGCCGACTCTTTTTCTTTTTTCAGTTTTCATTTTTTTCTCTGTTGTTATTTCCAGGCTTTATATAGCGCCAATGTCGTTGTGAAACAAAGCAGTTCTGGACCATGCTGAGTGATAAAACCCACTACAAAGACAATAGTGAGAAGTCTGGCTTGCAAAGTTCAAATGTTTGGAGTCAAGTTTTCATCTCTGTTAACTTTGTATTTTTTTCCCCCCAATTTTCAGTCTTCATTTCCAGGCTTTAAACTGCACTATCTAGTGAAAGAAAGCAGGTCTGGACCATGCTGACCAATGAAACCCAGTGCACAAACAATATTCTGGCTGTCAAGACTAGCAAGTGAGGAATAAAGCCAGAAGGTTTCAGTGTTCTGAGGTAAACGTAAAGGGAAAGCTCAGAGTCTGTATCAGTGCTTACGCTTGTGGAGGGGAAATGGTGTGGGAGAAAACAGTGGTTTAAACCCTCTGAGCTGCAGCACTTACAATGTTTTTGTCTGTGTTAATTACCCGGCTTTAAACAATGCCGTCACTGCTCATCAGTCACTTTCATTTTCGTCATGATTGCAATAAACAATGATGAAGTAGTTTACAACAAATGAAGGCAAAAACTCCAAAACAATGCTTCTCACAGAATGTTGAGGAAACTAGGATGAAGATGAAGTTTATGGCAGCTGTTTATTCACATTTGCTTTCCACCTTAAATATCACAGCAGTTACACTCATCAACAAAGAATAGCTGTACCCAGAAAGAAGGGCTGGATTGCTGTGCTACTAGGAAAGAAGATAAAGGTCCCCAGGAACAATAACTGATGGTACATTTAGACTGATATGGGTAATATTTATTGAGCTACACAAACAGAAGTAGTGTCTCCCAGTATGCCAGAAATTACGGCATGTAGTTTTAGAGGTTCCCAATGGTGTCCCGTGATAATCCATCACATGCAGCTTGAATATTCTCACACAGCTCCTGCAGATTTTGCAGTAGGGTTGGAGGTGGAGTGACACCAGACTTTGATGTGGACATGTGACACGTGACAAACTGTTCACCTTGGTGCTGACCAGGGTGGCTCCACACACAGATTCATTGGTCGTCCCCACCAAGACAAAAGCCATGTACATCGTTTGTAATGGCCGCACAGTCACACCTGATGGCACAGTGCTTCTACTACAGTCTGCCTCGTTTACGTTCACCTCATCAACTTTCGTTAAAAAACGCCCACGAGGGGTTCTCCATCTCCACATTGGAGTGCTGTGATCTTTTTCCTCCATGCATAACGGCCCTTGTTATGCCCAAATAACTCTATTTTAGTTTTATCAGTCCACAACACCTTATTCCAAAATGAAGCTGGCTTGTCCAAATGTGCTTTAGCATACCTCAGGCGGCTCTATTTGAGAAAAGGCTTCCTCTGCATCACTCTCCCATACAGCATCTCCTTGTGTAAAGTGTGCCGAATAGTTGAACGATGCACAGTGACTCCATCAGCAGCAAGATCATGTTGTAGGTCTTTGGTGCTGGTCTGTGGGTTGACTCTGACTGTTCTCAACATCCTTCGCTTCTGTTTATTCGAGATTTTTCTTGGTCTGCCACTTCGAGCCTTGACGTGAACTGTGCCTGTGGTCTTCCATTTTCTCACAATGTTTCTCACAGTGGAGACTGAAAGCTGAAATCTCTGAGATAGCTTTCTGTATCCTTCCCCTAAACCATGACGGTGAACAATCTTTGTTTTCAGGTCATTTGAAAGTTGATTTGAGACTCCCATGCTGCGACCCTTCAGAGAAGATGCAAAGAGGAGAAAAACTTACAATTGCCCCCCTTAAATACCCTTTCTCATAATTGGAGTCACCTGTGTATGGAGGTCAAGGGTCACTGAACTTACTAAACCAAATTTGAGTTCCAGTAATTAGTTCTAAAGGTTTTGAAATCAATAAAATGACAACAGTGCTCAAATTTATGCACCTGCCTACTTTAGTTTAACCAATTATTGCACACTTTCTGTAATTCATATAAACTTCATTTCACTTTTCAAATATCACTGTGTTTGTCCCCTATATGATATATTTAACGCAATTTTTAAATCCAAACAATCAATGCTTTATAAAGGTAAATCAGGAAAATAACAAGGCTGCCCAAACTTTAGCACCCCACTGTAAATACTTCTTCCTCTTCCTCTTCCTGGAAGCCAACAACAATCCGTTTTGGGGGCTACACCACATGTGTAGTGACCTATAAGACTGACCGACTCTGATCTTGGTTAAAAATTGGGAGTTGAGATGTTAACTCTATCATTTCCAGTGGCAGGAGTTGAGAGCTCTAGTCCAGAACCCCCGAACACTAACATAAGCTGAACACTGATAGAAATGTTAGCGTATAAGCTCTAGGGTCAAGTTAAGACATTTAGTTTCTGAAACTGTGCAGCAGTTTGAAGGGTATTAGTGTTTCTGCTCCTACTGCCAAAATACTGTGATTTCTGGCAATACGGCCATCTGCTTTGCATTGTGCCTGAGGCAATGGAGCAACACTGGGTACTGGCAATGGCACATGGCTTTTTCTTGTGAGAGAAAGCAGTTCTAGATCACACTGATCCACAGACGGTTCTACTATTCACAGACGATAGCGAGACGTCTGGCTTGCAGAAGTGCGCGAGAACTAAAGCCAGAAGGTTTCAGTGTTCAAAGGTAAATGTACAGGGAAAGCTCCGAGTCAACATCCACTCTAAAGGTTGTGGAGGTGAAACGCCATGAGAGCAAGGAGAGATTTGAACCCTCTGAGCTGCGGCACTTACTATTCCTCTGTGTTTCTGTTTTCCCATTGAGAATAAGGCATGCACAATGTGCTGAACATGTGTGTGTGACTGAGAGGAAAGCGGGGGGGAGAGAGAGAGAGAGCCCAAATGCATAACCTACATGGCTGGTTGCTGTTTAAACTAAATGGTATAATGAATTTAGTATGCCAATGAGACATCAGAGTGAGAGAAGGCTGAAAAAGAAGGAATGTGCAGATAAAGAGCAGAGACAAAACATTCCAAGAGGCAGAGATAAAGACATGGTTCAAGCAGCTCTTACTCGGTATGGAGAGGATAAGACTGGCAAAAGCAGTAAGGAGAGTGAAACAGGAGGAGGGAGGGAATGAGGGAGAAAGGGAGAAAGTGATAGATAGATGGAGGAGTGGAAGGACTGTAAGGAGGACAGGGTTTCAGGCAAGTAGCAGTCCCAAAAAACTCCACATGTAGGGTGTCCCGTTAATTCCCTGATGAGGTCATCAATCAGCATCGCTTTGAAAGGGAGTCTGACAGCTACTCGAAGGAGTTACTAGAAGGTTATGTGTGTGTGTGTGTGTGTGTGAGAGAGAGAGAGAGAGAGAGAGGGAGAGAGAGAGAGAGAGAGAGAGAGAGAGAGAGAGAGAGAGAGAGAGAGAGAGAGAGAGAGAGAGAGAGAGAGAGAGAGATAGACGGAGACTAATTTCTCCCCTCTGACAGCTACTCGAAGGAGTTACTAGAAGGTTACGTGTGTGTGTGTGAGAGAGAGAGAGAGAGAGAGAGAGAGAGAGAGAAAGAGGGAGAGAGAGAGAGAGAGATAGACGGAGACTAATTTCTCCCCTCTGCTTTCTCCCCTCTGACAGCTACTCGAAGGAGTTACTAGAAGGTTACGTGTGTGTGTGTGTGTGTGTGAGAGAGAGAGAGAGAGAGAGAGAGAGAGAGAGAGAGAGAGAGAGAGAGAGAGAGAGAGATAGACGGAGACTAATTTCTCCCCTCTGACAGCTACTCGAAGGAGTTACTAGAAGGTTATGTGTGTGTGTGTGTGTGTGTGTGTGTGTGTGAGTGTGAGAGAGAGAGAGAGAGAGAGAGAGAAAGAGGGAGAGAGAGAGAAAGAGGGGGAGAGAGAGAGAGAGAGAGAGAGAGAGAGAGAGAGAGAGATAGACAGAGACTAATTTCTCCCCTCTGCTTTCAATTTCTTTATAATTAGCCACTTTCTTAGCATCGCTAGCCCATTCTCTCACCTGCCTGCTTGCTACCTCTCTTAACAGAGATAGCTGAGCCAAATATCAAATGCACACAGTATTCAGCTTTAGCTACGATGCTAATGCAGCTAACGAGTAAAGGAAGCTCATAGCCCAGCAGTTACTATTATGCTAACGGCATTCCTAAATCATCACACACTTAAGCAGTGTCCCAGATGGCGCAACAGCGATCCCATAGTCCCTGTTTGCGCAAGCCCTCAAGGACAGCGGGGACCGCTCACAAGTGCTCTCTATGAGTGCCCTCACTGACTTCAGCAAGGAAAAGCAATGTTATGTGTGACACAGTAATTTATAGAGCGGTGATAAAAATGTTATTTTTGTACCAATTTCATTACAGTTTTCTGTAAAGAGGCTCACTTTCATTGTTCATCATTTTATTTTTAAGGTCTACCACAATAGATTTTCATTCATTTATTCATTCATTCACCTTCTAAGCGGCTTATCCTTCCGGGTCGCAGAGGATGCTGCTGTGCTCATTGAGTGGAAGACAGGAAACACCCTGAACAGACATTTACATACATCTTAATGTTTCCCAAAACACAATATTCACACCGTGCTGTACATCTGTATTCACCCCCTGCCTGAAATGCTTAGTTACAGCTCCTTTGTCTTTAAACCCCGCCTCACAATAAACCAAAAGTGCTCCGATTGGTCCATCTGTTGCGACAGGTCAACAGCCAGCATGGCATCCTGCTACAAGTTCCATCTCCACACCGCTGTGGCTATTGTCTGAACCCGGAAGTCAGGTCGGGTAGAACCGAGAAGCAAGCAGGGGGCAGTCAGAGTGGAGGGCTTTGTTTATAGCTGCCTGAAATGGCAGAGAAGAAGAGATTCAGTTATTACTTCAATAGCATTTGATTATTAATCAAGCTTGTCATTATAATACATGGTGCACGTAGCAAATATGCCATTGCAGATTAGCAAATTAGCATAAAACAAGTCTTCCCACTGGTGGACAGTAAAGAAGTAACCGTAATTGCTTTCTGTACTTGAGCAGATTTATTGGTGTATTTTTACTTAAGTATTTCCTCTAATATAATATAATATAATATAATATAATATAATATAATATATTAACTCTAATATAATTAAACTCTAATACTCATATATTACGTCTAATATCTTACTTTATACTCCACAAATCTGTCTGTCCTTTCAGAAACAAGATACCAACTGTGGTATAGAGGTTGGCCTGTTGGACAGAGCTTGGTTCTAGCTAATGGAAACTGTTCCCCTTCAGTGTTACTTTTTTACTTTGATCATTTGAATAGACATCAATGTCAGACTAATTAATGACCTCCTATTAAAGACTGGTGGCCTGAGAGACACTCTTCACCTACCCTGAGCTGATTAAGAGTCTTGTCCAGAAATTATAACAGGACATTAGAGCCATAATAAACCATGCTCCTGTTACTCTCCATACCTAAGTACAGCTGAAGGTGTATACCTTAGTACTTTCACTCTAGTGGATGTCTAGAGAGAGGAACATCTACTTTTCTCAGAGTAAAAGTACTTCATCCACCACTGGGTACTACTGATAACATAACCTCACCGGGTACAGCACATGCAGAACCTCCATTTCAAACGAGTCATATACATGCACACTTTAAAACCCAGTTTCCTTCTTCAACGTCTGTGTGCTGACTGTATCACTTACGCTATCTTGGAAGATGGACCTGGGTGCAGAGCTTTACTTCAAACTGTGTCAGGTTTTAAGATTGAGACTAATCTCATATATATGTCTGCATGTCTAAATAAGCAAAGGAAGCTGAAAGCCACCAGCTAGCGTCGTGCAAATTGGATGTCTTAAACCGCAAGTTGTTAGTAGTCCTAAAAAGTCATGTTCATGTGGTTTGTTCATCTATAAACACGAAAAAGCATGCCGCATAGCTAAACGCAGTAGTAGCAGGAGTCGTCTTGCACCCAGATTTGTGTCTGTAATTTTGTCCATTTGTATAGACAATTTTATGTTTATGTTTTATGTATGTCTCTCCCTCTCTCTCTCTCTCTCTCTCTCTCTCTCGTCTGCTTGTCTTCACAGCTGTCTTGTACTGTTATGGTTCCCATCTATTTCCATCTGCTGTTTTGCTAACGTGTTACAGGATCTCAGTGGCCCTAGCCTCCGGGCCCCCATGGGCTGCCCTTGCACTGCCTGCATAAAAAGAACCTGCCCTGTGAAACCAAAGACCTCTGGGGTGGACGTGACATCAACCGAGGCACTGACCTATCACTTTCAGCCGCTGCTCTAACAAGGCGTGGGAGCTAACGAGCTGTTAACGAGTTAACAAGCTGTGACAAGCAGACTAATGGGGGAATTCTTTAACAGTCCATACGGTTATAAGACGTGTCGGCTTCTACAGTAAAATACCATCTAACGTTACTGTTTAAACATGGAGAATTAACTGATGCGAGGCACCACACCACCATGACAGCACGATCCACGCTGGGTTGTTTCTTGTCTTTTATTTGCTGGCTCTTAAATACCATAAGCAGCCAGCCAAATGCTTTTGATTTTAATTTTATTAAAAGGAGGTTCAGACAAAAATCAAATGCAGAGAACGTAGGCAATCAGCCAAAACATGGTTCGTTAAGTTCTGCACAGGAGCCATATTATGCTGATATATGTTATTAAAACATCCTAATTATTCTTTTGTTTGAATTCCACTGTTCCACCTTAAATGGTACGTTGCCTAAGTCGTCACAATGGCTGCACCTTTTTAAGGTGGAATATTGGGAACAAAAAGTTGGTCAAAAGAAGCTGAATGTCAACACCAGAATCTAACTGCTCACAATTTAAGGTGGAATGTGACAATTCATAGACAAAGCGGGTAAATAGGAAGCTGAATGTCAGTGAGAGAATTAAAATGCTGCACTATTTAAGGTGGAACATGAAAATTCAAACAAGAAGCTGACAGATAAGGAGCTGCATGGCAGTCAAAGAATGCATCTGCTGCACCATTTAAGGTGGAACGAGAAAATGTCAACACAAAGCTGACCTTCGTGTCAAAGCTGCTGGTAGTATTTTTGATAAAGAGATTTAAGTTAGGAAAATATCCTGCCTAGATAGATAGATAGATAGATAGATAGATAGATAGATAGATAGATAGATAGATAGATAGATAGCCACTGTTGGAAAAGGACCCGCTCCTATGTAGATATGAAGGGCCTGTTTTAAGCTAAGAAAAACACTATGTCTAGTAATTACAAGTATAATACACTAATGAAAACCCAGTTACGCATTTATATTCCACTTGTGACTGTGAATACAATCTCCTACATTTTACACACTGAATTTAGCCAGTATTTTTGGTCATGCGATGTCTGGAACCACATTAACAAGTACATTTGAAATGAGTTCACGTTTTGGTAGAGCACATTTGAGTCACTATATTTTAGTAAAGAAGGTGTTCAACTCAACACAACCTGATTGCATTATCTCTACCAATCGGTAGAGGTATGTTAGGAGAAAAAAAAAAATCCACTAGTCTTCCAATAGCTACACCTTTACTGTTCTCATCCCCAGTGGAACCAAACAACAAGCAACTCACTCCACACATGTGGATTGTTTTGATGGAATTTTCGAGGGTAAGCTTATTTTTATCAGCACTTCATAGTTTCAGAGGTTTTGATGAACAAAATTCTATAACTTTATTCAACAATGTAAAATAATTATTTCACAACATGCGGTACCACACCATTGTTTCTTTGTGCTAAAGGTGTCTATGCTAAGCTAATGCAATTAAAATGGACTACTTGCTTTTTAATACTGTCCCGTGTCTTGGTAAAAATGTAAAGGGCTTAAAACAAGAATGTTATGATTTCCATATGCAGATAGCACAATGGTAATTGGTGAGTATAAGCTCCCATTACTTGCATTAGCTCCATACCTTCTAAACCAAAGAAGCAAGCTTTGGACACCAAACAAGTCTTGGCTAAACAATATATGGTGTAAGCGGGAAACTGTGTGAAGTGTTCCTTCAAGCATGTTTCCAGTATTACCAACCACAGACCTTTAGTAATACAGTTTTTTACCTAAACTGGCCTGTTGCCTTCATACCACGATGAGCCAACACAGCTTATGTTCAACCCAATGAACATTTCAAAGAGCTTTTTATTATCCCCTCAGAGTGGACCAACAACAATCTCACTAAGCTCTTTTATTACCACGCACGAACTAAAAAGGGTGGTCCGCCAGCGGTCGTATTTGCTGACAGCTTTAATTTGGAGACACAACTGTTCATACATTGTGCTGCTTTTTTGTGAGGTTAAGGTTAGCTAAATTGCTTTGTGTGTGTGTGTGTGTGTGTGGTGTAGCACATTTATCGAATTATAGAGAGGCTGATTTTGTGTAGAGGAGTGCTGCCCCGGTGGTCAATCCTAAATTCTACACTAACAATCTACATGGTCCAAACACACAAATTAACAGCGGTCGCAAGATTTTACAACACTGCACACATCCCACAGATTCCAAAGCGCTCCACACCACCCACCCACGTAGCACACACAGGTTTGGTTTTATACTACATCAGGAGATCAGATGCCCTATACGCCCTATTATATAGTGTGCTGCTGTCGGAAAGAAAAAAAAACCTGTATCTCCATATTTGTATCTCTGTATTGTTTTTGGCATAATTTTCAAAATGCTGTCGCTTACACTGTGTGTGAATCTCATGGTGAACAGACTTAAATGAATGGAGCACAACGACTTTGGAGGAGTCCCTGACGTCCATTAAAAGAGAAGCGTTCTTTTCTTGTCCAGTGAGTGTTCTGTGTTGACAGCAGCGACATGTAACTACACCTCCTACAGCTTGTTTGTCCACCATCCATACACGGGTGGATGAATGAGAAACCTGGACTGCTAGTGACTGGAATAATCGTCAATAGCAATGACTCCAGGTCTTGTTTGGGATCCGATGATGGCCTCCTGGCCACATCATGGCAGGGCTTCCTATGGCACTTCTCAGCAGGACAATGCTCGCCTACACACGGCAAGGGTTTCCCAGGAATGTCTCCGCCAGACTGCAATACTTCCTTGGCCTGCCCGGTTGCCAAGCTCAGCTCTACTTATATAAAGCTTTACAAACTAAAGACTCCTTTTCTCTGGTTCTCCTACAAAGTCAAGACGTCTTTTGAGCTGGAAGAATATGAAGACACACACCCACCCACACACACCCACACACACACACACACCCACACACTCTCTCATAATGAGATTTCTGGTTTCCTTTATGCTGCAGTTACTGTAAATGACATTGATTTAAAAGCTGCCATCACCTACTGTGCGCATATGAGTGTGCTCTTGTGGCTTGCGCTAAGCATTTTGAGGTCATTGAGTTTTATAAGTTGTGCTAACCAGAACATTTTTAAACCTATCTAATGGACCACATCTCCATTTAGTGACCACCAGCCAATTTGGAGAAGCATAGACGGTGGCGGAGATATTTATTGCATGGCTGTAATGTCTGCAGTTCTCAAACACCATCAGCTGCAGCATTCATGCTGGAAGATGTACGCATCCATCCTCCGCACCACCATCATCAACATAACACTAGGTAAATGTTTAGATGTCACTTATGTTCAGCTTGCCTTTGTGAAATTCAGTTTGACTGGTGCAGATATATATAACAGACACTGACGCATAGCAGCTTAGACCCCAGATGAAACCAGAACTGAGCAAACCAGGCAAGGAAATACTTAGAGAGAACTGAGACCTACCACCCAACTGGCAACTCTCATTGTATATACCACAAGTACTTTTTTGTTTTGTTTTGAACATTCTTTTTCCCCACCCTTTGGTTTTCCCAGTGGGCACAAACACAGACAACCAATGCCCACCCTAGCCCCAATGACAGAACTCAACAGATACAGAACAAAAAAAAAAAAAATCACATCAAAAGAAAAACATACAATTAATAAGTATAACTTCACCCATGTGAAAGGAGTGACTTCAACCACATATACTCTTGATATATCACAAAATTATATTTATGCTATATTGTTCTCCTTAAATACTATATGATAATTATTGTATAATGAATAATAGAATAATAAATAACAGTTGCACCCAGAGGGAATGAACTGACAAGTATAAAACTTGGTGGGTAGTTTTAACATCATAAGAAACCTGTTTTATTAACCTGCAATGTTCCATTTTGGAGGTTTTTAAGGTGGACAGTATAATTCCATTAGGGCTATTTCATAGTTTGATGTTTTTACATTGCAAAATAAACCATGTTCAAGGTTGACAGATGTTTTCTAGCAAGTCTATATTCTTATATTTAGAATTCATTTAAATAGTCATTACAGTTATATTATATAATAAATAATATTTTAGGCTATAATGTCCCAAAGGTACTGACAATGACTCGGATGTTTTATCGGTGGGACAGTATGTCATGCATTGCCAGTAAACTTGTAAACAAGTCAGCTTCAGGCTGTTTAACATGAGTTAGGCAAAAGCACGTTTATTTAAGCACAATGCCAGAGTACACAGTGCTAATTGGTTTACATGAGCTTGTACAAACCCAATTCCAAAAGGGGAAAAGCCTGGAAATAAAAACAAAACTGACTTTGGTAACACAACCTTGATTATCTGTCCATAGAGATTCAGATGCACTCCTTATTCTCAGTCTATGAATCAATCTATGAAATAAATACGCTACTCCACTAAAGATCTACAACGTTAATTATGAATATATTATTATATTTTTCAACGGCATTGTTCTTTACACACATATATTTCTCCTGTAACAACTGACTGTAGATGATAAAATTCCTGAATCCTTGTAATGGTGCATTGAGAACCATTGGTAAACTGTTTGTACTATGTACTATTGCACTTTTTTGTAAGTGGCTCCTGGGATTTTTGTGAATACTTCTATAATACCCAATCATGTTAGCATCACCTGTTACCTGTTTACCTATGGAAAGTTCCACAACAGGTGTTTATGATCATAACACAAACCTCGCAGTCTTACATTACATGGCATAAATGTAGAAATTATAATCATTGTCCAAAGAAAAACAAGTACAGTGGGGTGCGAAAGTTTGGGCAGCCTTGTTAATTTTCCTGATTTACCTTTATAAAGCATTGATTGTTTGGATAAAAAAAATTGTGTTAAATATATCATATAGGGGACAAACACAGTGATATTTGAGAAGTGAAATGAAGTTTATATGAATTACAGAAAGTGTGCAATAATTGGTTAAACAAAAGTAGGCAGGTGCATAAATTTGGGCACTGTTGTCATTTTATTGATTTCAAAACCTTTAGAACTAACTATTGGAACTCAAATTTGGTTTGGTAAGTTCAGTGACCCTTGACCTCCATACAAAGGTGACTCCAATTATGAGAAAGGGTATTTAAGGGGGGCAATTGTAAGTTTTTCTCCTCTTTGCATCTTCTCTGAAGAGTCTTCTCTGAAGCAGCATGGGAGTCTTTCAAATGGGAGTCTTTCAAATTGTCTTTCAAACAACTTTCAAATGACCTGAAAACAAAGACTGTTCGCCGCCATGGTTTAGGGGAAGGATACAGAAAGCTATCTCAGAGATTTCAGCTTTTTAGTCTCCACTGTGAGAAACATTGTGAGAAAATGGAAGACCACAGGCACAGTTCAAGTCAAGGCTCGAAGTGGCAGACCAAGAAAAATCTGGAATAAACAGAAGCGAAGGATGTTGAGAACAGTCAGAGTCAACCCACAGACCAGCACCAAAGACCTACAACATGATCTTGCTGCTGATGGAGTCACTGTGCATCGTTCAACTATTCGGCGCACTTTACACAAGGAGATGCTGTATGGGAGAGTGATGCAGAGGAAGCCTTTACTCCGCCCACATCACAAAGAGAGCTGCATGAGGTATGCTAAACCACATTTGGACAAGCCAGCTTCATTTTGGAATAACGTGCTGTGTTATTTGGGCATAACAAGGGCCGTTATGCATGGAGGAAAAAGAACACAGCACTCCAAGGAAAACACCTGCTACCTACAGTAAAATTTGGTGCTGGTTCCATCATGCTGTGGGGCTGTGTGGCCAGTACAGGGACTGGGAATCTTGTTAAAGTTGAGGGACGCATGGATTCCAAACAATATCAGCAGATTCTGGAGACCAATGTCCAGGAATCAGTGACAAAGCTGAAGCTGCGCCGGGGCTGGATCGTCCAACAA
Source organism: Prochilodus magdalenae (assembly GCA_024036415.1). Taxonomy (NCBI): domain Eukaryota; kingdom Metazoa; phylum Chordata; class Actinopteri; order Characiformes; family Prochilodontidae; genus Prochilodus; species Prochilodus magdalenae. The sequence continues at coordinate 113,343 of JAMWET010003289.1, forward strand.
GACAACGACCCTAAACACTGCTCAAAATCTACTAATGCATTCATGCAGAGGAACAAGTACAATGTTCTGGAATGGCCATCTCAGTCCCCAGACCTGAATATTACTGAAAATCTGTGGTGTCACTTAAAGAGAGCTGTCCATGCTCGGAAACCATCAAACCTGAATGAACTAAAGATGTTTTGTAAAGAAGAATGGTCTAAAATACCTTCAGCCACAATCCAGACTCTCATTAGAAGCTATAGGAAGCGTTTAGAGGCTGGTATTTCTGTGAAAGGAGGATCTACTAAAGGTTGTTTTTTTTGGTGCCCAAATTTATGCACCTGCCTACTTTTGTTTAGACAATTATTGCACACTTTCTGTAAATCATATAAACTTCATTTCACTTCTCAAATATCACTGTGTTTGTCCCCTATATTATATTTAACCGAAGTTTTTTTATCCAAACAATCAATGCTTTATAAAGGTAAATCAGGAAAATTAACAACGCTGCCCAAACTTTCGCACCCCACTATATCTCCAAAATGGCAATTATACAGCAGAGGGTTATTTTTAATGTAAGTCAATGGAACCAGAATTTCTTCCAATTGTTTTTGGGCCATTCCTGTTGATCCATTCTTCATTCATGTAGTGGAAACAGTGGCTGCTGTGTTCAAAAAGTAAAAATCAGCAAGAATGGAGATATAGGTTTTTCATTGGACAGCAATGATACAAAATCAAGATTTATCAGGTGAAAAATTTACAAATAACTGTTTTCTGTTTTTATTTATATATATATTTATATATATATATATATATATATATATATATAAATTACCTACTGTGCCAAAAGAGAAAGGCCCTGGTAAAAGGCTTGTTAATTAGCCTCATGGCTCTAGTGCAAAACTACACCGACTGGCTTATTTGAGGCTAAATGTTTTGCTGAACTGTTGTTCAGCTCAGTCTCCTAGAATGTAAACCAGATGACTGCATGACTGCCAGTGTCTTTTAATCTGGCTTCATTTTAGAATCATCAGCCAGAGAGCTGTACTGTTTGGTACTGCCGGGGTATTCAAAAAATACATTTTTGTGTGTTGACTTTTGTACTCAGTATACAAAGAAGCATCCCTCCATTCTTAACCTAATGCACTAGACGGGGGCCTTGATGGATCAAAAGCATAAACCTGCCACGGGCGTCCGGCTAAGTGCCTGACCCAATTACTACTCACAAAGGCCCCCTGCCAAGGGCACTGTAATGCATAAAATTCACATTATGCTGAATTATTCAAACACATGCAGGTATGCGAACTTGTACATTAATAGTTACGCTGGGGCTAGAGCACCGTATTATCAGAGAGAGTCTACTGCGCAATAATTTATGGTTTTAATGTAACGTATGGTTTTAATGCAGCCAAATGTGTGTGCATACATAAAGTAGCACAGATACAACACAAACAACATCCATCAGGGATAGAAATGGAAGGAAGCTGAGGCTGTGCGATCAAAAGAGCACTTCTTCATGGCCATCAGAGACGTCCTGTGTGTGTTTGAGTTTTGGGCTTCTGTTTGTTGGGACACTGCATGTTCTGGTAACATGTGTAGGCACATGCTCGTCCAGTGTATTTAAAGATGCTACTCAAACTCATCCCAAAGATTTTGGATGGAGCTCCATCACTCCAGAGCATGCAGTTCCACTGCTCTGTAGTCCAATGCTGGAGGGCTTTACAGCCTTCCTGCCAACATCTGGCACTGGACATGGTGACCTAAGGCTGGTGTGCAACTGCTCCATAGCGTCCCATTCTATTAGCAATGCTGTTTTAAGGAGATTATAGAAGCTGTGTAGGTGCGAGCAAAGGATCTGAATTCGCTCCCAGGCCAGGCCCAGAGGTTTTATCAGGGTGACACAGTGCTCAGAAAAGCTACATGAATTAAAACAGCATTACTGTATTAAAGTGAGAGAAGAATGATGCAGTGTGTTTTGGCTGTGCATAACAGTTATAGCATACAGTGCTACATCACAGAGCTCACAGAGTAGCACTACTGAAGGGACCCAATGGACATCCTCCACTCTATATGTCTCTCTCTGTATGTCTTTCTCTTTCTCTCTCTCTGTATGTCTCTCTTTGTATGTCTTTCTCTTTCTCTCTCTACCTCTGTCTCTCTCTCTCTCTCTCTCTCTCTCATTCTCTGTATGTCTCTCTCTGTATGTTTTTTTTCTCTCTCTCTCTCTCATTCTCTGTGTGTCTCTCTCTGTATGTCTTTCTCTTTCTCTCTCTCTCTGTCTCTCTCTGTATGTCTTTCTCTTTCTCTCTCTCTCTGTCTCATTCTCTGTATGTCTCTCTATGTCTCTGTCTTTCCCTTGTTATCATCAGCTTTTTGTCTGTTTGACTTTGTGTCTGTTTCTTTCTTTCTTTTTTTCTTTCTTTCGTTCCATCACTCTCTCTCTCTCCTTCACTCTCAGTGATGTTTTCCTTCTATTTCTGTTCCTTCTATTGCTCCCTCTTTCTGTCACTTTTTCTTCATCTACTTCTCCCTCTTCACTCTCAGTGATGTTTTCCTTCTATTTCTGTTCCTTCTATTGCTCCCTCTTTCTGTCACTTTTTCTTCATCTATTGCTTTTGCTATTCTTTTTTCCTCTCATCCATTCATTCTTAGTCTTTCTCCCTCTCCTACTTTGCATTATCTCTCTTTCCATCCCTTACTTTCTTTCTCCCTCCCTTCTTACAGTCTCCCTCTCTTTTTTCTTACTTTCTATCCTCTCTTTCTCTCTCTTTCTCTCTCTCTCTCTCTCTCTCTCTCTCTCTCTCTCTCTCTCTCTCTCTAAACGAGAGTTTAAAGCAACAGTCAATGTGTTTATAGCAGTAAGGTGTGATGGATGTGTGTGAATCTGTCATCAGATATAAAGCAGGTGTGTGTGTGTGTGTGTGTGTGTGTGTGTGTGTGTGTGTGTGTGTGTGCGTGTGTGTGAGTGTGCGTGTGTGTGTGTGTGTGAGGGTTAAAGGTTAGAAACTCACACCTGCTGTGGATTAGCTGGAGACATTGATCAAATGTCGTGCTGTAAACATGTTGTTAGGGTATAATGTATAGACTGACGCTGCTCATCTGCCATCTGTCTATGATCTTCTCTCTATTCTCAGACTTTCTGTTCATGGTTTTTCTTCTTCCTCTTTTAACAATGAGATGCTTCTTAATGCCTGACAGGTGGTGCATGCGTGTGCTTTTGGGAGTGCGGGGGTCCCTCTCCTTTTTTCACAGTAGCCTTAAATGTGCAGCTTCCATCTGTTTTGGAGGTCCATCAGAGGAGGTGTGCAGTTTTTCCTCCCATAAACACTGATGGAGTATGATGTGAGGTCGGAGCAGAACAAAATGTGGGAAGCAGCATTTTAAAGGCAAATAAATAAGGCTCTGTCATCAGAACGAAGTCGAGACGAGTAGTTCTATTGTCAATACTTCAATATGTGCAAGACATACAGAGGACTGAAACTGCGTTACTCTCTGACCCGAGTTGCAGCACATAAACTTTTAATGAAAAACAGATTACAACTACAACAAGAACGAATATATTAATATATTAAACAGTAAACATAAAACAGACGAATGAAATACATACAGTAAAATAAAATAAGGGCCCTAAGATAAACATAATGAGACAGTAAGACATGCAAAGTTGTTTTCCAGACAGGGATTTAGTACAAACCGGGATTACTCAGCATTCTCAATTCTGTAGAGTATCAGGTTCATTATAGGTCTGGAAAACTGACCCTTAAGATTGATCAGACTGGCTATGAAAAGTAATAAAAGGGATTTCCACACCAGCCTCCTGTATGAAAATGTGATGAATGTTTTGATGATTTTATCAGGATATGCAAATTAAGGATGCACCTGTGCAATACCTTGGAAATATTACAGATGTAACATTACAACAGGAGAAACATCAACCACTGAATGGAGAATAATGAACCAACTATGTTTGTAAAATTGAAACAGAGAGAGAGAGAGAGAGAGGAGAAAGAGAGAGAGAAAAGACAGAGAGAGGAGTAGAGAGAGAGAAAAAGAAGAGAAGAGAAGAGAAGAGAAGCGAAGAGAAGAGAAGAGAGAGAGAGAGAGAGAGAGAGAGAGCGAGAGGAGAAAGAGAGAGACAAAAGACAGAGAGAGAGAGAGAGAGAGAGAGGGAAAAAGAGAGATGACAGGCATAAAATCACAGTTTATTGTTTGTGTTTATTCTAATGTTTCTTTAAATGAATGAAAATGGAGTGGAGGTTTGAAGTGACTGATTCTGACTAATGAGAATAAATCCCCCTTTAGGGCAGCGCAGACAGAGACAGATCAGGCGGACCCAGCCAGTATATCCTCTCACTACCTGAGCATGACTGAATTTAGGGGGATGCATATTTACTCACACTATAGCAAAACCTGAAAACCAGGGAGCAATCAATAGATGGAATATCCCAAGCTTCTCCTAATCAGTCTGTGTTAGACTTAGGCTCAGCTGAAGACCCAGCTCACTGATCCAAACCAGACTATAGGACTGCAGGGTCTAATCTGGGATAAGCTCTCAGGCTTCCACATCTGTGTGACCATTACTCTGTTCCAGGAAAGAACTGATCCTAGATCAGCCTTTATCCAAACACACCTCCTCATACAGAGAGAGAGAGAGAGAGAGAGAGAGAGAGAGAGAGAGAGAGAGAGAGAGAGAGAGAGAGAGAGAGAGAGAGAGAGAGAGACAGAGACAGAGACAGAGACAGGGAGAGAGAGAGAGAGACAGAGACAGGGAGAGAGAGATGCAGAAAAGAGAACAAGAGTAAAAGAAACAAGATAATGTGAAGAGAAGAGAAGAGAAGAGAAGAGAAGAGAAGAGAAGAGAAGAGAAGAGAAGAGAAGAGAAGAGAAGAGAAGGAAAACAAGATGAAGAGAGGAGAGGAAAGAGGGAAAGAAAAAAAAATGACAAAAAAAGGAAAAAAGAGAAGAGAAGAAAAGAGAGGAAGAAGAGAAGAGAAGATGAAGAGAAATGGAAGAGAAGAGAAGAAAAACAAGAAGAGAAAAGGAAAGAAAGAGAAGTGAAAAGAAAAAACTAATATGAAGAGAAGGGTGATGGAAAGAAAGAAAGAAAGAAAGAAAGAAAGAAACATACACAAAGTCAAACAAACAAAAAGCTGATGATAACAAGGGAAAGACCCCAACTGCCAAAAAAGAGAAAAAGAAAGAGAGAAAGAGAAAGACATACAGAAAGAGACATACAGAGAATGAGACATACAGAGAATGAGAGAGAGAGAGAGAGAGAGAGAGAGAGAGAGAGAGAGAGAGAGAGAGAGAGAGAGAGAGAGAGAAAGAGAAAGACATACAGAGAGAGACATACAGAGAATGAGACAGAGAGAGAGAGAAAGAGAAAGACATACAGAGAATGAGACAGAGAGAGAGAGAAAGAGAAAGACATACAGAGAATGAGAGAGAGAGAGAGAAAGAGAGATAGACATACAGAGAAAGAGAGAGAGAGAAAGAGAAAGACATACAGAGAAAGAGAGAGAGAGAAAGAGAAAGACATACAGAGAAAGAGAGAGAGAGAGAGAAAGAGAAAGACATACAGAGAATGAGAGAGAGCGAGAGAGAGAGAGAGAGAAAGAGAAAGACATACAGAGAAAGAGAAAGAGAGAGAGAGGGGGATAGAGAGAGACGGAGCTGGCCATATATCCTCCTGCCTGCATTGATTAAGTGTGAGATGTAAGCTGTTATGTGCTGCTGAAGAGGCTCCGCTCTGCCAGGAATATTAAAGGCACTAATAAGTCTTTTTAAGAGCCACGTCAGCCACACAAGACGAAGCCATAGAGATTTCACTCAGATTTACACGAGTCTGGGGAGGACTGTGATCACTCTCCCCCTCTTTTCTCTTTCCCTCCACTCCTAATATTTCTCTTTTCCATCACCTCCTACCATCTCATTCCATGCAGGCCCACCAAATACTCGCACCCTCCACTCTTTTCCACTAATCTCGTTCTCTTCTGATCCACTTTCCTATTCTCTTACCGCACTCCTGTTATTCCAACATTCACTTTCCCTTATTTCCTCTAAGACATTAACATCGTTCTGGTAAAGCATTCGCCAGTGGGTTATGCAACAGTGAAGAAATGCATTGAATATAATTGATTTAAATGTGTACATAATATACACAATCATAAAGTACAGTACAAAATCAGAGACCACCTTCAATTATTACATATTTTTTCATTAAGAAAAACAAAAAGTACAAAATAATAAAAACACTTATTAAATAAGTACAAAAATAAATAAATAGCTACATTTCCTATATTTTGTCAACATATAATATAAATAATTTATTTAAAATTCCATTGATAAAAAATATAAAAAATATTATTTACATTAATAATAATTGAATGATCTTTAAATATATAATAATTGAGTCTGCCACTCACTATTAACACAGTTACTGCCAAAAGTCAGTCATTATAAATACAACCCTGGGTTCTTGTAATACACAGCTGACCTAAACAATACCACGCACACTTGTTTAGTTGGAGCACCTTTAGCTTTGCTAATGCGGTACATTCACTGTGGCTTTATGCAGCATCGCAGCATTTTAATTTCCGACCACAGTTGCATTCATTTTTGGCTGAAGTCTTGTATTAAGGACGGGGGTGTGGAAGCACTCTGTAAAAACTCTTCTCCA
>JAMWET010003289.1:125000-227500 GCA_024036415.1 Prochilodus magdalenae
GCATATGACATCTGCTACGACATGGTTATGTCACCGTATGTCATTCGGGTTCAAGTGTTAGAGACTTTCAGGCTGATCTTTGCTTTTCAGTGTGTTGCACAACTGGTGAAGATACACAAAGGGTAGTCACATAAACAGAGTCTATCCTTTACGCTTTAGGCTCGAACTGATTGATGGACTGGTCCACTAAGACAGGACAGTCCGAAAAGAGCCTACATAAAAATGCCATTGAGCTAATAGCAGCTGTATAACAAGCTTGAGGAACACCACCTCATACATGGCCACCTAGACCCATCTAAGCTCACAAACAATATGGCAAAAGTTTACAAGTCAACAGAGGGCAAGCACACAAAAGCACCATGGCAGCCGTTCTCAGGCTCCAAACCATCACAGGCCATAAAGAGATCAAGCTCAAGACTGCTCCTCCTGACTCTTACTCTGGCTGGTCTTTAAATATTTACTCCTCCTTAGAACATTCTGATGAGGTAGGAATCTTAACAGAGTCGTTACTGCACATCCAGTGAGACCAGAGAGACGTGTTTAGTCTGCATTAGTCAGTAATGGCAGCAATATTGAGCGCAACAGGTGCACTTTCTCAACACAACACACTCACCTTATGATCACAGAGCAATTAATTCGCTGAAAGGATTCATAAATTAAGAAAAGGTATTCACCAAAGATGGACCAAATGAGCATATTCCCCAGGTGCTCGAGGTTCTGATGATGTCAAGTTCAAACAACTCAATCAGCACAGCTCCACTGCATTAAGACACAGGCCCAAACACTGTAACTTTCACCAGTGCACCTCTTTGTCTTGCATGCCATGCACACTCCCCCCCTTTTAGTCTTTTAATTTTGAATTCCTGGGCTGCAGTCATAAATCAAGAGTGTAGCAATTAACTACAAAGTCCCGTGAGGCCAAAGGTCCCTATATTGGAGTGCATCTTTGCTTCACCCCAAGCTCATTCAATTTTCCACCAGAAAAGAGGTGGAAATATATCTTTGGGTTTAATCAGGTAACTGCTTGGTGGAGGTGGTGTTGGTGGTGGTGTGGGTGTGCTGGTGCCATGAGGGAAATTACTTGCTCGCATGACTTTGCACCATAAATATCCAAAATGTCCACCTTTTACATGTTTAATTACATTACCATTCAAATCAGCCTACAAGACAATATATGCACATGGATGGCACTCACACACACAAGCGAGGGGGGTGGAGTTGGGCGGGAGTATGCATTTATGTTGTTGGGGTATGCGGAAAGGTCACCTTGGCAAAGAATCTTTACCATTACAGTGAAGGTACTGCTTTACAGTATCACATAGCAGATGGAAAATCAGCTAGTAACCTCAGATGCTTTGCGTATATACGGTATACAGGCTGCCTTATATGTCTCGTATGGCAAGGTGGATAGTCTTTTCAGCTACACTCTGGGTGGCTGTATATTGCTCTATACATTGACATTCAGTGTACCATTTAGCAAAAAAGCTAAATGCTAGCTACACAGCAAACAGTGCATTAGCCTTTAGCGCATACTGTAATAACAGTGCATCTTTCTGAGCAATATGTAGGCACTATAACGAAATCAGAGTTTTGTTTTGAGCACAAAGCAGCAAGTAGATACGTCACATGCTTCTGAAGCCATCCTTGGGTGTTTGCTGAGAGACAATCCATTTTGATTTCCCTGGGAGCCCTTGTTGTGTTTTGCTGTGACACCGAACCTCACACAAGAACAACCAGGTGGCGTGCATGTTAGGCCTCTACCTCTCCATGTAAGTAGCTTGTAACTACACTAAGGTACATAGCCTTTTGTTAACACGGCAGCAGGCATGCCGCCTAGAACGTACATGGTAAACGGCAACCCAACAGAAACTACATGTCCATCCACTACAAGCATCCTTTAGTCACCTACACACTCACTGGGTGCTGGGTGCAGTCATTCCGGCAACAGTAAGAACCATGTGACCCTGATGTGATTTGAACATGCAGCCTTCTGATCTGGAGTTAAACACACAACCATGACATGCTACATACTCAACACCGCACAATGCGGGCTCAGAACATGTAAAGAAGGGACTTGATTTGAATGACAGGAACACAGCTACACTACCGGTGGTAGCAAGTCGTTCCTTACTTGGCGGTAATAAATACGTGACCCCGACGTGACTTGAACACGCAACCTTCTGATCTGGAGTCAGACGCGCTACCATTGCGCCACGACGCCAACCAAGCGACCGCCGCCATGGGTACAGGCAGATCAGTACATTATCGTTGTGACTATCTAAGATCCGAATACAGGAAGTCACTACTTCCTTCTTTCAGAGTCAGGTGAAATCAAGTCTTCAAAAACAATCAATCAGTCATTCTAAAACTCCCGAAATGTGCATGAAAGGCCATTCCTGAAGAATATATATATACACAGGGGTTGGACAATGAAACTAAAACACCTGTCATTTTAGTGTGGGAGGTCTCATGGCTAAATTGGACCAGCCTGGTGGCCAATCTTCATTAATTGCACACTGCACCAGTAAGAGCAGAGTGTGAAGGTTCAGTTAGCAGGTAAGAGCACAGTTCTGCTCAAAATACTGCAATGCACACAGCATTATGGGACATACCAGAGTTCAAAAGAGGACAAACTGTTGGTGCACGTCTTGCTGGAGCATCTGTGACCAAGACAGCAAGTCTTTGTGATGTATCAAGAGCCACGGTATCCAGGGTAATGTCAGCATACCACCAAGAAGGACAAACCTCCACCAGCATCACGTAGTGACCTGGCCACTATCCTGCAAGAAGAATGGCTTAAAATCCCTCTGACCACTGTGCAGGACGCAGTATATGTCATTCCCAAGATGAACTGACGCTGTATTGGCCGCAAAAGGCCCTACACCATACTAATAAATGATGGTGGTCTAAAACCAGGTGTTTCAGTTTCATTGTCCAACCCCTGTATATATTATAATATATTCTGCTTTACGGTTTACACTGTCAGGGTTGCTGTACATCCCACGAGACATTGTTTACAGTGCTGCGTGTATATGAAGTGTCCATAAGCTCAGTAACAAAGAAACGGTTCAACATGGACTTGACTCCAGGAGCCTGAATTCAAAAGTCTGACGCTCTACCCACTGAACCATCCGAGCTCGACAGTCACGAGACTTGGCTGCTGTTCATAAATTACAGCAATGTCACATGTGTTTCATGACATATGGGCACACCTCCTGAACGGGAGAATGAGGCGGTAGCAGGATGCTACTTAGAGCCTCCTATTAATGGACAGTCATCACTGTGTCCTTACAAAATCCAAGCAAGTCCCAACATGGCTCCACAGTGGTCTCTCTGCAGGGGTGCTGGGAATGCCTCATGTCCCAGTAAATGAACGCGCCGGAAGGTGAATCTTCCCTCCAGGGACTGGAAAAGAGAATGCCGCATCCTCCTCCTCATTTGCGGCAGAACACCACACAGCATGTGGAGTCACTACTACTGTACTACTGGTGGTACCGATAGCATAGTATGGACCTATGCAGAGCAAGTTCATCCAGACTGCAGAACATGAGAGGCAGTTGCCTGATGAATATGTTAATTAAAAATGAAAGCTGACTTAAGAAACTTAAAGTGACGTTCTTGGTCAGCTTATTATAATATTTTATTATTTAATATTCATTTTTTTCATACCATATTTGCATTGGTATTGATGGCTATGATATTTGTTAAACTTGTGTTCTCAGTCGACTCAGACAGGAAAGTCACAGGCTGTGTTCTGGTTAGGACCGATTTTCCAAGCACGATTAAAGCTCAATGCTACATCGGGCTATGCCTGCATACACACATCCCTGCACAACACCATTCTCCTTCATTGCCCAGAGACTAATACCTCTCCGTTCACTGCTAATAACATTAACAATGGCGTGGGAGAAAAAAACAGGCGGGAGGTATGATGGTAATTGCATTAAAGAAAACTCAATCCACCCCTTAAAGGTACTCAGAAGCTCTCCTGGCAACATACGCTGTGGCAAGCGAGAACCGGAGAGTGGAAAAGGAGGGGGCACAAGGAAAATGGACCAGCAGAGATGCTGCTTGGATGCTCTTCGGTGTAGGTGCTTGGGTGTTGGGGGGTGGGGGGGGGGTGTCCTTTATGAGTCATGCTAAGGACGGGGGCCAAGTCGCTCGCAGTAATGAGGGAGAAATTTATGGCAACACTTAAAGGATTGGGATCAATAGGGCTTCCATGCTGGTGAAGCATCAGAGGGAAAGGAGAGGGAGAGAAAGACACACACTGGAGGAGAGAAAAAGAAGAAGAAGAGGAAAGAGATGTCCGTGCTCCTGCTCGATACCAGCCAGGCCGGATCGGGTTGCAAATCTGTCTGAACTCTCGGCTGCCTACGGGCCGCGAGAGAGAGAGAGAGAGGAGAAGCGATTAAAAAAAGGAAGGGCTCCAGTGGGTCAATAACAACTGCATGCTGTTATGTGATGGGCTTGCTCCATTACTGAGACTAAATATACACTTAGTGCCTCAGCCAGGCTTTGTTCCATGCACAGGAGATCCAATAGCAGCGGAAAAGCTGCAGTGGAAGCATTGCACCGTCTGCCCTTTAAACGCAGCCTGCGCAACACGGCTGGCAAAGACAAAGTACTGCACAGGCATCTTCAGCCTAGCCTTCAGTCACCAGCCTGAAGGAATTAACAGGGCTGTGGTGCAATGCAGGGGTTTCTACCGTTTCAGAAGGCAACCTATACAGGTGTGTTTGGACAGCGGTTGCAGTCATCCACTATGATGAATCAGTCTGTAGATTATGATTCAAATAACCGATTTGTGAAACCAGTCCTCGTCACAATGTATGCTTAAATCTGACTGTTTACAAACCTTTACATATATATGATCCTGACATCAGCAACACACTTCTTGCTTTTGATCAATACTGAATATTTTGACCTCATTTTGAAGCCACACTACTACAAAAACTACAGGGGTTGGACAATGAAACTGAAACACCTGGTTTTAGACCACAATCATTTATTAGTATGGTGCAGGGCCTCCTTTTGCGGCCAATACAGCGTCAGTTCGTCTTGGGAATGACATATACTGCGTCCTGCACAGTGGTCAGAGGGAGTTTAAGCCATTCTTCTTGCAGGATAGTGGCCAGGTCACTACGTGATGCTGGTGGAGGTTCGTCCTTCTTGGTGGTATGCTGACATCACCCTGGATACCGTGGTTCTTGATACATCACAAAGACTTGGTGTCTTGGTCACAGATGCGCCAGCAAGACGTGCACCAACAGTCTATCCTCTTTTGAACTCTGGTATGTCACCCATAATGTTGTGTGCATTGCAGTATTTTGAGCAGAACTGTGCTCTTACCTGCTAACTGAACCTTCACACTCTGCTCTTACTGGTGCAATGTGCAATTAATGAAGATTGGCCACCAGGCTGGTCCAATTTAGCCATGAGACCTCCCACACTAAAATGACAGGTGTTTCAGTTTCATTGTCCAACCCCTGTAGCTTCTGAATCTGGCTAGTTTCACAGAACTCATGTTAGCACACTTTACCCAAGGGTAGCATGCTAGACTAGCCTGAGGGAGACTAGAAGTTCAAAGAATCGACATTTACAGTAGTTCTCAATCACAATACTGTAGAAAATCCTGTAATCCTGCAGAAATGGACAACAATGAAACAATCAAAATTGATTTTTAAGCATTGACCAATCACGTTGTGCAATTTAATTAAATTGTAAAACTTGAGACCTCTTGGAATTTAAAGAAAAACCTTTTTTTTTGTCAAAAGATGAGTGGCACAAATAGTGGGACCCAGAAGGAATCAACCAACGGGAATGAAACTTGGTGGGTAGGTTTGACAACTGTGAAACTAGTGAATGATTAAAGTTTCGAACCCGACTGCACATGTAATGTAAGCAACGACAGGGCCTATCACTGTACCTGACTGATTAAACCACCGTGACTGTGGACATACAGTGAGCTTTTGGTGCCAGCACCTTTGGCAGATGGCTGCACGATGCAGGACTACATGCACACAGACTGTTACGTCGAATGCTCTCAACACCACGATAATGTCGCCAAAGACTGCAATGATGTTAGGACCATAAATATCAAACCTCAAAAAACAGAAGATCCTCCAAAAGCATCACTAAATAATATCAATCCATCAATATGTATTTGTAGCTATAGCGCTTTTTACAACCAACGTTGTCTCAAAGCTTCTGCACAGAAAATCAGTTTGTTATAAAAAGAAAAACACGTTAATGTTCGGACACTGTAATAACGTAGTGCTCTTATACTCTTATGCTGCTGATCTCCCATTCTGCTGAATCCCGAAGCGTTCTATTGGATTCAGATCTGGTGACTTGAAAGGCCATTGACAAATGTTCACGAAATCAGTTTGCGATGATTTTCCATAGTAACATGGTACGTTATCATGCTGAAAGTAGCCATTTGAAGATTGTAAATTGTGGCACATGGTCAGCACCACTTTATCAGCAATACATAGATAGGCTATGGTGTTTAGGAGATGATGAATTGGTATTAACTGGCCAAGAAAACATTCCCCACACTATTACACCACCTCCATCAGCCTAGACTGTTCACATTAGGCAGGCTTGGGTCAAGGATTAATGCTGCTGGTGCCTAGTTCTGACCCTAGCCGGTGTGTATCTTAGCTGTAATCAAATTTGATCAGACTAGAATAGGTTTGTTCAATCTTCAATTGTCTAGTTTTGGTAAGCCTTTCTGTTTCTGGTAGACAGAAGTAGAATCTAATTGAATGGTCTTCTGTTGTTGTGGCCCATCCACCTCAAGGTTCAACATGTTGTGGTGCGAGCTGCTGTAGCTTTTCTATCAGATCAAACTAGGCTGGCCATTCTCTGTTGACCTTGGAGGATGTTACAACAGTTGTAGTTCATGCGTTTTAGCTTCCAATTTGAAGTTACTGAAACTCAGTCCTCACTTACTTGAATTCTTGTGCTCTTCCCTCCCCCACAACTCATCCATATTCTTTCCAGAGAGGAGCAGCAGCAAAAGTCTTTGGTCCCAGCCTAGGCCTTCTCCTGAGAAGGCATTGGGTGTGTTCACAGCTGTCTGACCTACATGGTAGAAAGAAGATACTCATTTGCCATGTCACTGAGTCGCATTAAGCTTGTAATCTATTTTGGGATGGTGCATTATAAAAATTAGGTTACAGAAAAAACAATGATCAATAACATTGATTTGAGGCATATTGACAGGTATGCAAAGCCTGCAGGGGACACAGAGAATAGGATACCACTCAGGACAGGCCTCCTTTGTATCGTCATGTGCAACAAAATAACAGACACTATATATACATACATATATACACACACACACACACACACACACACACACACACACATACATATATATATATCGTTGCTGTCCAATGAAAACCATGTATCTCCATTTTTGTCCATTTTTACTTTTATGCATCATTTGACCACAGCTGATGCTGTTTACACTGTGTGAGAATCTCATGATAAATGGACCCACAGAAACAGCCCAAAAGTGTTTGGAAAGACGTCTGGTTCCATTGACTTCCATTCAAATGAAATGAGGTTTTTGGCCTCTCCTGTAAAGTTGCCATTTTGGAGATACCTGTTTTTCTTTGGACAGCGATGATATATATCTCATAGATTATCATTGTTTTAAAATATGTGTACACTTCAGAGAGTTTCTCCATAGGACCCCTCTGTCTCTGTGTATTTTGTATACATTTAGTATGTACAGTAATGCTGTCCTGCTGTAGAGTAATAACCTGAGCTGCACCACAGGCATTTCAGTGAATAAATATCCTGACATGTCATGCAAATGACAAACTTGCAACTAGAATGGTTAGAATGAAACTAGTTTTTAAGCAAACAGTGCAAATTCAGCCAAATAAAATTATTTTAAAGGGTCGACAATTGACTCATTCACACTGAGCAGTGCAACAGGGCACAGGAAGCACAGGAAAAACAAGCTAGCCATACAAGCAGGCTCAGATATCACAGACTCGGACATCATCCAGACTGCCGGAAATGTTTTACTGGCTCTTGGTCAAACTGAAAATTTTTGTTCAGTTTTCAACAGCAGTTGCTCTTCCGAGGAAAGGTCACAAACCGTCGTCACTGCGCTTCCGCTCCCCGAAAAAACGCCACGCTTTTTAAAATCTACTACTGATATTTATTTATTTCTGTAATGACTTTTTAATCTCTCAGATCTCAGGCCAGCGTACCCAGAGGCTCTGGAAGAGATGGCCAGAGTGAAAGCGAGGGAAAGATACAGAGAAAGATGGAGGAGAAACATAAAAAGGACACAATCTAATTTGTCTCCAGAAGAGGAGCGTCCCTGCGGCCAAAATGCCAATCATATGAATCTTTTGCTTTCTTTCTTCCGAGCTGCGTTCGACTGCCGCCTCCATTTGATATTTAAACTAAAAGCTCCCTATCGCAGTCCCGTCAAGTGGCGCACTGTCTGCTAATGCGCTTTCGAAAGAGAGAGGGCACGACCAAATGAAATGCTGAATGGCATTTAGCCTGAGGAGAGCATGACTCAGGCATGACAGAACCGTCTCCAGTCCTCCTCCAAACCGCATATTACACGCTGCGGCCTGAGTGCCCTCTGCGCAATCTGCCCATTACAATCACGGCACTGTCTTTCTTCAGATAAGACTGTAAAAGATATGAGCCCAGTGTATGGCTGCATTTAGACAGAGGACTACAGAACTCTAATCAGATTTGGTTCTGCATGATCGGGTCTGTTTGAACAGATTTGTGGATTCAGACATTTTTAAAGTCTTTGGAGCAAAGCCACAGCGCAACCACTTTAGGTTCCCTGAAGAAGTTTTTTTTTTAGGGGATTGCTCTTTAAACAACTGCTGAAAAGTTGAAAAGACTTCCAAGTAAAGTTCTAAAGCAATCAATCAAACTTCTCTACACAACACTGACATCACCATGTCATAAACATGTCATTGCATTAGACTTATGAGGTCATTAGATGTCATGACAGATTATATCCAGCAATATAATAGTCTCGTTGTACCATTACTGGTAATTGTTGTGACAGATGTCACAGCTTTTGATGGATAAACCCAAATGGATAAACATTTATGCAGATAAAATCAAATACAATAAATTACGATCTGCGCGCGTTTGCCAAATATACAATGGAAGTGCCATTTTTTGCCTACTGTGTGTTGCAGGGTGAGGTTGCATCACAAGAGCTACACCTGATCTGTCCTAATAGTTTGACCATACACATGCATACAGTATAAAAAATGCTGGAAATGAATAACATACATAATTACCATAACAATTAACATACCATAATTGCAATTTGTAAGGTTTCTACACTCATCATCAAAAAATAGCTCCACCCAGAAGGAAGTGTGGGACTGTGGTGCTGTTGGGAAGGAAGATAAAGGTCACCAGGGACAATACATGATGATACATTTGGACTAATATGGGTAATAATTATTGAGCTTCTCATAGAGAAGTCTGTCTCTCGGTGCGGTGTCGGCCCGCCATGTTTACTAATGCCAGACGTGTCGTCATGGTAAAAGTAAAAGTTCTTAATGGTGTCCTGTGATAATCCATTCCATGCAGCTTGATTATTCTCACACAGTTCCTGAAGATTCTGTGTTAGGGGTAAAGGTGGAGTGACACCAGGCCTTCTAGACATGTGACAAACTGTTCATCTTGGTGCTGACTACAGGGCCTCCACATGTGGTTCATCATCTGGGACAGAAGGCTTGCTTCCTTGCTTGTCACATGCGCGATTGTTTCTTGAATCATTTGCACGTCTCGTGACGTCCAACCTACTCACCAAGTTTCATTCCTGTTGATTTAAATGCAACTGCTCTTTGCAATCACTCTTTTGTTGGGTGAGGTGGATGCCAGAAGGACAATACCCCCAGGAGTACATGGTGCTAACGGCACAGCTTGGTGAAGGATAGATAATGGACCTGGCGCTGTTTTCATGGTTTGAGCGTTGCCATATAGTTCCATTACGGTATTTGGCGGACATTCTTATCCAGAGTGACTTACAATTTGGTTCTTCTTAGTGTTAAGAGTCTTGCCCAAGGACCTTTTCTGGTATGGTGTAGGGTGCTTGCCCAGACGGGGACTGAGCCCCAGTCTACAGCATGAGATACTATACCAACTATACCATACCATACCCAGCATATACATACTATACCAACTAGAGAGAGACAGCTCAAGAAATTCAACCTGCCACAGACCCTGATGATCCAGTTCTACACAGCGAACATCGAGTCCATTCTCACAGCCTCCATTACTATCTGGTTTGGTTCCTCCACCTCACAAGAAAGAACCAAACTCCAGCGCATCATCAGGACAGCAGAGAGGATCATTGGATGTAACCTGCCATCACTTCAGCAGATCTACACCAGCAGGGTGAGGAAGCGTGCTGGCAAAATTACATCTGACCCCTCACATCCTGGACACCTCCTCTTCCAGACACTCCCCTCTGGTAGAAGACTGCGGTCCATCAAAACCAGCACAACACGTCATGCTAACAGCTTCTTCTCCAGAGCTGTAGCTCTCCTCAACCACAGCGGACACCTCCCACTGTAAACCTCAAAACATACACTGAACTGTACCAAACCGGACTGAACAGCTGTTTGCACTCGGCCTATTTGCACTATGACTATTTGCACACCTGTACAGATGTTCTCTTTCTGTAAATATTCAGGTCATCTGTAACTTTCTATATATAATATTTTTCAACTAAATCTGTTTCACATCTCTCAGCTTCTTCAGCTTTTTATTACCTTTAGTACTTTTTACTTTTTTAATTTATCCCCGACCCTATTTATTGTTTAGTGTAAGTTTCCTTTAGTTTAATACTGTAAATAATCTGTGTTCTGTGTTTTTGTTACTTATCATACGTGTTGCTCTCACCAAGACAAATTCCCTGTATGTGTAACATAATTGGCGAAATAAAGAGATTCTGATTCTGTTTCTGATTCTGACAGTTCCAGTGAAGGGTAACGTCAGTGCTACAGCATACAAAGACATTCTACATAATTATATGCTTCCACATTTGTGGCAGCAGTTTGTGGAAGGCCCTAAACAGTTATAGCACGACTATGCCTCTGTATACAACAGGTCCATAAAGACATGGCTGATGGTTGATTGTGATACACAGAGTTCTGACCTTAACACCCAGTAGGCACCTTTGTGATGAACTGGAACAATGACTGTGAGCCAGGCCTTCTCGTCCAGCCTCAGTGCCTGACCTCATCAATGGCCTTTTAAACAGATGGGCACAGACACACTCCAAAATCTTAAGGCTGTGATGACTGCAACTCCTTGTTAATGTCCATGAGGGTGGAATGGGATGTCCAAGCTCATATTAGTGTGGTGGTCATATATGAGTGCCTGCATACTTTAGGTCATGCTATGTATTTTTGATATTTTGACAGATTTTTACAGCAGAGTTTTCCTCAGGGTTGTAAAAGAACACATCCCATTTCAATCATGCTCCAAAATGTGACATTAATGGTTAATGCAATGATGAAAGTTTATTCCCTAAGAGTCTCTAAGCTCCCATGTGAGGTTTTGTTCAGCGGTCTATGGTGCAAAGCTATATTTATGAGCTGTGGAATACAACCCATACGTGAAAAATGTGTGTCCTCAGCATTCATGAGTTTGAACTCTTAATAATCCTGGACTATAACATGCACTTATCTGATGTTGTAAAAGCCATAAAATGCATTTTTCTTGTGTTTTTAAAAGTGCTATTCCATTTGGATTGTTTTGGTTTTAATTTTTTGCATCTGGTGTGGACACAGTACATATGAAAGACCTCAGCTGTAAAAGCCCCAAAGCACTGAAGCCTGACACCACAGGTCACTTCTTTTTCATTTCCTCTGTGTAAAAAACCCCATAAAATTCATAAACCCACTAGCTTAATTCCTGTTTTCACACTTTTATCCCTGAGATAAAGCTTGGCACATGTCGACGGTACACTGCTGTTCTATCGGCACAAAAGAAAAGCCTTGATTTTACTGTGACTTACGGCTGTAGGTTGGAGAAAGGTGTTGGAACATCAAAGCCAGGGGTGCCTTTAATATCTCACACACATCATGTAGCACTTGCTCTGTTGGTCTGTATGGTCTGTTTGTAATCAAATTCCAATGACCAGATTCTTCATGTTTAATACATTACACAGAACTGTCAGAAACACCCACCTTGTAGCACCACTTACTGGCTCGTTTTTATCAGATAGGGTGGCGGACCCTCAGCGTTGATGTATGAGGTAGCTGAGACAGCAATATAAACTCATCCTCAAAGAATACCTGCACTCAGAAAGAATTGTCAGATCGCAGTGCTATTGTTGAGCTGCCCTGTTTGCTAACGCAGCATCCCAGATGTCTTGGGAAGGAGTTGTAGAGGTTCCTAATACTGTCCTGTGATAATCCATCCCATGCAGCTTGAATATTCTCACACAGTTCCTGCAGACTGTGCAGTAGGGGTAGAAGCTGAGGCCTTCTGGACATGTGATGCATGACAACAAACCGCTCACCTTCCACATTGCCTCAACACCTGGATTTGTTGGTTGTCACCCCCAAGACAAAAGCTGCACCTGGCTGCCATTCTGAGCCACTCTATGACAGTCTGGCACAACACCATTGCAGTCTTTAGCGGTGTTAATGTGGTGTTAAGGGCAGGCTTCACAAAGGTCTGTGTGCATGTCACTCTGTGTTTTCAGGTGCAGCAGTAAGGCCTATCCCTGCTTGCATCACATAGGTAGCTGAGCATGAAACCTGAGGAATGTGTGTTCAGACCTACTCACCTGGTCTTCTTCCTGTCGGTTGATTGCTTCTGGGAGCAGCTATCTGTGCAACTATTCTTTTGACGATGAGTGTATATACAGTAACTGAACCTACAAAGTGCATCTATACGGCAGGTGTTTCTGATAAAATGGCCTTGGAGCATAGCTATAGTGCAGTCTGGTGATTCATGATGCAAAATGCTGAACACTTAATAATAAACTAATGAAATATACTCGTTTAGAAGTCTGCCTGGGTTTACTGTCCTCACGCACAGAACTTTTCAGCAGAGTTTTCCTTCGTCCTTGTTGAAGCCTATTATTAACTGGAATGTGCGCATGATTGCGGGGCACAGAAAGGAGAGACACAATACAATAATAGGTTCAATTTCAAAATGACATTAGCCAGCCAGTGCCGAGCACAGCTCATTCATTACCTGAGGTGTGCCCCACCGATTTCAAAGTAATTTACCTGAAGTGCAGACTCTGGCGTATGAATGTTACAGCAGCAAAGCGCTATATCTGCTAGCGTTAATGTTATGGCTAACCTGGTTATTACATGGGTATAAGATTATTATAGACTTTATTATCATTTATTCATGCTATGTGTTGCAATGCATAGCTCTACATGTATTAGGTATTAATAAGACTGACTAAATACTGACATAAGACATACTTTGATTATTTCACAGAAAGAAAAAGAGGAAGAGGAGAGAAGGAGGGAGAGAAAGAAAGAAAGAAAGTGGGAGACTGACAGAAAATGAAAAGGAGGGAGAGAGAAAAACACAGAAATGAAGGGGCAGAAAAAATGAAAAAGGGAATGAAATTTCAAGTAAGATATAAAAGAAGAATGGAAGAGTTAAAACAGATGAGATATGGAAACGGGAAGGAAGGAAGGAAGAAAGAAAGAAAGAAGGAAAAAGAGAGAAAGAAAGAAAAGAAGGTAGAAGACAGAAATTAAAGTAGATATGGCAGATAAAGAGGGAGACTCACAGAAAAATAGAAAAGTGGAGGGCAGAAAGACAGAAAGAAAAAGAAACAGGTAGAGAGTGAGAGACAGAAAAAGGGGAGGAAAAAAGACAATAAAATAAAGAAAAAAAGAACGAATGAAAGTGGGTATGAAAGAATTTGCAAGAGAAAAAAGATAAAACTGATACAGAAAGAAAGAAAGAAAGAAAGAAAGACAGACAGAAAGAAAGAAAGAAAGAATAAGGGAGAAGGGATACAGACAAGACAGATATTGAGGGGCAGAGGAAAAGGAGGAGGGGGATAGAAAGTCATAAAAAAGAGAACGGAGAG
Organism: Prochilodus magdalenae; assembly: GCA_024036415.1. Classification (NCBI taxonomy): domain Eukaryota; kingdom Metazoa; phylum Chordata; class Actinopteri; order Characiformes; family Prochilodontidae; genus Prochilodus; species Prochilodus magdalenae. Next base: position 139,093 of record JAMWET010003289.1, read on the forward strand.
AAATAGATAAAAAAAGAAAAAGACAAACGTGGAAGAAAGTAAATGAGAGACAGAAAGAAGGACAGAAGAGAGGACAGAAGAATGAAGGATAGGGTGAACAAGTAGAAAGAATGAGAGAAACAGAAAAAAAGAAAGCAACAAAGGTTGGAGAGAAAGAATGAATTAGAGAAAGACAAAGAGGATACAGATAGATTGCAAGAGAGAGAGAGAGATACAGAGAGAGAGAGAGAGAGAGAGAGAGAGAGAGAGAGAGAGAGAGAGAGAGAGAGAGAGAGAGAGAGAGAGAGAGAGAGAGAGAAAGAGAGAGAGAGACACAAAAAGCAGGAGAAACTGATAGAAAGACATGAACAGGAAGAATGAGGTAAAAAAGACTAAAAGAGAGACAGAGATGGACAATAGATGAGCAAGAGAGATAAGGTATAAAAAGAGAGAAGAACTGATAGGAGGGAGGGAAAATATTGGAAGAAAAAGATGAGAAGACAGAAACAGATGGGAGAGGAATGATAGAGAGGGAGGGGGAGAGAGAGAGAGAGAGAGAGAGAGAGAGAGAGAGAGAGACAGAGAGAGAGAGAGAGAGAGAGAGAGAGAGAGAGAGAGAGAGAGAGAGAGAGAGAGAGAGAGAGAGAGAGAGAGAGAGAGAGAGAGAGAGAGCAGTGACTGGTGCTGATCATTAGTAATCAGGTTTGTTTCTTTGGCTCTGTTTGCAGGGTGAGAAGTTCACTGGCTTCCCAGTGACAAGAAAATAACAGCAATCGTGTATGTCTCCGCACGAGAGAGAGAGAAAGAGAGAGAGAGAGAGAGAGAGAGAGAGAGAGAGAGACAGAGACAGAGACAGAGAGATAGGAGTCTATTATGGGGAGACTCATGCTTCTAACTCATCAAACTGTTCTTACGAAGTATTGACAGCTAGAGGCCTTTCAGTGACCACAACCCTCTCAGGGCTGGAGTATGAGTTTTTATCTTCCGTGGAGCGACGGCTGCATCTCAACGCCACCATAAACCCTCAGTTTCAGTTTCAGCTGCTTAGAGCCACAGTTAATGCTGGCAGTAATAAAAACACGGTGTACCGTTATTAATATTCCTAATTCATAGCAAAGACTTTCTGTTGAAGGAGTGTGGATTCTAAACACGTATCCAACTCATGTGTTCTAACTCATCGTTAAAAAAAATTGAAAAAAGATCGATTAAGACTGATATGGACAATATTTATTAAGTTCCTGCAGATTTTGCGATAGGGGTGAAGATGCAGTGACACTGGGCCTTCTGGACATGTGACATGTGACAGCAAACTGGTCGTCCTGGTCCTCACTATGGTGCCTCCACACCCACCAAGTTTTATTCCTGTCGGTTGATTCCTTCTGGGTGCTACAGTACTTCTGCAGCTTTAGTTAATGATGTGTATGTTATGATTGTACATATGAGTGCACCCTATGTCCTCAGCTTTTGCTCTGAAAACAAATGCATATAATTAATGATGTAATTTGATGTAACAATGTAATTACTAAGTAATTAATGAAGCAGTAATGTGTTTACATTTAAGCAGCCCAATCATTTTAAAAGGAGGACATAGTCAAAGGATGCAGGAGTCCTAATATTGAAACATTATAGATGCTCAACTGTGCTGAACAGACTAACAACAGGAGATTCCAGTACTGCCAGCAGTGATGGATATGTCTGGCAGCAGTCAGCTCGATGTTTCGTCAAGACTTCAATTCCCCCAACTTTGGCCACAGTGGTGGGCTAAAGCAGATGCTGGTTTTTTTTGGAAGCTAATTTTTTAGAACAACATTGGGCTTCTCTCCATGTTGGAAAGGGGAGAGTAACGTAGGGAGTGTTTCCTCTCTTCATTCAACAGCTGGGACTTTATGAGAGCTCTTGCCTCTAACTCGGATGTCTGTAACTCAGTTTGGGGCCCGTTTGAGCTGCTTTTGAAGATGCTGAGGCCATCTGTGAAGAAGCAACGGGCAAAAGAATCGTTCTGCCATTTCTCCGAAAAAGTTCTGGTTGTCCCCAAGCGTCACACAGACTGGTCAGTGCTATCGGAAGAGTTCCGGAAAAGCCTAACAGAGACCGAAAAAGCAATGTTGCATTCCCATCGTAAGTATCGTAAGTCATACATAGTGATGTACACCAACACACTACTTACAGCACACTAACACACTACACTTACTGAGTAATTACTACAGTAACACAAACTTTACTGACAGTAACACAGACACTTACTGAGTTTACTGTACACCAAAACACTACTTACAGTACACTAACACACTACACTTACTGAGTTACTGTACACCAACACCACTAATACAGTACACTAACAACACTACACTTACTGAGTTACTGTACACCAACACACTACTTACAGCACACTAAACACATTACACTTACTGAGTTACTGTACACCAACACACCTACTTACATACACTAACACATTACACTTACTGAGTTACTGTACACCAACACACTACTTACAGCACACTAACTATTTACTGAGTTACTGTACACCAACACCCTACTTACAGTACACTAACACATTACACTTACTGAGTTACTGTACACCAACACACTACACACACACTAACACACTTACGAGTTTACTGTACACAACACACTAATTACAGTTACATTACTTACTGAGTTTACTGTACACCAACACACTACTTACAGTACACTAACACATTACACTTACTAGAGTTACTGTACACCAACACCCTACTTACAGCACACTAACAAATAACATTACTGAGTTTTACTGTACACCAACACACTACTTACAGCACACAAACACACTACACTTACTGAGTTACTGTACACCAACACACTACTTACAGTAAACTAAACACATTACACTTACTGAGTTACGGTACACCGACACACTACTTACAGTACACTAACACATTACACTTACTGAGATTACTGTACACCAACACCTACTTACAGTACACTAACACATTACACTTACTGAGTTACGGGTACACCGACACGCTACTTACAGTACACTAACACATTACACTTACTGAGTTTACTGTACACCAACACGTTACAGTACACTACACACATTACACTTTAATGAGTTACTGTACACCAACACACTACTTACAGTAGACTAACACATTACACTTACTGAGTCGTACTGTACACCAACACACTACTTACAGTACACTAACACATTACACTTACTGAGTTACTGTACACCAACACACTACTTACAGCACACTAACACATTACACTTACTGAGTTACTGTACACCAACACACTACTTACAGTACACTAACACATTACACTTACTGAGTTACTGTACACCAACACACTACTTACAGTACACTAACACATTACACTTACTGAGTTACTGTACACCAACACACTACTTACAGTACACTAACACATTACACTTACTGAGTTACTGTACACCAACACACTACTTACAGCACACTAACACATTACACTTACTGAGTTACTGTACACAACACACTACTTACAGTACACTAACACATTACACTTACTGAGTTACTGTACACCAACACACACTAACAGTACACTAACGCATTACACTTACTGAGTTACTGTACACCGACTAAGGACTTACTTTACACTAACACATTACACTTACTGAGTTACTGTACACCAACACACTACTTACAGTACACTAACACATTACACTTACTGATTTACTGTACACCAACACACTACTTACAGTACACTAACACATTACACTTACTGAGTTACTGTACACCAACACACTACTTACAGCACACTAACACACTACCCTACTGTCCTCCACAGAAACAGAGGAGAAACAGAAACCAGGATACGACCTGCGTGTCAGCTCATTGGCTGCTTGTTACGGCAGCAGCTGAGACTAACATAACACATGCCCACTCGATGGTTTACAGTAGCACCGGACTGCCCCTGCACTACATTTTCCCACAGGTGGGCCCGTTCTGTATACTCAGGGGATGACCCGAGCTTTCGTTAAGAGCCGCACGGCTCGAGTATGACTGGGAAAAATGGGTCTAATGGGACTTAATTCTCGTGACATGAGGTCTTATGCCTCGGACAAATCCCCTTTAACAATCTGGCAGGGTGCAGGGAGCTGCGTGGTGCTGCGTGTGTGTGTGTATAACGAGCAATTGTAGAGTTCAGTATCTATAAAAACATTACAGGGAGCAGCAGGCATATTTCACAGTGTCAGCGTCCCTCTGGTAAAATCGTTAGGAGGTGTGGATGAGGGGGACCAGGCCTGAGGGGAAAATAAGAAAGAGAGAGAGAGAAGGGAAGGAAACTGGAGAAGTGGTGACACAGGAAAACAGAAACAGAGATGCAGGACTGATTAAGCTTGGATTCAGCCTGACAAATGAGCCGCTACTTTTATATGATTCATCAGCTGAAGTTCAGAACTTGTTAGGGAGGAAGCGTTAGGCTGGGTTTATGAGGTGAGAGAGAGAGAGAGAGAGAGAGAGAGAGAGAGAGAGAGAGAGAGAGAGAGAGAGAGAGAGAGAGAGAGAGAAGTGAGAGAGAGAGGAGAGAGAGAGAGAGAAGACAGAGAAGTGAGAGAGAGAGGAGAGAGAGAGAGATAAGACAGAGAAGAGAGAGATAAGAGAGAGAGAGAGAGAAGTGAGAGAGAGAGATAAGAGAGAGAGAGAGAAGTGAGAGAGAGAGGAGAGAGAGAGAGAAGACAGAGAAGAGAGAGAGAGAGAAGAGAGAGAAGAGAGAGAGAGAGAGAGAGACTTACATGCTTTGACAATACAAATGTAATTTTGTCATGTCAATGACAGAGAGAATGAGAGTGGGAGAGAGAAGAGAGAGAGAGAGAGAGAGAGAGAGGAGAGAGAGAGAGAGAAGACAGAGAAGAGAGAGAGAGAGAAGAGAGAGAGAGAGAGAGAGAGAGAGAGAGCGAGAAAGAGAGAGCGAGAGTAAAAGAGAGAGAAAGAGAAGAGAGAGAGAGAAGAGAGAGAGAGAGAGGTAGAGAGAAGAGAGAGAGAGAGAGAGAGGTAGAGAGAAGAGAGAGAGAGAGAGAGAGCGAAAGAGAGAGAAAGAGAAGAGAGAGAGAGAGAGAAGAGAGAGAGAGAGAGGTAGAGAGAAGAGGAAGAGAGAGAGAGAGAGAGAGAGAGAGAGAGAGAGAGAGAGAGAGAGAGAGAGAGAGAGAGAGAAGAGAGAGAGAGAGGTAGAGAGAAGAGAGAGAGAGAGAGAGAGAGAGAGAGAGAGAGAGAGAGAGGTAGAGAGAAGAGAGAGAGAGAGAGAAATACCATCTAATGCCACTCTGATAGCATTTTTCATCTAGAGAAAGCACATCTCCTCTCATAAGGAACATGCATGAGGAACATTCCAGTCATACAGCAATGCCTTTCCACTGAAAGCGTTTCTCGAGATCTAACTCTGAAGCTGCACCCAGGGAAATCAGCCATCTCTAATGGACCAGTGAAAACAGCAATAAAGAAAGCGGTGCATGCTGCTATTTACATCAGCATAGTGTTTAATCACTGCTTTCCACTTTTACTGGCAAAATGCTCGAGTAACCCGCTGCTTTAAAGGAGTGATGTGTAAGATTTGGTGGGATCTATTAGCAAAAACGAGTATAATACTACAGAAACCATGTTTTCTTACGTGTAGAGTTACCTGCACCGACATGTCATCATGTTTTATTAGCTTGGAATAAGCCCCTCAGATCTTCCAATGCAGAGCCCCAATGGCTCTACAGTACCCTAGGACACACAAACCACACACAGGCTCTAGAGACTGCCTTTGGTGTTTCACCTTACACTGAAGCAGAAGCTTGAATTAGGTGGTGCTATAGCACTAGCTGGAAAATGTAGAAAGAAGAAGAGAGCTTGGCAAAACGTCCTATCGTAGGGCTTATCGCTAGCGCCATGCATAAAACTCCAGTACCAGAATTACAACTACGAGGCTTAGATGGTGTAGCATTTACATTGGGGCGGTAACAATCGGCTTCCTATAAGCTCCTTGTTGGAATTTTACAGCACCACCTTAAATGGTGTAGCAATGGTTTTTATTCTGGTGCTAACTTTCAGCTTACTGGCAGGGTTTTACTCCTGTTTCAATTTAATGGATCCTCTTCCTTTCATAAACAACACACATGCAGCACTAATGATGGTTTCCTACTCGTTGTCTGGCCAATCCTGCACTATACACGAGGACTGGCCAGGTAGTTTTCCATATGCTGCACTATGGTTAGCTAGTGATCCTCAGTGGCGTGGTGCTGAATTTAAATCAGACAAATCCTGGCACATGGCATTCTGGCGTTCACATTCAGCCTTATTTTGCCCCCTTAGATTTTCCTATTTCACCAGCATTGGCATTATGCTGCGTATTATTCACTTCTTTATTGTTTTTGATGGTAAAATTTTCCAGTATAGCACTTTAAATGCTGCAGCATTTTCATTCTGGCTCTAACATTCAGCTTCTTATTCGCCAGCTTTTTATTAGAACTGTCCTGTCCCACCTTAAATGTTGCAGCATTTAGACTCTGGCATTCACATGCAGCTTCTTATTTGCCAGCTTCTGTCTATCATTTTCCTGTACACCAACACACTACTTGCACAGCTTCTGTTCTACACCAATCATTTTCTGTACAGCACACTAACACACTACCTTTAAGCATCTCCAACACTTTACTTACTGAGTTACTGTACACCAACACAATACTTACACTTCATTGTTGGGGCTACTTACAGCACATTCAGCTTCTTTTTCACCACCTACAAGGTTAATCATTTTACAGGTGGGCCAGTGTAGTGTTAGGAGTACACTTACCAGCACACTTTGTACACCACCCAAGGACTTACTTAGTTACTGTGTAGCCCAGCATAGTCACCCAGACCGGGATTCGAACCCATGTGGCGGTGGCTCCCTGACGGGTAGTGGTGTTATCCTCTGAGCTACACCAACCATCAAACCCTAAATGGTGGAGCATTTACCTACAGTAACGGCTGATTACATGTACCGTACTACTGCTCATGCGCCGAGCTGTAGCACTCTGCGTGGGACAAAGGAGCTAGCTGTAGCGTAGCCTCCAGTCTGATCCACCTACTTAGTTAACCGGACAGTAATGGTGAGACGTGTTGGTGCCATTAAATGCCACTTCTACCCCGCATGGAGTGTGTCCTGGCCGTGTGTCTTCAGAGAAGCCAGGGACCAGTGCCTTTTTCCCTTCCTAGATCCTGCACCGCACGTTTTCACCCTTGCACTATGGTTGCTGGCATTCGGCTTCCTGGTCGCCAGCTTTTTGTTTGAATGTACACGTTCCACCTTAAGCCGCTCAGGCACCAGAACGCACTGCTATGCTATGTTGTTAACATTACATCATAAAAGGTTCTGCTCGGTTTGGCCTGTGTTTGCATGTTAAGCTGCTTATTCAGTTAATAATTCTCTATGTAAATGAGACCCTCGGTCTATAGAAGCACAGATTTCTTCCTGTGTTGGGGAATCTATACCATCACTCCTTATCTCAGAGAGAGACAGGAAGAGGGAGGAAATCGCTTAGAGGTATTATGCAAATAGCCTTCTGGGAAATTTAGAGAAGGACCCAGACACCCAGAGCCCATTTTCCAGATTAGTTTAGTGTGGATTAGTGGGACTCAAACATGAAAAGATTCATAAAGATCTGGGGAACCTTTACGCCGGAGGGGAACCCTCAGGGCCTTTTAAGCCTTCAGGGGAGGCCTAACCATTTCTGGAAACTGCAGTTTTAGTGATTTTAAATTTTTTAACAGAATTATGCTTCTATTTAAACCATATGGATGTTACAGGACTACAGAAGCACAGCAGCACGGTAGATGGAACAAAAGAGTTTGATTCTCCGCACACGTATATCAGGTATTGTCTTTCTCTGTGGTAGATATAGCCATGAGTTCCTTCTCCTGTTGGTTACAACTCAAAGGTCCGAAGTCCTAACACATTACATTATCTACCAACATCAATGCAAAGTGACAGAGGAATCAACCAAAAGGGAAAAAAAATCACTCTAGGCCTAATAGAAGTCCTACACGGGTCACTGACTGAATACAAGTGGCAGCTTAATCAGTGGGCCGTTAGAAATGGACAACAGCTGCAGCAGCTCAACACCAGGAAAGAGACCCTGTGGAACTGTGAAGAGTATGATACATGCCAATACGTCTGTCACAAGCTTCAGGTACAGTGGTGCTTGAAAGTTTGTGAACCCTATAGAGTTGTCTATATATCTGCTTAAATATGACCTAAAACATAAGCAGATACTTTTGGATGTTCTAAAGGTACATCTTATTTTTTGTTATTTATTTATTTATTTATGAAAAATAATTTTGAGCGGCAAAAGTATGTGAACCTTTGCTTTCAGCATCTGGTGTGACTCCATGGTGCAGCAATATTGGCAGTAAACATTTCCAGTAGCTGCTGAACAGTCCTGGAATTGTAGGAATTAGAGGAATTGTTAGCCTTTCCCGTGTACTACAGAACAGCTTCAATTCAGTTTTTTGGTGGGGTTTTCTCACACAAACTGCTCGCTTCAGGTCCATCCACAGTATTTCTTGGGTTCTATTGGATTTCAGGACTTTGGTCATGGATGTGGTCACTCCTTAATATTAACTTCTTCCTTAACAATTCTTTTGGAATGACTTGCGCGTTTAGGGTTGTTGTTTTGTTGCATGACTCATGTTCTCTTTTAGCTCAAGGACAGATGTCCTGACAATTTTCTGAAGAATTTACTGGTATGATTCATAATTCTTCCTTCTATTAGTAATCGGAAATCATCATAGCTCAGATGCAACAAAACAGGCTGAAAGTGTGATACTACCACCACCATGTTTCATAAACGGGATAAGGTTTTTATGTTGGAATGCAGCATTTCCCTTATTCCAAACATAACTCTTCTCCTTTTAACCACAAGGATCTATTTTGGTCTTATCCATCCACAAAACATTGTTCCAATAACTTTCTGGTTTGTCCATTTGATCTTCTGCAAACTGCAAATGGGCAGCAATGTTCTTTTTCTTTTTTTTTTCTCTTTAATTAAAAGGTCAGTTTGAATGAATATTCATTTTTATATTCATGATGGACAGAACAATAGATTTAGTCCAAAATTGCTCAACCTCCATTGCAAGCTGTTTCATCTTTCTACAAAGTTCCATCACGGAGGGTTTTTAAGGTGGATTGTATAATCTGTGAGTGTTATTTTATTGTTTGATCTCCTCAGTTTCATTCTAAACTAAAGCATTAAGCTAAAAATAAGGAAACCTTATATGAGTAGCCGTCTCTAAACTTTTGACTGGTAGTATTCTCACTCAGACCAAACAAGCTCATGCTCATTAGGGAATGTGCCATGTTTAACAGGTGCCTTGAAAGTCTAGGGACTGGAACTAGTAAACAACTTTGATGTCGGATTTCAAACATGGCCAGCTAACAAGCTAGTTAACCCTTTCCATTCTCCGCACTTCAGGGTCTTCAGGAGTTTGTTTGCTTGTTTTAATCACGACACACTTAACGTCCTCTGGTGGCTCGTGGCTCACGGCTTCTGCCTTTGCAAGTCATTTATGAGAAACTAAAGCAAAGCCCAGGGGGTGTCCTTAATTAGCCATCAGTTTGCTTAGCTACTCAACCATCTAGTCAACTGACTGCTGACTAGATGAATGGGAGTGAGAAATCGAGGGACCTTTCCATTTTAATGGATCCTCTTCCTAATAGCGTTTATAAACAAACACAGATGCAGCACTAATGATGGTTTCCCTGCCCTCTACATGAGGATTGGCCAGGTAGTTTTCCATATGCTGCACTATGGTTAGCTTGTGATCATCAGTGGCCTGCTTCTGAATTTGAACCAGACAAATCCTGGCCCATGAGGCAGGTCTGTCCGGAATATGGGTGGAAAAAACAACACGGCGGACACGCTTTCGCAAACAAGCAGAAATCGACCTCAGTGACCCTCTGCAACAAGAGGGAGGCCGCAGGGTAAAAGGACACCGATGCCTGCTGGTGCTTCCACTCGTTTTCGCGGATGGAGGGAAAACGGAGGTGAAGAAAGTGATGGATGTGGGAGAGAGGAGACTAGACGAGTCCCATATGCTCTCGGTTTTGGCTAACGTTGGACTGTTACCCCCTCCGGACAAGAGCAGACACGCAGAGGCATACACAACCACGCTAATGCACACACACACACACATATCGGCAAGCACACTCACGCAGAATCTAAACAAACCCATGAGGAGATTGAAACCAGAGAGCCTGTTTGAGAAAGATGGGTTCCTGTGCTCTTCAAACTGATCTTATCTGCACTTTGGTCTGCTAATCGACTGTAAACCATGACGGCTGCAAGATAGAGTTCGAACAGAATGGCTACACAGCAAAAGACATCAAAGTTATTTAATTAAATGGCTCCTCCATAGCAACAGTTGCCAGGTTGGACAAGCTATACACAATGTTGCCAAAGGTCAGTTCATCTTAATTAATAACAGAAGCACGCTATGCAGGACTTACAGGACCAACTTCTCAGCCCAGATTAAGCTGGGTTGATACTAGCACTGTAAAAAGACTAGGCTTAATCCATGTCTAGGTAACTGGGCTATATAGTTTCCAGCAGGATGTCACCATGTCTTTATTAACTTATTGAAGTCAAGTTAGAAGTTCAAATTAATTTAATATTATTAATATAATTAATATAATTAATATTAATAATATTTGTTAAATGTATACAGGTTCCATTTATATTTATTATAGTGCATATTTAATATCATTTATATTTAATATATTTTATACAGGTTATATTTATACAGTATCCCATATGATTCACCAAAAGGTATTTTTGTATATGTATTGCATTAGAGTGCAATTTACCTGGACCAGTCAAACATTTCTTCACTTTAATACTCATTCATTTATTAAGAATCATATTATTTCACCATCAGGAAAGAGTGGCTGGTGTAGTTCAGTGGTTGGTGTAGCTCAGCAGATAACACCACTGCACGCCAGGGAGCCACCACCGCATGTGGGAGACTGGGGTTCGAATTCCGGTCTGGGTGACTATGCTGTGCCACACCAATAGGAGTCCCTGGGCAAGACTCCTAACACTATATTGGCCCACCTGTAATATGATTAACCTTGTAAGTCGCTCTGGATAAGAGCGTCAGCTAAGCGCCATGAATGTAAAAGAATGGTAAACATATACTGCTAACATTTCCCATGAATCCTGTATTTTCTAAGGCATTATTTAGCATGAACAACATTTTATAATACCAATAATAAGGTTGTGTGATTGCACCTAGGTAGTTATAATTACATGCATTACACTTTATGAAGCTATCCCAACAGCAGACTCTCTCACAACATTTTTGACATTCTCTGACGGAACACTAAGCTCACTCTGGATTAGGGGGTCTGCTGAATGTCATGACCGTAAATGTAAATGTGTAGTAGGAAGTATATGACCTCCAAAGTTTTATAATACCTAGTGGACAGTATCTATATAGCACAGTACTTGTTTAGTTTAGAGTTATATAAAAAAGATTACAAGTTAAATATAAAATCTCTCTATTTTTTAAAGTAGTTAATTTTTAGAAATGCTCCAGTGTGTATCACAGAGCTGCTTCATTTGTTATGAAACCTTCATATCTGTTATGAAACCTGACATTATAAAGATAGATAGAGTCTTGTTCTATAAAGTGTTACAGATGTAATTAAAACTAAATTTAAGAAAGTCAAGTTTCAGTGTTCACATTCCTTTCGGGAGATGCTGTTCTTGTAATACATCTACAGGGACATTTTTACCTCAAGTTCAGTCTTACAAGTTGGTTGTATGTATCGCATCTCCAAGTATGATCCATGTAATCTCAAGCTCATTTAGTGATGTAGAGGTTCAGTACTGTTTATCTCATGGTGACCGTTTTGGTGGTCCTGGGGTGGTGGTCCTAGACTCCCAATTTTTTTAATGCATTTCTATCCAGAGACTGGACAGGACAACTGATGGACAAGCTCAAAGCTCAGGTGTTACTTGCTTCTGATATGCATCATCTAACATAGGTGATCTCTTTTAATCAAGCTACAATAACAAGTTGTGATCATGGTATGTGAACAACCTCTGGGGTGTAAAGCACCGGGGAGTTTTCAAAAACACATTAAAGCAACCCGTCGCAGGAAGGAAGGTCAACCAACCATGAAGGAAGTGCCATACTGAAATTGCTCTCCATGATGGATTTAGTTCTGGTTTGACAGATTTGCATAGATGCATTTCAATTTCCCTTCTTCCAGACTGAGAGTGAACCAGCTCCAAGTCAATTTCACAATGTGCCCTTTGAGTGAGCAAGTGTAGAAGGTGAAAAATGGCTAATCTCATCAATGGATTTGATGTAGGCATGAGCGCAAAGGAAACGTGCTGTGCATTCATATCACGCTTGGAACCGTAGTCGGCGTACGCTGCACATGTGCAATGCTTGCGCAGCTCCCGTGAATGAATTTCTGGCATGAGTTCATACAGTAATGATGAGGACACAACAATACGTCAGATTAGCTTTAATCTCTGGGGATAAATTACACTGATGCTTCATTCCCATTCGTCAGCGTGAAGCATACGGCCATGTTCGAACGTCAGTCAGAAAAGACCTTCTGGTCTAAAACCTGCTCTCTGCTGAAAACACCTTTCACACCCAACTCAATCAATGTATCTGTTATTAGATTAACCTAACCGAGTTACGCTGATGTTTTATCAGTACCTGTGCCCTCACAGTGACCCCCTGTGTCGCAGTGTGAAGTGCTAGATCGGGTTTGGCAGCACATTACCCAAATGGAGCATATCTGATTGGGTTAGAGCACCTTAAGGGACCGCCATATGGGCTGGATGACCTGAATGTAATGCTGCGCTGCATTAGATGAGCAGCGTTCAAGTGTTCACGCTTAAGATGGAAGTTGTTCCTAGGACGTTCATTCATAGAACTGAATGTTGAATAGATTCTAAATGTTGGTCCATATTAGAAACATGAAATATTGAGAGGGTTAAAATGGAGAGAGAAAGACAAGAGGTAAACACAGTGTTTCTATGAAAACCGAATCAATTAGAAAGACCTTTAGTGGTGGTGAAAGAATTGCTCAAGTGCATTTTAGAAGAGAAGAAACCTAAAGCATAGAAGGAAACCACAGAAATGATTAGATATTGTAGGAGGACAATGGAAGTGAGGGAGTTGGTGGTCAGCACAGTTACCACATATACATCCCACTGAGATCTCATAGAGCTACAATGGGGAAAAACCCAACCAGTGTCTATTTGTGGGCAGCAATTAGGAATGCATAGGGAATCGTTCCTTAAGATCACTAAAAACAAAAGTCAATTAAAGTCTAAAGACAACCTACAGTATACTCATACACCCTCTTAGATCTCCACACGTCCTCTTAGATCTCCACACATCACCCTAGATCTCTATCTTCTATGTTCATTTATCATTTAGCACAGTAGTCATTATATATAGCTGTTTCTCTGCTATTTTGCAGTAGTTATTTTAACTTAAAGTACGGGTCAGACGTTTAGCCACGGATACTCATGGAAGGCTTTCCTTATTTTTAGTGTAATGTTTTAATTTAGAATAAAAATGAAGACATCCAAATGGAACTTTACAGGAGGATAACACAGCCTTCTTAACTTGGCATGGGGGATGATAACAAGATATTGTCTAAGCCATTTTGAAGGAATCGACTGGTCTAAATTAAAAAAAGGAGATATTATATAATTTTTTTGTGCAACAGTATATTAGATGTAGCAATATGTCTACAATATATGTAATATTGTGACACATCAAGAGTGTTTGTGGTATATCAGGATATGTATTGTTTCAGATATTACATCAGTTAGAACTGTTGAGTCTTTAAGATACCGGAAACATCTATTTAATTGAGTGTGTCTTGACTATTTACATACAATTGCATATCATCACTAATAAAATAAAATAAAATGAGACAATTCTGGTCCTCAAAGTTTTTTTTTTGCTTAGGAGGAGTTTTTTGCTTAGCATGTGTGTTTAGTTGGAATAGGTGGAATGGCAAATCTATGATTTGGGCACAGTAGTTGTCTTGTATCCCAATCTCATGAAGAAATGGAGTAGTGGTCTGAAATTACTTACTACACAAAGAAAAAAAAAGAATCTTTATTTAACCTGTATTTAACTTTTGGCTTTTATTTACTGATTCTTTTTTGGACAGTGATCGCCTGGAGCAGACATGGAGATCTGTGAAGACCTGACGCAGTAATAAGCTCTTTTTCACTCTACTTTTTTGTTTTCCATTAGGCAAACCTGATGCCAGGTGCTGTTTTTGCTATTGAGGTTCCAAGTGAGCTGAGCTGCCACCAAAAAGTGATGTCAAAAAGCTGCAGGCTACTGACTGGCCAAGAAGATTTGCCACTCCACCTAAACACACATGCTAAGCAAAAAAACCCCTAAGCAAAAAAACTTTGAGGACCAGAATTGTCTCATTGTCTAAACTCTGATGCAGCGTTTTCCAAACTCCTCTGTTTACTTTTATTTCTGCACTTTGTTTTACCTGCTGCCATCAGCCTCTTTTGAACAACACTTCACTCCTTCATGTCACAGCGGTTTCATGCAGCATCACTGTGATGGACAGCTACACTGAGGGGCTACTGTAGCTGGAAAATAAGATAACTGGTACCAAAAGCAAGTAGAGGCAGGTTGAGGCAAGCTGCACCATGGCGGAGTGGACAAACTTGTTATTGGTGCTTCAGTGTAATCATTTGTTAAATATTGTTGGTGTCGAAGGAAAAACATGCATCTCCATTTTTGCGTATTTTCACTTTTTCTGCATCATCTGAACACTGCTGCTGTTTACACCATGGTAAAATTTCATGATGACCAGCCCAACAGCCCACAGAAATGGCTCAAAATGCCTTGGAAAAGTCTGCTTCCATTGGCTTACATTACAATTCAGTTAGGTTTTTGCCCTCTCCTGTAATGTTGCCTAATTTGGAGATACCTGTTTTTCTTGGGACAGCAACGATTATGTTTACTGCTGTTTCCTGACACTGAAAATGAACAGTGTTTACATAAAGGCCATTTTGACTGAAAATGAAAATAATGAGGTGTGCATTGAAGTGTGCTATGTTGCATTTGAAGCAGGGCTTCATCTTATATTTAATATATTCATTATTTTATACTTTATACTGTTATTTGTTACTTATTTTAGTCAGGGTTGGCTCGATACCACTTTTTCCAAGTCTGATACCAGTACTGATACCACAAACTTGCTGATCTACTGATACAGATACCAATTTAATCTTTTCTCTCTTTAAACAACTAAGTTGTTATTAATACTTTCAGAGTTCAGGAAATGTTATTCTGATTATTCATATGCGTCATAAGTCATTTTCACTCAGGAAACATCAGTGTCTGACCTCACAAATGTGCTTCTGGAAGAATGGTCAGAAATTCCCATAAACACATTCCTAAACCTGGAGGAAAGCCTTCCCAGAAGAGTTGAAGCTGGTATAGCTGTGAAGGGTGGGCCAGCATCATGATATAACCTATGGATTGAGAATGGGATGTCACTTTAAGTTCATATGCATGTGAAGGCAGACAAGCGAATACTTTTGGTAATACAGTGTAGATTTCAAGGGCACAGGCACAAAGTAAGCTCCAATACTCATTCACTGCAGACAGTAGATGATGTCATGATAGTGACCCTGGGTCACTATGGCAGTACAGAGGGTTTTTATGGGGCACCAGACATGCTCATATAAGGAGCGGTGATTCCTCTGTCGCAGCTTGGGAGATTTTTTTTATGATACCCATCAAGCCCTCCTGAGTCAGTTGTGTTAGTCTCAGTGTGTGGGGTCCCAAGGACTGAGGTCTGAAGGCACCGATACTGAGATCTTATCGGTTACCGAAAGAGAGAGAGCAAAACACCTGGCTGCCATTCCTGTAAACCCATAACTCAGTCACACCCTAGAGAACAAAAGGGTGAGCATGTCTTATCTAGCTGTGCACGTTCAGTTTATTCCGTTCTCCTATTTCCCCATCATGAAAATTCTTCCATGGAAGTTTGTTTGGATCTTCCACATCCAGGAACTTTGACCTTTAAACGCCTGCATGAACCAGGAAAGCCTTCCACATGGAGCTCTGCATCTCCAAGCGGAGCAATCAAACAATGTCTACCAAACATGTCAAGATAGGCGCAAGAACGTCACCGCTAGCATCTGCTCTTGTTTGTACACTGATATCCTGAAGCTCTTATTTCTGTTTGCCCGTTTTCTAAGCAGCACGTCTTGAATTTAAGCCTGCGCAGCACTGTGACGACTCTTGCAGAGCATCATCTCCGCAGATCGCAGACACACATCTGTGTGATCAGAACAAACTAATATTTGTCTGTGTTGTTGCGTAAGGTGGAGTGTAATGAGTTGGCAGAGACTTAAGTGACATATGGTGTTCCTGGCCACCCATCATTTCAGGTGAGGAGGATGTGCCATGTGGAAACGTACTTGGAAGTCAATGCCAGAGGCTCCAGCATGGGGGGAGTCCATCATAAGCCCTTTTTTTGGGAAGTGTGGGGCAAATCGAGATGAATCGAGACAAACAAATCACTGCATCTAAAAGAACTTCTGCTCCCAACATCTGGAGGGCCGGCATGGCCTATATCATTTAGCATTATACAAACCAAATCCAAACAGACACATGGATTTCAAAGTACGGCTCCAGTATTGTACTTAACATTTACTGCAGTCAAAGCAGCCAGCAGATTTGTTATGATGTCACGCTAGCAGACTGGGTCACCATGGCAGTGCGTGTTTATATGATGTACCAGACACATGCACACTCAATTTCCAGTGTCCTGGAGACCATGTGCATGACATATGTTTGATGTGCCTGGTCCTCATTTCTTATATATCTAATTTAGCCCGTTGTACTCCTCACATCCTTCATGAGTCAGCTGTGCTTGAGTGTGGGTGCCATTGGTGTAGATCTGATGCAGTGGAGAGTCTGTACAGTCTGTACAGTACAGACTTTTTTTTTTTTTTCCTTTATTTAACCAGATAAAAAATCTAATTCAAAATATCATCTGTAGGTCAGTTCTAGCCAAGAGCCACATAAACCTGCTACCAAAAAAATATTTAAAAAAATTAACTAAACATTTAAACAATACCATAATGTTATAATTACATAATATTACATAATAACATAAAAACTTTCTGTGCAAGATTCAAATCAGATTCAACTTAATATTCCTAATCTTCAGCAAATATACAGGGGTTGGACAATGAAACTGAAACGCCTGTCATTTTAGTGTGGGAGGTCTCATGGCTAAATTGGACCAGCCTGGTGGCCAATCTTCATTAATTGCACATTGCACCAGTAAGAGCAGAGTGTGAAGGTTCAGTTAGCAGGTAAGAGCACAGTTCTGCTCAAAATACTGCAATGCACACAGCATTATGGGTGACATACCAGAGTTCAAAAGAGGACAAACTGTTGGTGCACGTCTTGCTGGCGCATCTGTGACCAAGACAGCAAGTCTTTGTGATGTATCAAGAGCCACGGTATCCAGGGTAATGTCAGCATACCACCAAGAAGGACGAACCTCCACCAGCATCACGTAGTGACCTGGCCACTATCCTGCAAGAAGAATGGCTTAAAATCCCTCTGACCACTGTGCAGGACGCAGTATATGTTATTCCCAAGACGAACTGACGCTGTATTGGCCGCAAAAGGAGGCCCTACACCATACTAATAAATGATTGTGGTCTAAAACCAGGTGTTTCAGTTTCATTGTCCAACCCCTGTATATATTGAGGACATAGACCACAATTATCATGACATTTCTGATCTATAAAATTACATAGGTAACAATTTCTGATATCGATTTATAAATTAAAAAAATTCAACTTCTGCATTAAAGTTTGAGATATTTAGTACACAGAGTTATATATGTTCTATATACGTGCATACTTTCAGTTTTGGTTCAGGACTTTACAATGATTCTGACCGTTACACTTATCATGTTAGTATTAACCACAAACAAGTTGCAAGAGGTCACCTTAATTAACCAGTCATCCTCCTTTGCTAACCCCCACCACCTGCTTCATTACTGTTTCTACATCGGACATCTAAAACACCATGTCTGACACCTTCTAAAAAGTCTATTATGAAAGGTTGGTCTGTTCCATATTCATTCAAGGTCTTCCTAATTAATCTTGTGGTTCCTCTGAATGTCTCAACATCAGAATTCTGGGGCTGGGAGGTTGGCGGTGGTATAATACTGAGTAAAATATATGCTCAAATACAAATTCAGAGACTATAGTCCATGTTTGACCTACTTCACCCACACTGATGATAACGGATATTTCAAATTTTTTTTGCAACCCTATGCTGCAGATTATGGGTATGATATGGACACTGCCATGAAATTGTATCATATTCATATTCCCTTGGAAATTTATTTAAAAAAAGGGAAAAAAATAGTCTGTACTACGACCATTTTCTTGAGTCATATTCTTTTGGATATTTTTTTAAAAATGTCAAAAATTTCAAAGTAGCAAGTAACAACACATTCATGCAGCAGAGCAAAAAATGGTAAGTAAAAATATCAAAACATAAAACATTCATCTCAAAATATGGAAAAGTATTTAAGTGCAGTAACAAAGTACATGTACGTCATTACTGTGCACCACTGTTCAGAAAGAGCTAACATTGGTGTTGCTAAAGCTCTAGTCATGTTATCTCACAACTTGTACTTGTAAGAGTATCAAGATTTTTAGAACAGTGCAGTGTATCAGTGCAGTGTAGGAGTTAAGATACTCAATTTAGAGTGTGTCAGCAGATTTAAGTATCTTAGGAAGTAGTCTAGGATATGTAAACATTATGAGTTCAATCCCCCATGATGCCACGGCAAAGTGCGGTCAGGAGTCAATTATAGACTATAATCTGCCTCACTCTATATGGGTGGGAGTGGGGTGGACCCCCTTCCCCCATCACGCAGCACAATGGCAGCCAATATGGCCATCTGTTAATACACATGACAGAATAGCCAGCTAATGTTCTACTCCAAGCACATGAGTGGTGGTTTGGAAAGACGTGGTGACTTACCATCCCAACGAAAAAGTGGAAAGCAACATGCATTCTCTAACAGGGCCCAACCTTTCCTACCTTCACCCAACACATCCTAACCCATCCTAACCGCACAGTTCAAACCATTTGAAAGTATTGGCATGATTGACATTTACTAAGATGAGCAGTACTTCTAAACTGGGTTGCAGTCAAAGAATGTATTTGTGGGCGGAGCTTGACTATATCAAGCATAAACACTAGTGTGAAGTATATGGATAATATAGACGGATTGAGCGAACCCAATCAATCAATACAATAAAGGTTTGCTGCTTTTAGCATCTGGGCACCTGCCCACTCTCTACGAGCACTCTCCATATTTATCAGCATGACCTATGTGCTTTTTGGGGGATGGTGGGAAAGTATATATGTCTATATGTGAGGGATGGGTTACGAGAAAGATCAGCATTCATCCTCCATACCATTAATCACTCGTTTAACAACCCTAACCAACGCTCTCTCAACAGCTCACCCGCGTCTGTAGTGTCTGGAAGGCCCGTTAAAGACTGTTACGAGAAAGACCAGCTTTTGCCCTTTGGTATTATTAATCACTCTTTCAGTTCATCCTTCTCCTCCTCCAATCAGCATGTCCATATAGATCTCCTTAGAGTGGTGTTCCCTTAAAAGCCCCTTATTAAAAATCAACCCTTATTAAATTACCCGCCAGGCCTGGGTGAAGTGGAGACCCTGACCAAACACTCTATGTCTCCATGTGTTTGATCTATTTCTTCTCCATCTTAAGGAGCTAAAAGAGTTTTGGAATACAATCTTTTTAAAAGAAGAACCATTAACAGTAATAGAACTGGCTGAAAATCGTTCCAGGCACGGCCTTTCAGACCTGCATCGCATGAAGTGTTACTCGCTGGACTTACAAAACAGCAGCTAGTGTGGGCGTGATGTGTGATGATGGTAGCGTGTGACGAGGTTATGTGAAACCTTGCTGTTGCTGAGGTAAGTAAATGCAAATGAATTGAACTGTCGATGCTCCTCACACAGCTACATGCTTTCATAAGAACTAATGCATGCCTGCCCAGCTAGCAGGGAACGTCCCGAGAACACTGGGTAACATTACCAACAATGTTTAAAAGGAAGTGTTTAATTCTAGAACGTTTTAAAGATGTTTAGGATAATGTTCCTATAAGTGCGGTAACCTAGCAGCACAAAACAAATGAACAGATTAACCAAACTGTTTGATTACCACTGCTGGTAGTAGAGTGAGTGGAGTTTGCGATGGTGACGACGCTAAAGTGTGTTTTGTTTTTGGGGCACGCATTTTATCCAGACGGCACGTTTTTATTTTTCCTGTGGAAGGTCTATAGAGTTTTTAAAAGTGCAGACGGAAGAAAGAGATGAACAGGCTACGTCTAAAACACGTGGGCTGTAAAAAGTTGACTCTCTGGCATTTTAAGCTAGCGGCTTTCCTTAACATTTCCGGCTCTAAATGGTTTAAACGTCACCCGTCATTCTTCCACTCACTCTGCCACTGCCTAACAGTTTGATTGACAACAAGCACTTCCTGCGTGTTAGACCCACCCTTTCTGTCAGAACTCCCAGTCTGTAATAGTGTTTCGGTTCTGGTAAAAGTGTTCCATGTCTTGTAAATTTGTTTTTGCTTTTGCAATTTGTTTTCTTGAATGTAATAATTTTTTTTTTGTAATTTTGTTTTCTGAAATGGTAATTTGTTTTACATTTCTCGGCCACCATACATAAGCCTAAATGTTCACTACGCTAGCACCTAACTGTATCGTTTAGAGGATGTTTGGAAGATGCTGTCAGATAATAAGAGACTTACCCACATCATTTACCCAGCTGTACATTCCAGATTTGGTGACAATATCAGAAACAGTACTCACTATAAACAGTGGACTCAAACAGAGTCAGAAATCTTTAGATCCTGATTAACACATGATACGTTTTAAGATGATTCAATCATAGATATCATAACACTCAGTCCATAACACTGTGTCCATTCACCAGGGGCCTATCTAGTCACATGCCTACCCGATCAAATTAGGATGAACTATTTTGAAGCCGCAGTTTTTAGGATAATGGAGCAGCTCTGTTTTATGTATTCAGCCATCCAGTTGTTACTGCTCCATCATTTTAGGTTGTCAACAGCACAGAGCCAGCATTTGGAAAAATACCTGGTAGAGCCGTGAAAGTGATATCCCGCCCCAGTACAGTAGAGTATGTCATTTTCTACCCATTTCCAAAGCTGGGTTTAGTCAAACACGGCAAAGCAGCCATATGCTTATGAGTCTTTGAAGGTATTCAGGCATTTTCCATCGATGCTGTTGCGGTACACTTTAGGATGGAATGATTAAGATTGGGATTTAGGTTTGCCCTTGTTTTTGGGTAACTAAAAATATGGTCCTCGTTGGGCAGAAGCTGTTGCTGGGGTGTGCAGACACATACTTGTGTTGTGGTGCTTTAGGTTAGTAAAGTGAAGTGCAGTATTAGCTGTTTTTATGTGAATCCAGCATTCTGGTTGATGCGTACATAGTCTCGCTATTGCTTTGTAGCATGGTTGTAAGTCGCTCTGGATAAGGGCGTCTGCTAAATGCCTTAAATGTAAATGTAAGTACAGGAATAGAGGTAGATAACTGCACTGCTGTCAGCAACAGACAACAGCCTGATGTTATCACAATGCTTGTACATTCAATGCTTGTAAATTGTATCAACCAAGTACGCCAACCCACTTTTTCGTAGGCCTATGCGAAGATGTATTTCTGCTACGCTACTTTCTCTACTCGTTCACACACGTACAAAATCAATATCGTACATAATGAGTAACTGTACATTTAAGCAACTCTACATTTACACATTTTGACAAAACCTGACCTGTGCTGTTAAAAGTTCTGATTAGGCTAAATGTGATTCCTGCCAGTGTTCTGTAAAGCTTGTCCTACACTGCCGCAGCAGCAGCAGCCAAAAGCAGCCCATGCAGAGCACGGCTATGTCGATTATAGTCTCAGTTTCCTTTTACTGTGAAAACTGACTCAATGTTGGGACCTGCGAGTGAAAAAAGGGCTGTGGGTGTGCTCAATTACATTCTCACACAGCTCTCGCATACTTGTAGCGCAGGTGGTGGAGTCTTTTGGCTGAAGGAGGCTGCTGGAGTCAGGACAAACAGAAGCAGCGGCACACAGGAAAGCAAGCGGTGAGCTCTATTAACCCTGCACTCTGCGGGTCAGCATTATTTGTGACCTGAATGGATCAGCATGTCCCTGTCTCTTGCATGGATGTAAGTGAATGTGTGTGTGCTTGCATGCCTGTGTGTGCTCGATCCATTAAGGCTTCCATCACCGGCGACCTATCAACATTAGTCAGAGCAAGAGCTAATGTAGCCTTTGTTCTGGTCACCCAGGGTACAGTTTGCGGGATGCATGTCTCAAATTCATTGGCATTCTGCCTATGCAGCGATGGCGTACCTGCTAAAATGAGTATCTGCTTTATCGGATGAAATAACTGCTATTACCGCATTGTAGCCCGCTCAGCTTGAAAGGAATGTATGAGGTTAAATAATTGCCTTTGTGTTGTTTTCAGTGCAGGCCTAGCAGCAGGGTCAAGTGGACAAGAGGGCAGAAGAAATGACTGAGGTGGCTATTTTTATATGAATGGCTGTTTATATACGTGGTAGTCAGCAGGGAACCCGCCGAGCCTTCTGGGTCTGTAACTTGCAGTCAATTTTATTTGATAGAATCATCATATAATGTTTAAATGTCAAAATGCCAGTGCTATTCATGTGCCAGACTTCTGATGGTAATATTCAAACTTTAAATGCATGAAAATAAGATATAATTACTAAATTATTTCTTTCACTTGCGACTGCTTTGTATGTTATTTAAAAGTTAATAGACTATTAAACAAATACTGCTCTCGATCAGGGATTACAGTTATTATTAGCTCTCTCCTATTTCTATTTCCATACCGCAACACTGAGCCAATTCTTTTCAAAGCCAACAATAAGTTACCCCCAGTGCACATGAACAGTGTCCCAGGTTGGTGTAGCTTAGCGGATAACACCCCTGCCTGCCAGAGAGCCACCACCACATGTGGGAGACTGGGGTTCGAATCCTGGTCTGGGTGACTATGCTGTACTACACCAATAAGAGTCCTTGGGCAAGACTCCTAACACTACATTGGCCTACCTGTAATATGATTAACCCAGTAAGTCACTCTGGATAAAAGCGTCAGCTAAATGCCGTAAATGTCCCTAGATAAGCAAATATCATCTTTTCATATTCAATATTTCCTGCACGCTCACTTTACTGAAGCATGTATACTCACTGCAAAAGAATAGTTGCCCCCAGAAGGAATCAACAGACAGGAATGAAACTTGGTGGGTAGGTTTGACATAGTGAGACATGCAACTGATTGTGAGATAAGCAGCGGTGCTCCTTATAAATGTGAGTGACTGACCCTACAGCCACAACTGCAGACGATCAGCAAGTAGTGATGCCCCCCAGTCCTGTTAGTGCCAGCACCATGTGGACTATATGCATGCAGATGTGACTATGCCAACTTCCACTTACACCACCATCATCGAAGATGATGCAATGGTGTCGTGCCAGACTGTCATGGAGTGATCCAGAATGGCAGCGGGTCATCTTCAGTGACAAGTTCCACTTTTGTTTTGGTGGAGACGACCTTGAATCCATGGTCAGCGCCAAGATTAGCATTTTGTTGTCACATGTCACACGTCTAGAAGACCTGGCGTCACTCCGTATCCACCCCTACTCTGAAAAATCTGTAGGAACTGCATTAAAATATTTAGCTGCATGGGATGGATTATCACAGGACAGTATTAGGAACCTCTACAACTCCATGCTGAAACAAACATGGCAGCCTGACGCCATACTGAGAGACTTACCTGTACCATGTACCATTTCTGCATGGGCCCTAAAACCACTACGGTACCTCTGAGGACACATTTACTTGCTCGTTTTTTATACCTTGCTGAAAGTAAATGTATCAGCAGAGCATCTTTTGCTGAATTAAATTCAATAGGTTTAAACCAAATTTATTCAGACATTCCTTTATCCACCTTTCCAAATAAACAGTGTATACTTATGTCAAAGTAGCAGCAGTTTTTCTGATACTGTACTTGCATACTCTGCTGTATTTCTTTTGGCCCAGGCTCAGCGGACAGTCATTGTAAGTGGGGTAGAGTGTTTTTATGGACACCACTGCTCTCACTTTGTTTCCCCAAACACTTCATGTCCCTCCCTGGCAAAATCTGAGACTTCCAAAAACAAAGGATGTGGAGAATTTCTGCAACATTTTGGATCAAATTTCTTGGCATTGAACTGTATAGAGTGTGAACGGCCGCATGCCTCTGGAATCAATAGAAGAGGTTAGAAAGGTTCAGACTGGTGTTGTGAGAAAACACCACACATCTCCAGTTTGACCCGTTTTCAGTTTTGGAGATATAGTGAAGGCTCGGTTTTTTATTCCCTCTGGACGTTAATGGCTCTGGGAGCCTAACAATAACTGTGTGCGAGAGTGATCGTTTTTCCTGCGGCTTGAGAAGTGGAAATAAGCACTGCTATTTTGGTCTAGAGATTTACAAATCACCGTAGGAGCCTTCACTCACACCGGCATGTGGCCTCCACTCATGTGGAGTTTACCACTCAGATAGTCGGGCAATTCAAATTAACACCGTGATTCCGAAATACCAGCATCCAACACAAAGGACAGAGGTAAGGGGCGGCCTTCGTCTTGCTGTGATGCCCAGTCTACGAAAACATAATAAAGCAAGAATATATTACAGTATGTTTTACTTGAATTTGATCTTGACATATAGCAATATTTAATTATGATACATTCATTTTTGTAGGAGTGCAGGTTCTTGCCACCTCAGTTGTGCCGAGCAGGAGAGCCAGCCATCATCCACAAAGCAATGCAGTTGGAATAAAGTTGTCTGGCTGCACTGTGTAAACAATTAGGCTTTATTATAAATATGTGTACTATCTATCTATCTATCTCTATCTACATGTATATATATATATACACATATATTTATTTTTTAAAACTATAGGTTAGTATATTAAACACTAACCTAATATGACTTAAATACTATCCATTCTCTACATACTGTACACCAGGGGTTCCTAATATTTTCCACCCCTAGGCCCACCTGATTCCCCAAAGCCCTTCCTGAATTCTACAATGCATAGCGGCCCACCAGAAAACCAAAATCAACTTTAAAAATAAATAAATAAATAAATATATATACATATATATTTAACTGACTGAAGCAGCTGGCTGTGCGTTTTAACAATTTAACCTTCTAAACTTGAAGTTTAAGCTGCCCTTTGCGTGTGTAACGTCTAGCGGTGAGGTCAACCAACTCATCCCCTGTCCCTTTCCAAGGAGCTATGGTAGTCAGTTATGGGAGTTATGGGAGTCAGCTATGGGAGTCAGTTATTCTGTCACTGCTTGTTTCGATTACATTGTGTTTTTTTTTTGTTTCCTCTTTTTTGAAGGCAAAGATTATCCCTTTTTGCTTTTTCTTGTGCTTTTAGAGCCTCCATTTGTCAACATTGAGGTTCTCGCACCTCTCACAACACCAAATATGTTGGATTTAAAAAATAAATAAAAATCTATTGTGATTTCCAACTACCGATCCCGTTCCACCCTAAATGGTGCAGCCATTGTTATTACTGTATAATGTCTCAGAATGTAACTGCGTCACTATTTAAGGTGGAATAGGACCATTTGAAGAAGCTGAATGAAGCTGGTGAATAAGAAGCAGATTTCAGCCTCATAGTCATAATGCAGATCTACAGGCTGATAAATATTTGCTACATTATAGGGTTCATCCCGTTTCTGGGATTAATCAAATTATCCATAAACTCTCTGATCTGAATTCTGTCTTGGATGTGTCTGGGTGGAACTGCATTTATATGTGCTTCTCTGTAATTCCACCGTTTCAGTGCTTTCCTCCCTCCTTCCACCCTACATCTACAGGCTGCATTACCAGCTGTTTTCCATCAAATATGGCAGGGGATAATTTCAGTCCCTGGGGTGTCTCTATGGATCAACTCACGGAGGGGCTAAGCCTGTTCTAGGGGGTCTTTCATAGCCCCAATTAAACTGTGTTCATCATGAATTTTCAGACTAGCAATAGGCCAAAAACTGCTTATCAAAATATGACACTGAGAAGACAGAAGAATGCTTATAGTTTATATTAAACACCAACCTGATATGACTTAAATACTATTCATGCTCTATATACTTTACACCAGGGGTTCCTAATCTTTTCCACCAACTAGGCCCACCTGATTCCTCAAGGCCCTTCTTGAATTCTACAATGCATAGCAGCCCACCAGAAAACCAAAATCAATCAATCTTTTAGAAATACAATTTCACCAAGAAATCTGGTTAAAGAAAGATATGATATGTCCAAATTCAAACCAGGGAGCTTTGAAAGCATCCCAAGAAACCTTTCCTTCAGTGACTAGCCAGCAACAGTGTTGTCTCAAACTAAAGATGATTAATGCTACTGTGATGTTTTTATTTGTACATACATACATTGATATATATACACATATTTTAATATACTAATATTCTGCTACTTATAATAATAGGGTTATATATCGTCAGTGTCCACAGAAAAACATGAATCTCCAAAATAGCAGGTTTACAGGAGGAGGCAAAAACCTAATTTACTTCTAACTTGAATTTCCCTCTGGGATCAATACAGTATCTGTCTGTCTGTCTGTCTGTCTGTCTGTCTATCCATCTATCAATCAATCTATCTATCTAATGCAAGTTAATGGAACCAGACACCCGCCTCCACCCCCCCGCCCCGCCGTACTATACGTACATTTACAAGCCACGGAGCTCCTATATATTATATACATTAACACCTGTCTCCTTCAGCCTTATCAGTCTCCTTCAGTGTCTGTCTCCCTCTCTTAGCTTTACTTTACTTTACTGTATGTGATCTACTATAACATCTTTTACATTAAAATCAGATGTTCAGAAGTTTAATGGTCTAAAACTGTTTTATTGAATGAGCCTTTCATATGACATTATCATACTGCAATACTATTACTGATGAAAGGTTTCCAATAGCATATGAAAAAAAAGAGAAATGTGAATTATGAAAACCAAGAAGATAAAAATCTATCAAAGTGTTATTTCTCTTTTACATGTTCAACCTCTCATGCTCTGTGAGGGTGCTTAAAATTCAAGTCTACAATAAAAAGTTGGCTAATAGCTTAAACATAATGATAGCTAGCTAAAAAGGTAACTCAGTACCTCGCCTTTTTAAAGAGGCAATGCCCAAGACATTTAGTTTAAACATTCCAAAATGATCTGCAGCATGTGAAGGAATAACTGATGTCTAGTGCTGCAGAGATATCTACCGAAGTGGGCATGCTAACCAGCCAGCCCTGGTCTGTCCTGTCTGTAATACCACTAGGGTGGCCACATGTCCGGTTTTACGCCAGACAGTCAGTTGTTTCAACTCTTAGTCCTCTGCCAGAGGCAAACAGCTGGACGGACACCTACTAGTCCTCTCTTCAGGACGAGCTGTTTAAAATGTTCACTCGCAAACAATATTATGTGTGCCATTGGCTCACGTCCGGGTCAAAAGGCATGCCTTGCATTTCATTGGTTTAACAAGGTCATGTGACATTGTGATTCACCTACAGGCTAATTGCTACTCAAATAGTAAGCTCCCACCTGACTCACAAATGTCATCCATTACACCCAATTAGGTGACTGAAGCATCATAGTGCTTTAGTATTGCGTCCCACCCCCTTCTTTTGAGGGGTCTATCGTTGGAAGACGATAGATCTCTTCGTAATGCACTTAAGTGAGTGAACTCTAGTAGTGGTGTAAATTGTGTGTATTGTGTTGCACTTATAATGACCTTTTCTCCTCTATAGGAATGAGCACTGGGTTGGGGTTGCCAGGTAATGGTTTACTTACTCTATGTCTGTGTATTAATCTCTAGGTACCAGCACTGGCCCCTGTTCGGGCAGTGTCTGAGCTCGTGGTGAGTTTTAGACTCTAAACTTTCTTTACTAGCTGGAATATTATTCAACGGAACACTAAGCACGGTTGTAAGTCGCTCTGGATAAGAGCGTCTGCTAAATACCTTAAATGGAAATGTTAAATGGAAGATGAAGAACTAGCACCGCTGCCCCAATAGTGTACTCTAACCGCTCATCAATCATGCCGAAATTAGATCTTTTAAGTGCAGGTAGCCGATGAAATAAAGAGGACATGCAATGATGCCTGGGGCTATAGGCACACAATCCATTCCTGACAAGAAAGCGTGTTCAGCACCATGTAAAAACAGTGCTATAAATAGATGAATTAATGTTGGTGTATTAGGATGGAGCTTGGTGCTGGAAGTATCTTCTACACTGGCAAGTTTCTTACAACAGGGGTTGGCAGCAGAACTGCCTACCGTAGGAAGTATGTAAGTGTACTGCAGGTAACTGCATTTCACTCTGTGGTCACTTACTGTGTAAGTCTATGAAGTCCCAGTAACACCTGTGGAGCCGTGATGTCTAAGTGAACACCTAGGCTGTTAGAGGTGTCTATACCGTCTCTTCGTGCAGAGAGTTATTGTAATAAGCTCTATCACCAAACAAAGTGGAGCATCACAGCCGAACCCCCTGCACTCACAGAGGCAGCTGTGTGGTGGCGCCTGCATGCCAGTGATTATGAATGAGAAGCTGTGTGTGATGTAGCCGAATCTGCTGCTGGCGTCACTGTCCCGCTTCTCCGCTGGGCTGTGATGAACGGGGGCCAGCGAAGACCACTGCGGGACGCCAGGAGAGAAGAGTGACTCACACACACACACCCTCCAGGACAGGACTGGAGCCAATAGCCCATACACATATACACAGAACTCTACCAGTGGGCATCCTCAACACCTATAACACTGATGAGTCAGAGAGAAAAAGAGAGACAGAAAGAGAGAGAGAAAGACAGAGAGAGAAAAAGAGAGAGAGAAAGAGAGAGAGAGAGAGCGAGAGAGACAGACAGAGAGAAAGAGAGAAAGAAAGAGAGAGAGAAAAAGAGAGAGACAGGCAGACAGAGAAAGAGAGAGAGAGAGAGAGAGACAGAAAGAGAGAGAGAAAGACAGAGAGAGAGAGAGAGAGAGAGAAAGACAGAGAGAGAGAGAGAGAGAGAGAGAGAGAGAGACAGACAGACAGACAGACAGGGAGAGAAAGAGAGAGAGAGAGGGGTATGGAGAAAAGTGACAAAAGAGACGGAAGAGAGATATAGAAAGAAAGAAAGAAAGAAAGAAAGAAAGGACAGATGGAGAGGATAAAAAGGGGAGAAGAAAAAAGAAATAAAGCAAGAAAGAAAGTGAGAATGAAAAAATACAGAATGAGAGAAGAGGGAGAAAAAAGGGGAATGAGGGACTAACTGTAGGAAGAATAAGGGGTGGAAGGACCAAAGAGAACAAAAACGAGAGGAGAGAGGATGGACAGGAGAGATATTAAAGAATAAAGAGGTGCAGAGAGAGAGAGAGAGCAGAAAAAGGGAGAGGGAGTTAGTATGAAAGAGAGAGAGAGCAAAAGAGAGTGAGAGGAGAAGAAGAGAGAGGGAGAGGGCGGGGGCGGTAGACGTGATGAGTCAGAAAGGTGCGGCAAAACTAAACGAGCAAAATGTGGAGAAAGCGTGAGCAGGTGAGGGAGAGATAAAAACGGGGGAGAAAGTGGGCAGCTGGGGGAAATAATAGGGAGAGAGCGAGGGATGGGAGAGAGAGAAATGAGTGATGGAGAGAGAATGAACAAAGTGGAGAGGAAGATAAAAGGGAAGGGAGAGGAAGAAAAGAGAAAAGGGGACAGGAAAAGAGATGGTGACGGGAGGAAAGCTGTAAATAAATAAAAGGGGGCAAAAGCACCTGGAGAGCCAGTGGGAGGATGAGAGAGAGAGAGAGAGAGAGAGAGAGAGAGAGAGAGAGAGAGAGAGAGAGAGAGAGAGAGAGAGAGAGAGAGAGAGAGAGAGAGCGTGAGTGGGGGCAGGTTTAATAACACAGCCATCGCCCCCTTTAGCCACAGTCTGATTTGATTTAGCGGTTTTAATCTCCCTTTAGAAATGAGGATCCTTCTTTTTCTCCGTTTTTTGGCAGGCGTTTTTCCTCTGGCCTCTAATCGTTTTAAGCACTTCCTGGGCAGGTGGCAGGGAGAGGATGAACAGTTTCGGCACTGTGAGGGAAGGACAGAGAGAAAGGGAGGAAGACAGGGATGTGGCGGACGGGTCAGGGACTAATCTCACACACCTGTGGCCTTTGATCACTGACCATGGCGAAACTGTTCCATTAACTGTGCTCACACTTTTTCTTCCAGCACCCATGCAGGCATGCTGAGCCAGTGCCGTGTTTCTCATTATCCATGTGTTGTGTGAGTGACGGAGCTGATGCGCTGATGTGATGTCAACCATTTGTAGCTACAGTGTCTCTGTCCAGCTATATACAGTACTCGGCTGTTTTCACACTTAAGCTTAAGAGTGCATTTATTCAGCATTATAAATTCCTCTCTGATCTAAACACAAGGTACGTGACTGTGGTCAGGGGTGAGCTCATGAATAATCTGATGAGCTCTGCTCTGATTGGCTGGTTTATGGTGAGACTCCATGATTGTCACACGGAAGTGACACACTGAAGAAGACACAGGCAGGAAAGTAAAACAGAGCTCTGTGTAAATACACCAGGTCGTTATACTAATTAGCAAGCTAAGCTAGTTCCTTAGAGCTTGCTAATAGCTAATGTTAACTACACTGGCTACTTGCTTTCAAACCTGGACATCAACACCGAACTAAGCTAAATTAAAGTTGGATCTCACTATGAAACTCTCAGTTTAAGTGTTCCCCTTAACTACCTAACACTGATACAGTCACACAGCATGGCAGCTACTTACAGGTTGGGGTTGTGGTGTTAATACTGGACTGTTCCTCTCCTCAGTGTTAAATGCTTGGCAAAGCTGCTCAGTATTGTCCAACAGTATCAGAAGTGGAATGTGGAGAGCAAACTAACATATTGGAATAAAAGCTGTCCAGGACCTTCTGAAAGATCTGCAGACTTCCTGTTCCACCTTAAATCATGCTGCAGACACCTGTACAAGCTGTAGCATTTAAGGTGTAACAGGACATTAGATTAAGAAGCTGTCGAATAGCAAGCCAACCTCAGCCTGCCTCGTTTAAGGATGAACATCAACCTCTCAGTCGTCAGTAGCCCAGCTCTGTGTACCAAACTCTCCCTATTCTACTACATCAGTGTAGCAAAATACGGCAACCTGTATCTGAATGGTTGAGATTGCATTGGTGATTAAGGCAGGAGGAACATGTAGCACAGGGTTTCTGAACCACTGGCACCCTTTGGTGTTCTCCGGGCCAGTAATAGAGGCGGGTGGGGGGTGAAGGAATAGAGTTGTCCAAACCAGGCTGGTGATAGCACTCCCCACTGTGCACTCCCCCCACAGCATTACTGATGCATTCACATCATGCATAGATTTAAAAAATGTTTAATGTGAAGATACATGGTTTTAGCATGGCAGTAACGTCATATAGGTTAAAGACACAAACTTGTGTGAGCTTTTTTAGAATTAAATGTTTTAAAATTAAATGCATGAATGAAATTAAGCTCACCAGACAAAAAAGAAGTTAAAAAACAACAGCTGCAATTTGGCATGGACTGCACAAGTTTCTGGATGTAGCCCACTGTTCGATGTTCAGCCACAGCCAGATTTCGTGGATGCCCTTCCTGCAGAATTCTGAGGAGAATGTAATATAGATTGGGAATTTTGCCACTGCTGGTAGACCCATTATGTCCGTATGCTTCCACACACCTGCACCTCCTTCCCACTAAGGCACGCCCAAATGCAATCACTCCCTTTGCCAATCACTAACATCACTCATTCACTGCACTGTTCCACCTCAACATCTCATTTACATTTACATTTCTGGTATTTAGCTGACGCTCTTATCCAGAGTGACTTACAAGGTTAATCACATTACAGGTGGGCCAGTGTAGTGTTAGGAGTCTTGCCCAAGGACTCTTATTGGTGTAGCACAGCATCACCCAGACCAGGATTTGAACCCCAGTCTCCCACATGTGGTGGTGTCTAATTGGCGGGTAGTGGTGTTATCCGCTGAGCTACACCAACCATAGCCGCATATCCGCATGAGCTACACCAATCTCAGCCTATGAATCCCATCACACACCCCACAGTTTTTTATAGCCCCATCATCTTCAACACCATCTACAGGAGCCTGAGGTTTCTGCCACACAAGGTGACTCATATTTTCTCCGGTGAGCTTATGTTATAAATTCTAAGCGTATTTTGAAAAGTATATGACTGTATAGTAACTGTGTGTTTGGGTAAGGTTTGCTTTCAAGTTCGATATTTGCCTTTTACAGTGTGCTCCGGTACTGGCCGACCCCTCTGCCCACGACTGTCTGCTTTTTAGGAAACCAAATTCTGGTCACACAACTACAAGTCTTGACATGCCTATGCAATCTGTGATTTCCGTTTACTCAGTCATCAGTTTTGTGTAATCTCCAAGCCTTAGAACAGATGTGACCATAAACACACCAGGTTGTCTCCCAAACCGTTCCTCTTCCTATGCCTCTCCCTTAAAGAAACTGCATCTCAGCACAAAACCTGTGACCCGGCACACACGCATAGCGGCCCAGTGGACATTCATACACTGCAGCTGCAGCACACAACTTTTACTACTGCAGAAAGACTCTTTTAAAACCGCCTGTGTGTGTTCTGAGTTGATGGTAAATGGAGGCAGGCGGTAACGAGGGATTCGTTTCCTCTAACATGTTAATTATAGTTCCGTCCCCACCGGCCCCTGTATATTTACTCTGGAGATCAGAGCAGCCTCAAATGGAGCACAGTGGCTGCTAAGCTCAGAATGTTATGAACGTGTGTATAGATATAACAGGGTACCATAAGCACCTGAACAATGGCCCAAGCGGAGCACTAGCACCCACTTTGTACAAACAAGATTCCAAAAAAGTTGGGACACTAAACAAATTGTGAATAAAAACTGAATGCAATGATGTGGAGGTGCCAACATCTAATATTTTATTCAGAATAGACACAAATCACAGATCAAAAGTGTAAACTGAGAGAATGTATCATTATCGTTTCAAAATTTCAGGGCGTCAACAAATCCCAAAAAAGTTGGGACAAGTAGCAATAAGTGGATGGAAAAAGGAAATTGAGCATATAACGAACAGCTGGAAGACCAATTAGCACTAATTAGGTCAATTGACAACATGATTGGGTATAAAAAGCGCTTCTCAGAGTGTCAGTGTCTCTCTGAAGCCAAGATGGTAAGAGGATCACCAATTCCACCATTGTTGCACAGAAAGATAGTGCAGCAATACCAGAATGGTGTTACCCAGCGTAAAATAGCAAAGACTTTTAAGTTATCATCATCAACCGTGCATAACATCATCAAAAGATTCAGAGAATCTGGAACAATCGCTGTGCGTAAGGGTCAAGGCCGTAAAACTCTACTGGATGCTCGTGATCTCCGGGCCCTTAAACTCGTCTTGATTGAACAATTTGTTTAGTGTCCCAACTTTTTTGGAATCCGGTTTGTAACTGCTGCATGAGTTTAAAAATATAGTCACTGTTTGAGATCTGATTCTGCGCTTGGTTACTAAATGTAGTAAAAGGTTTCAATTATAAACATTTAGAGCTATCTTAATGACACTGAGGCACTGATGGACAACAGACAGCAGCACATGGAAGGAACACTCTGTTGATCTTTACTGGGGTTGAACTTTTGATATACTGTGCTTCAGTCAATAAGAGACAGGGTGAGGCTTCACTCAGCTGTGTTGTTGTTAAGCAGGATGGAGGAGTAACTAGTCGCTGCTGTCTGTTGATGTCCCGAGTGGTACAATGCAGTTTTTCTTTGTCTTTTCTGTCTCTTTGCATTAAGACCTGCAGTCAGCAGCAGT
Source organism: Prochilodus magdalenae (assembly GCA_024036415.1). Taxonomy (NCBI): domain Eukaryota; kingdom Metazoa; phylum Chordata; class Actinopteri; order Characiformes; family Prochilodontidae; genus Prochilodus; species Prochilodus magdalenae. The sequence continues at coordinate 173,122 of JAMWET010003289.1, forward strand.
TTATCCTGTGGTTATCTGTGGTTATCCATGTTCTTGCTGTGAGCATTCATGTATAACGCTCTCAGGCTGACCCTGTCGTACGCCACATCAAAGGATGCTGTGCCTTGTGAATCCTACACACTGGAACCCTACTGTTCCATTGACAAGTCAGGAACATGGCCTCTAAATGACTGGACAGTCATGCTAATGACAACACTGAGCAAATGATGAATGATTAAAGACAGATTTGATTTTCCAAAGTCTTCAAATAGGAAGTGAAGTTTAAGGCTGGACTACAAAGGGATATGCTCATGGTAGAGCCCTCACTGGGATGGAAATATGGCACCCACCCAGGAAACGCAGCATCCCCATTATCACCATCATATTTATTTATTTATTGATTTATTTATTGATTTATTGAAGAATACAAAAACAATGCTTTAGAAGCTACATTTAGAGTTTATTCTAAAACTCTAATAATCATTGTTTACACTTAGAGCCAGCAGCTATTGTAAAAAATAAACCATTTACATAAGTGTCTTAAAATAACAAAAATAACAAGCTAGAGAATCTAACATCAAGTTAACCAGCTATTTAGCTAGATACACTAGTTACATACTAATGACCTACTTTAATATTTAATATCACGTAACTGGTTAACCAGCAAGAGGAATGTAAACTTCTGTACTGACAATATTCATATTTCATTACAAGTTTGCTATATACCTTTTGCATATTAAAGTTTTATAAGTTGTGTATATTAATCAACTGTCCAATTCTAGGATATTTCTCAGCATGATATCTTGGTAGATATAACCAGGCTTGCTCTTCCATTGGTTATACCTTTCAGGAGCTGCACTAAATAAATCTTAATGCGATACTGGTTCCTGCACAGACTGAGATTAGCACTATTCAATCTTAAACATGGTTTCACCTGCCTTACAATACACTGAGCTCTTTACGACAGGCTTCTAACAGCAGTTAGTGATGTGGATGGAGGTAGGTCTCTTTTTCACTCTCAACAATAGTCACCGGTTTTTACTGGTGCCAGGGACTGGTTTCCATAGGTCCAGTTCTCATCGTTACTCTGATTGGTCTCTAACAGAAGTCATTTATTATCATTGTAAATCTTAATACTTCTGTCCAGTGACCAGCTGAGAACTTGGTGTAGACCCTGTATATTAAATATTTTATTTTAAATGTGAATTCTTAACCTTTATTAACATTGCTGTTTTGCCATCTGGTGTTGACCAGAGGAGAATGAGTCTTTAACTTAAGTTATTTCTAGATGTGTTTTCAACTGCTTTAAGTGGTTTCAGTGAGCCAAACTATGTCAGTGACATATACATTTCTGGCATTTAGCTGACGCTCTTATCCAGAGCGACTTACCACGTGTGGTGATGGCTACTTGGCGGGTAGTGGTGTTTTCCCTGAGCTACACCAACCACATATAGTGGCAGACAATTTGGCTTGTGTCCAGCACATTTCTTAAAACATGCTGGACAACAAGCACAACAGAGCGAGATAGTTTGGCAAGACAATGATAATAAATCTAGACATAAATCATCTAATAATAAACCTACAGTTATCTCAAAATGGGAAATACCTCATATTCAAAAGAATAACAATAGTTCCACCCAGAAGGAACCAACCGAAAGGAATGAACCTTGGTGGTTTGACATTGTGAGACATGCAAAGTTAGCAATGGTCGCTTTGCAGTGGAGCTCGAAAGCAATTCTAGAAGTTGGAACAGATTGAGAGTCCCATTTTTGACTTAGTGGAGGTGACCAACAAACCCATGTGTGGAGGCAGTGTGGACAGTGCCAACGGTTTGTTGTCATGTGCCAAGTTCAGAAGGTCTGGTGTCGACGCTATATGATGCCGTACTATGAGACACTACTTCTGTATATGTAGTTCAATAAATATCGCCCATATCTGTCTACATTTATCATTTAAGGTTCCTGGTAACCCTCAGCGTTGCAGTTCCACACTGGTGTATTTTTCCTTATTTCTTGACTTCAGTTTTGATATTTATGGTTTGAGTTAAAAGCCAAGAATTAGTACACATGTTCCGGCACTGTCTGCTACCGTGTGTTTGCTCAAACCTTTGCTGCCCCAGTTCTGTAGAGAAACATGACCATGATAAGTACTGCGTACGCGCGTGGCAGATGAGACTCGGGGATCTGGGAATATTTGTGTGAGCACTGTTGCCTGTTTGTATATCAGGGTGTGCTTCTAATTCGCTTTGTCTTCTGTTTCATTGTGTTTTCACCCACCAGCTGTGGTCATATCTCAGCATCTCTTTCACCTTGAGAAAAGATAAAGCTCCAGAAGTAATAAATCTTTTCTTCCCATCTTTCTCGAGTGAGCTCTACATCCCACACTCTACAGAGGTGGGATTCATCTTCTCTCTATTCAGAAGCACATCCACACCAGCACAAGCTCCAGCTCCAGCTCCAGCACCGGCACCGGGGGGCCCATCTGAAATTATTTACACGCCACAATTGCCCATGACGCTGCAGAGACTTTAAATCATGTCTCCGTGACGACGGGGGCGATGACTTTGTCTGCGGCTGCTTTGATTGGGCGAGATTACAGTTCATGTAAATCATAATCATAATGGAGAGAAGGCGTGATACCGACTATGGGAAGAGTAAGAGAGAGAGAGAGATGGAGAGGGAGGGAGAGAGAAAAGAGAGTGAGAGAGAGTGAGAAAGAGAGAGAGGAAAAGAAAAAGAGAGAGACAGGGGAGGGGAGAGAGACAGGGAGAGAGAACGAGAGAAAGAAAGGGAGAGATGTGGAGGTAGGGAAAGAGTGAGGAAGAGAGAGAACACTGAACTCTCATACGTGGCCTTGATCTCACTGTGTGTTTTTATTCCCTTTTTATAGTTTTTTGGAAGAAAGAGAGAGAGGGAGAGAAAAAAGAGGGAAAGGGAGGGAGAGAGACAGGAAAAAGAAAGAGAAAGAGAGAGTGGGAGCGAGAGAGAGAGGGAAAAAGAGAGAGGCAAAAAAGAGAGACAAAGGAGGGGAGAGAGATAGGGAGGGAGAGAAAGAAAGAGAGACAGGTGGGGGTGAGGTTGGGGAGGAACAGAAAGAGTAAGTGAGAGAGAGATAAGAGAGAGAGGAAGCTGAAAGAGAAGAAGGAATAAAAGAAGAAAGAGTGAGAGAGGAAGAGAAAAAAGAGAGGGAGAGAGAATAAAGTAAACAGAGAGAGAATGGAATAAAGAAAAACAGACAAAGAGACAAAAAAGAGAAAAATAAAGAAACGGAGTAAGGAGCGAGAGAGACAGCAAAAGAGGGAGAGGAAAGACAAATAATGTAAGATAAGAGAGAGAGAGAAAGGCAGTGTAAGAGAGAGGGAGTCTAAGAGAGAGAGAGGGAGTGTGAGAGAGAGGGAATGTGAGAGAGAGAGGGAGTGTGTGTGAGAGAGAGGGAGTGTGAGAGAGAGGGAATGTAAGAGAGAGAGGGAGTGTGTGAGAGAGAGTGATGGAGTGTAAGAGAAAGAAAGAGAAAGAAAGAAGGAGTAAGAAAGAGAGAGAGAAAGAGAGAGTGTAAGAGAGAGAGAGAGAGAGAGTGTAAGAGAGAGAGAGAGTAAGAGAGAGAGAGCGAGTGTAAGAGAGAGAGAGGGAGTAAGAGAGAGAGAGGGACTGTGAGAGAGAGGGAATGTAAGAGAGAGAGAGGGAGTGTGAGAGAGAGGGAATGTAAGAGAGAGAGAGGGAGTGTGAGAGAGAGGGAATGTAAGAGAGAGCGGGAGTGTGAGAGAGAGGGAGTATGAGAGAGAGGGAATGTAACAGAGAGAGGGAGTGTAAGAGAGGGAGTAAGAGGGAATGTAAGAGTGTGATGGAGTGTAAGAGAAAGAAAGAAGGAGTGTAAGAAAGAGAGAGAGAAAGAGAGTGTAAGAGAGAGAGAGAGAGTGTGAGAGAGAGGGAATGTAAGAGAGAGAGAGGGAGTATGTGTGTGAGAGAGAGGGAATGTGAGAGAGAGGGAATGTAAGAGAGAGAGGGAGTGTAAGAGAGGGAGTAAGAGGGAATGTAAGAGTGTGATGGAGTGTAAGAGAAAGAAAGAAGGAGTGTAAGAAAGAGAGAGAGAAAGAGAGTGTAAGAGAGAGAGAGAGAGTGTGAGAGAGAGGGAATGTGAGAGAGAGGGAATGTAAGAGAGGGAGTAAGAGGGAATGTAAGAGAGTGATGGAGTATAAGAGAAAGAAAGAGAGAGAGAAAGAGAACGCCTAAATGAGGAGAGGAAACAGCTGAATTAGGGGAGAGTGTGTGTTCTGCATGAATTAGCATGGCCGTCAGGAGAGCGGCCCACCTTCTCCTCCCTCTCTGCAGCCCCTTACACACAGCAGATAGGAACAGAACTCTGAGTGTAGCAAATCTCCACTGCACCAAGGCCCTGCCCTCACACTAACGCTGATAAATTAGCCGCTCGCAGCGGGCCACAGGTCAGCCTTACATCAGCACACTCAACAAAATCTTCATCCCGGCCCGGGCTCTTCTCCATGAGTCTATAAATAACCCACCAGCCTACGTTTTGGGGGTCTCTTCGCTGAAACTGCAGCATTGATTGCTGAAATACTGAAAGACTAACAACGTTACAGTAAACCGAGAGCAGGGCTGCATGAGGATCGCTTGTTAAAATAGCTTTCCAGCCTAAAACTCACATTTTACTCAATACTCATCATAATATCTAATATAACGGGTGCAGGGGCTAGCACTGTCGCCTCACAGCAAGACGGAGTTCCCCCTGTGCCCATGTGGGTTCCATCAAGACCAAGGACATGCAAGTTGGAGACAATGAACTGCCTCTAGTTGTGAGTGTGCATGTGAACATATAGGACTGTGCATCTGCCCTGTGAGGGCGGCAGGTGATCGGTGAGGAACAGGAAGGAATTATTTAATGTCATTTCATTGCATTGTATTGTATCTCTCCTCTGTACTGCATTTCTGCCCTTTAATATTCCATTACTACAATACCCAGCATGCATTACAGTAACACATCACATCACATCACTGGAAAACCCGGAATGTCTAGGGATGCATCGATACCAAAATCACGTATCGGGCTGATACAAAGCTCATTTGCTCATACTCATAGAAGCGCACCGATACCGGTACCCATATAACATTAGCCAAGCGTGCAGTGCTGTGCTAACGAGCGACTGGACCTGGCAGTGACGGAGGGTCTGCTCGCTCAGACAGCTGCACAGACTGCACTTCAAGCATTCAGCCTATGTATATTCCAGCCAGGAGTGCACTGTGTAAATGTTTGTTAGGGAAACAACCATTTCCCTAAAGCAGGTGGAGACATGGTGGTGAAAAGGCCATACTCTCATACCCTCTTTACTAATACAGGCGGAGACATGGATTTTTGTCCCAGAGACCTGGACATCCTCCCATAGGGTGTTAGCAATTGTATGTAGGGCTCTTGATATCATTGACAGTTGCACCTCTATATCTGTCCCAGCCACTGAGCTGTAGCTCTCTCTAGGTGACGGTTGGTGGCTTTACGGAGTTCCTCCTTGCTCTAGTCCTAAGGTTTGAGGAGGTAATGCCTTTGTGAAATTATGCAGCTTCCCTTTTCTCAAAATGAACCAAACAGTACACGGATTTACAGTTCGTAGCCTGTTCGTATCTTCGGCATGTCTGTTCTGACTGACTGCTCCTGAAAAAGTACAGTGAAGGTCTTGCTTTTTAATGATTCACTGTGAGACTGACTGTATCTCAACTGTGTTCTTAGTAGGGCATTATCTTTCATCTGTGTAAACCTAAAGCTTCCACAACACCGGGGTTGAATACTTATGCAAACAGCATTTTACAGTTAGTAATTTTGGTCATAGAATATTTAAATAAAATGAAAATCACTTAAATTTAGTTCAGAGCTACAGGGGTTGGACAATGAAACTGAAACACCTGTCATTTTAGTGTGGGAGGTCTCATGGCTAAATTGGACCAGCCTGGTGGCCAATCTTCATTAATTGCACACTGCACCAGTAAGAGCAGAGTGTGAAGGTTCAGTTAGCAGGTAAGAGCACAGTTCTGCTCAAAATACTGCAATGCACACAACATTATGGGTGACATACCAGAGTTCAAAAGAGGACAAACTGTTGGTGCACGTCTTGCTGGCGCATCTGTGACCAAGACAGCAAGTCTTTGTGATGTATCAAGAGCCACGGTATCCAGGGTAATGTCAGCATACCGCCAAGAAGGACGAACCTCCACCAGCATCACGTAGTAACCTGGCCACTATCCTGCAAGAAGAATGGCTTAAAATCCCTCTGACCACTGTGCAGGACGCAGTATATGTCATTCCCAAGACCAACTGACGCTGTATTGGCCGCAAAAGGAGGCCCTACACCATACTAATAAATGATTGTGGTCTAAAACCAGGTGTTTCAGTTTCATTGTCCAACCCCTGTATCTGCCAGTGTATTAATCTTCATTTTGGTCTTTGTGTTTTGGGTATTTCCCCTCTGACTAGTCCTGTAGTTTTTGAGATAGCAACAACATTCCAACTCCAGAATCTCTGATCTGATCTGGAATGGTGTGCCTGTACACAGTTTTTGATCAGATGCACGGTTTCCATGTAGCATTGGATTTCTCAGGAATTTTTTCCCATGAAAGAATAAAAAGGGTGCACACCCATCTACCGTACTTCTGATCGAGCCAGAGACAAATCCCCAAGCACGAATTTCATGTTGGTTCAGCCCCCACTCTGTTTGTCGGCTCAGCTGTCTTTCTTTCCATCACTCCTTCCTCCCCATAGAGTTGCATTTGTTTTCAGCCCTACCCAAACCTATCGTTTCTTTCAACCTACAGCCACCAAATAGCATCTACTCACTCAGGGCATCTCCCCAAACTGTAATCCGCAGCCATAGTGACCCGCACTCCTCTTGTGTTGCTCCCTCCATAGCAACCATAGCCGCGAGCAGGAAGTGGGAACCATTTAAGCTTTGCAACCACTTTTCCGAAAATCTTCGTTTTCCTCCGGGTACACCGATTTCTTATCCACTAACTAGATACTGACATCGCTCCAACTCCAGAATTTGTGGTCTGATCTGAAATGGTACACAACCATCTACTGTACTTTTGCTCACACTTTGTCTTTTTTTATCCTTTACTTCTTCCATAGAGACCTATTCATATTTCCCAACCCAAACCCCACTGTTTTCTTATCCAGACAGTCGGCAAACTGCATATACCTCCTCAGGGAAGATCCCCAAACCCTAATCCACAGCCATACTGGCCCAATCCACAGCCATACTGGCCCAAAAACTTCTATACGTTGTTCATTCATCCCTCGTTCATCCCATACATTCAAATTCATTTTTTTGCAACACCTTAGCAGCCAGCAGCAAGCATCCGCTGCTCAACCACCCCGCATCTTCCGGGAACGCACACAGTGCACAAAATATATAGGCGTCATTTGCAGTCCAGCTGAATCAGATAACCCTTGTATGTGTGAGTGTAGAATGTGAATCTGAAATAGTCACAGATCATAAGAATGTCATAGCAGAGTCAAATTTTGAAGGTATGGAATGCGACCATGTGGTATCAGCAAGTGAACAAGGAACAGTGGGATAGACTAGCGTGTGTGTGTGAGAGAACACAGAGAGGGTTTTAGCAGCCATGCCCTAACGATGTTCTGTCGGGACCATTTCTCTTTTCCTCACATGTTCCAAACATGTGGAGTCAATCAGAAGTTGAACACCATGAAAACGGGAACGCTTTTCTCTCCTTATCTCTGTCTGACTCTCAGTCTCTCTCACTCAAACAGCATCCAAAGGTGGGGGGGGTCAACTGTGACTGACCCTTCCTCAGCCAAATAAAACAGCTGTCGGACAGATCGGCCGGTCCTGCTCCGCCTGTGCTTTCAGGGCTTTGCCAGAACGGCCCGATACAGTGACACCTTATTCGAGCAGGCCAATCTCTACAGCCTGTCATAAGCAGCTTTATTTGAGTGAGGTCAGCCAATGGGCCGTCAGCCTCCTTCAAAACTCCCATCCTTTATGAAAGCAAGAAAGCGGAGACGATCAGAAGTTGAAGGAGAGGTCGTTCGAATAAAACTCGGAACATTTACGAGTAATTTTACGAGCTTATGGGCGAGGAGGGCAAAAAAACCCTCGACGTTTCATTGACGGCAATTTCTGTACCGCCTCACAAAGAGTAAAGCGGTCTAAATGAATCCACCAGAGTATACTTAGCTCTGCTTCGCATTATCCCAGAGCAGTTAGAGGTGTGTGAGCTGGAGAGAAAAGCCAGACGAGTCCTATTGGTGCGCCGGCTGCAAAGTGTTTATGGCCCTTAATCACTGCTCTGCCTGGTGTATTGCTGTGCTTGATATTTAAAGAACAGCGGGCTTTTGAATTATGCTGAATCAGACTGTTTCATTGTGCACAGTGATGGAATGTGTATATGATGGGGATTACAGTTATCGGTAAGGTGGTCCCTGTTGAATAGGGACTAGTCCTACTTATGCCAAGTCTTTTATTTTAGTAACCTTTTATTCATACATACACATTAGACCTTGAAATGTCTGTCCAAGAATTATGGAAGTATTAATGTAGGGTGCAGACAATTCTGGACATCATTTCTGAAACATTCATAAAAGATCAGGTTAAAATTTCATGTTGGATTTCTAATAGTTGGTTGCTAACCTGCATTTATTCTATCTTTTATAATTAGCTGGATGGTTAATAATTAGGCTATTAGTATTGATTTTCTTCATGGATAATCTGATGAATATTGTGATTACTGCTACACGGTAACGTTACCAGGTTCTATCATTAGAATTATAAAGTTTTTTTGTTCTATGGTTGGTAGTAGTCGGCTTTGAACAGAATTTTGTCAGGCTGCAACCGATTCTGGACAGAATTCTTTCAGGCTACTTCTGGGTTTGGATAAAACTGACTACGTTGAGGTTCAGATAGATTGTTGTCCGAAATTTATTGGGCTACAGTTTGTACAGGACAGAATTTCGTTGGGCCTATGGTTGATATTGGACAGAGTTTTGGCAGGGTACAGTGAAGGCTGAACAGAATTTTTTGTTTCTAACACTTTTGGGACCGAGAAGAAGAACTTCTGTTTTGTCTGAGTTTAATAGGAGGAAGTTGCTTGACATCCAGTCTCTTATGTCTCTAACACAGTCCTCTATCTTATTAAGGTGAAGTGGATCATCTGGTCTAGCCGAGATATACAGTTGCGTGTCATCAGCATAGCAGTGGAAGTGTATGTTATGGTTTCTGATTATGGTACCGAGTGGTAGCATATATAAGGTAAATAATATAGGTCCTAGGACAGATCCCTGTGGAACACCAAACCTTACTTTTGTGTGAGTGGACGATTGACCGTTTATTTTTACAAATTGATAACGGTCACTTAAGTAAGATCTGAACCATGAAAGAGCTTTTCCTGTCTATCTAGTAGAATGGAGTGGTCTATTGTGTCAAATGCTGCACTAAGATCCAGTAGGACCAGTAAGGATGAGTTACCTCTGTCAGCAAATATTTGGATTGACATTTGTTGGGCCACAGTCAAGTTTGAACATCATTTTCAAGCCACAATTGTGTTTGGACAGAATTTTCTCCGGCTACATTTAGGTTTGGATAGAACTGTATCAAACTACATTCAGGTTTAGAATTTTGTCAGGACATGTTGATGTTTACAGACATTTATTGGGCTACAGACAGGCCAGACAGGAAAGAATTTTTAACATAATTGTTTACTTGGAACATCATTTTATCAAAGTTTGTCAGAGCACATTTGGAGAGAATTTGGTAGGGATATAGTCACATAGTATAGAATTTTGTGCTACAGTCCAGACAGGAGAAAATTTTTGTTGGATAGAGTTTTGACAGGCTGCAGTCAAGATTTTTTTGGGCCATGGTCAACACTGGACAGAATTGTACTGGATGCTGGTGATGTTTGGACAGAAGCTTGTTGGACTACAGCTGAAATTGGACATGCGAGTTTTTGCAGTGAAGGATGGACAGAACTTTCTGGACTATGGTTTATTTCAGGCTATGTTGGGTTAGTCTGGCCTGGACTACGTTGGGTTAACCTGGTTTGGATTCAAAACTAATGACATTGGTCAGGTTGGGATAAAGATAGAATGTTCTCTCCTTTGAGGATCAATTTTATCAGGGAAAGTATGAACCTCCCTGAACCAACTAAAAGACTAAGGCCCTTGGCCACCATTTTTAGTTTGCACTCCAAATAGAGAAATGAGACAGATCAGTTTTCACATTTTGCAGACATCCAAAAATACCCTCAGCCTGCCCTAAACTCAGCTCCATCAGCCTTTTATTGTCTCACATCATAGTTCTTTCCTCCCTTCACGTCATCCTTATGTCTCATTTACCTGACTCGCTCTCCAAAACACACACTCATACACACACAACTCCGATAATCTATACAATCCACCATAATAATTATCTATTCTGCTCTCTCTGGAGACAGCAAAGGTAGAGTGTGTGGTTGACGGACAGCACTTAACTCTGTATCGTCTATGGGCTTATAGAGCTCAGATCGAATGAGCTGGTGAAATGGACACTGCCCTGCCCCAGGACGCATTATACTCCTGTACAAAGAGCCAAAGGGCCCTGGAGACCTGCTGCAGCAGCGAGCGGGGGTGCACTCCTGCACCTAGACATTGAGTCTCCACACTGGGCGCACATAAGAGCCACATGGCAGGTAATGCTGAGTCTGAGGAGTAGACTCAGAAAGACTAGCCACTGTGTCTGTAGTTTGTACAGGTACTGAGTTGTGCCATAGACAGGGTTAAACAAAGCTGGATATCTACGACTAATTAACAAATAGGCTGATTATTTAGACAGACCAGGTACTGAATGATAACTACAGATAATCCTGGGCTGCCACGAGGAGAGGTTTGGAACAGTGTGCAGTCCTGTTTTACTGGTAGGGTGATACATTTACCAGTTGCAGATTATTACACAAACAAACCGTGGTAGTTACGACTTGGTGACACGACAAGTTTTGACTTTACGAGTACTTTAAAGTTGCTTTAGGAAAAACCTGATCCTTACTGATGCACCTGACAGCTGGAGACTTGTTAAGATGCTGCAGGCATAATTCAGGAACAGGCCAGAAACCAGCGACACCTTCTTCAAACACAACACTTAGACACAGCCTGTTCCAATGTCCGCAGGTATAGTGTGTAGTTCTACTCACGTTCACACTTCTGACACGTTTCTGGACTTAGCACATGTTACGACCACCATGTAAATGTGTGGGGGTGTGTATCATTTCACTGGGGGGCCCCTGTTCATGAATGTTTTCACAATTTTAATATCCTTGCTTAGCTTGCTTGTTTCTGAAAGAAGTTTTTTTAAAACTTGTTCTAGAGAAAGGTTCTATGAAAAAGTGCACGCCAGATTCATCATATGTTCGCATAAAGAACTGAATTAACTACAGCATTAGATTTAGATCCCTTGTTGATCCCACAGTGGGAAAGTTTGTCTCCGCATTTAACCCACCCGTGAAGTGAAACACCCACAAACACACTTACTAGTGAACACACACACTAGGGGGCAGTGAGCACACTTACCCGGAGCGGTGGGCAGCCCGATCCACGCCGCCCGGGGAGCAGTTGGGGGTTAGGTGCCTTGCTCAAGGGCATCTCAGTCATTACTGTCAGTTCAGGGAATCGAACCGGCAACCCTCCGGTCACAAGGCTGGTTCCCCAACCTCCAGCCCACGACTGCCCTCCAATTGTTCGAATTTTTGTGCTTTTGAGGAACAAATCCGAAATAAGTGCTGGTGAATGTTAGACTTTTTATTAAAAGGGAGTGAATGGGTTTTAAAAAGGTTCTTTTTAGAATTTCGTTTAGCCCTTCTCAACTTTTTGGTAAAGCACAAAGGTGTGAAACTTCACACGACCTGATTGTGACATCTATACCAATCGGAAGAGAAACTTTAGGCTAAAAAAACAACAACAGAGGTCTCTAAGTCTTTCAATAGTTGTGCCTGTACTGTTCTCATCCACAGAGAAAGCAAGTAAATAACTGCACACATGTGGATAGTTTCTGGTGAAATTCTTGAAGCTTTTTTTGGCATATTATAGTTTCAGAGGTTTTGACTTTATACAACAAAAAGGAGTCTAATAAGGGCTACAATAATACTAAAAACAACAACAACATGCGTTACCAAACGGTCTAATTGTTTTATAAGCTAAAGGCATCTATGCCAAGCTAATGCAATTAAAATGGACCATGTGATTTATTATTACTGCCCCAAACAAATAATTTAAAAACTCTTTTTAAAAATGTAAAAGCTTTCTCACCAGCTTTAGAGGTCAAACAGTCCATCCTAGAAACATTTTCTTCCTTTTAACTCCATACAGCTGAAAAACAAAACAAAAGTAAGAGCTTATTACAAACTGATGATTTGATTGCACATACAATTTCAATTCCCCTCCACTCAGTGCTCTACTGGGACACAGCCCAGACTAGCGTGAGGAAGCCCAACTCAAGTGTGCACGCATCCTCTAAAGGCATGAGCCAGAACAACTGTGGGACAGGAGCATGCATACCACTGTATTACATCTCATCATTTGGGAACTGAAGATATCGACTGATCCAGTTTTGAAAACACCACTGTTTGCTTTCCTTAGTTAAATGTCTTCAGCTGCTGAGCCATACAGGGCCTTTGTTATCATATTGCTGACTGCACCAAATGTTCTCAGTGGGAAACAGGTCTGGACCTACTTGCCATTTCTGATTATGCAGCAATGCTCTTTTAACACATGCAGAATGATGCTTGCCATTATCGTGCTGGGATAAGCACAGACTCCCCTGAACAACATATTTAGTAATAATGGTGCCATCACAGGTAGAGGCACATTACCCCCGGCATGGACACTAATACACTCCTATACATTGACAGACCTATTAGACTTCATGCTGGTGACCTTTAGATGGTTCTCTTCTTATTTGGCCCTTATACAGGGGTTGGACAATGAAACTGAAACACCTGTCATTTTAGTGTGGGAGGTCTCATGGCTAAAGTGGACCAGCCTGGTGGCCAATCTTCATTAATTGCACATTGCACCAGTAAGAGCAGAGTGTGAAGGTTCAGTTAGCAGGTAAGAGCACAGTTCTGCTCAAAATACTGCAATGCACACAACATTATGGGTGACATACCAGAGTTCAAAAGAGGACAAACTGTTGGTGCACGTCTTGCTGGCGCATCTGTGGCCAAGACAGCAAGTCTTTGTGATGTATCAAGAGCCACGGTATCCAGGGTAATGTCAGCATACCACCAAGAAGGACGAACCTCCACCAGCATCACGTAGTGACCTGGCCACTATCCTGCAAGAAGAATAGCTTAAAGTCCCTCTGACCACTGTGCAGGACGCAGTATATGTCATTCCCAAGACGAACTGACGCTGTATTGGCCGCAAAAGGAGGCCCTACACCATACTAATAAATGACTGTGGTCTAAAACCAGGTGTTTCAGTTTCATTGTCCAACCCCTGTAAATCCATATTTATACAGTACTTCCATCAACACTATAAAACGTTGACACATAGACCACAATACACAATTCCACTATACATCATTCCATTAGGGAGGAATTCAAGAGTCATCAGCATATCTGGACATCTGGAGACATAAGGTACAGGCCGGCACTGGCTCTGAGAAAGTCTCTGGAGGTATGGCTATGGAGACGGCCACACTCAAAGGCTCATTTTAGGCAAGCGTCTTCCAGCAAAGATTCTGTCACGGCTGTTGCTTGTTAGTTTAAGCCATGTGCAGATATTTTATGTGTTGTTCTGTGTTGGGATGTGAGGTTATTGTGTAGGTGTTTGTGCGGGGGGAGGGGTAGCAGCAGCATGAGTCTTTCATTCTGTCCCAATGTTTTTTTTTAAAAAGTGAGGTTTCTACACCACCACAGCTTACTGTGGTGGAATCTACGACTATTATGTTACATTGATTGCGCGGAAGGGAATTATGGGTGATTTCAGGTGGGTGAGGTCATAAAGTCATAAACTTTATGCTTCACAAATGAGAGTAATAGCCATGACTCCATGCTTTCGTGGAAAGGTTTTTACAAAGGGTGAGTCGAGCGTCATGTCACGGCATAAAGCATTTTTGTTACGGCCCGTGTGAAAAGAGGGATAAAGAGAAGAGGAAAGGGAGCAGGGTCTCTGGAGAAAAGAAGAGTCAGGCCAATGTCACAGATGAAGATTGGCTTACAAATTGAGTTTAATGGCTGCCTCTCTGAACTGTTCCAGCCCAAGCCTGCTCTGGCTGCACTCTGCCTGGCTAAGTTAATAATCAGTGACCCTGCTCTGACGTGCCCCCCAATAAAGGCCTAAATTGACTCATTTGTGAGGGAATTTCGCTGCTGCACCTAATCAATCAGTGTTATTCCCATAGTGGAATGGAATGAGTGAGGAATAGAGGGAGGTGGAGGAGGAGGGGTCAATCAATACAGCCGAATCACTCTTGATCATAATTAGTTGGTCAGTTTTTGTTTTGTGCTTTCTTTCGCCCAGAGGTCAGAAGAAATCAGTAATGGTTAGCTGACCTGAGGTCAGATTCATACATATTGCATTATTATTACATTTACTGCATTCAGCTCAAAACTATCAAACTGAATTGATTTATTTGACATAAACAGTCCCTCCATTAAAGATCAATATCCCAGAAACACTCGGCTTCCATCTATTAATGCCATGCAGTCGCTCTACTCGATTAGAATGGGGGTAAATGAAAAGCTAGGATGAATAAACCTCCTCACATGGTTAACGGCCCATTTAACAAACACCTCGGCCTTGAAGTTAAACTTCAGTATTAGTATAGTTAAATAGTTAACAGCCTAGTCAGTCAGAGGGGTTTAGTGTGCAGTGCTCTGTTCCAGAGCAAGTTACAGGGTCAGAACTATTCACAGAGGTGGGAACCGGAACCTTTAGAAGGCTCCCTCGCAGAACCTTATTACATAACATGGTTATGAATGCTCAGTCTGATGTCTGAGATGTTGTGTTTTGATTGGTGCTCAATGCTCATTCATTTGCTTCACAGCCGTTCACGCTTCTGGGTCTTGCCGGGAGGTTCTGAAGCCTATGGCAGTGCTCAGTGTGTCAAGAAATAAGTTCAGGACCAGGGTGAGAATTATTGATGACATGCAGTTGAGTGTAAATGAATGGCCAGGGTGAAAGAAAAACAAAAAACACATGGTAAAGGTCCCTCCCTCTGGGTCGCAGGGTGCCTTAGCAAGTGCTCAATGTACAGGGGGGCAAGAAACACCCGGGACAGGTCACCAATCCATAGCAAGGCGGACACACACATACACAATCCCTTATACCTAGGGCCAATTTAACATCTCCAATTCACCAGATTGCATGTCTTTGGACTGTGGAAGGAAAATGGAGTACCTGCAGGAAACCCACACAGACATAAGGAGAACATGCAAACTCCACAGAGAAAGGACCACGGACAACGCAGCCAGGAAGCGAACCCTGAAGGTTTTTCTAAATTGAAAGATTTGTTATTTGAAGGTGTATCAAACCAGCTGCCAGAGTGAGCTACAAAACAATGGCATGAGAGAAATGACTGCGGGACACTTCTCACTATGGCACAAATGCATGTCGTACTTGATACATGAGTCAGTGAAGTTTGCATTCTAGTCAAGATACGTGTCAGTCGAGTGCGTGTCCAAGTGGAGACATAAATCAGTTATGTGTATGTCTGAGTTGAGAAACAAGTTGGTTAAGTCGTCATCCAAGTCTATTCACCAGCCAATCAAGTGAGTTTCCAAGTCCAGTGTACGTCCGAGTGAAGTCATGAATCAGTTACCCAGCAGTACCCAACAGTTTATCTATGGATGTTCAATTTACTAACAAATATTATGAAGCCTTAACATTAAAATGTTAAGGCTAGGTCCAGGTTAGTTAATTACCAGATTAGCATCTACAATGGACTATCCAAATGAAGTGCTACCCCGTAACCTACCCTTCACCCTCACCACAAACCTAATGCTGGTTCTGATCCTGAGCCTAACACTTCTGAGAATCATCAAGTGGGGTTCACGGGAATTGCTAATAATCTGAGTGTGAGCTATCTGATTAAAGTGGGACCCAAAACTGTACCATGTCTAGAAGCTCTTGTGTCCAGATGTCCTTGTGGAAGTCAAGAAGGCTGGAATCAAGGCTACATAAAGTTCTTCAATCTGCTGTGGTTTACTGAAAGCACTGCGCCGTGTGAGGCGCACTCTAATTATGAAGCAGGTTAATTAAGGTCAATTAGAACCTGTCTGAAACACTGTCTGACACCAGAGGAAATGCTTTTCAGAGTTTCAGACTTCAATGAATGCGCTGCGGTACTTTGGATTAGGGTTTGTTTTAAGTTAGCACTTTCATCTTACTTTGCGGAAGAACATGTGGGAATATTCTTGATCTTCTTAATAAATGAAGCATGTCACTTGCCTCTTTCAGCTGAACTGCTGCAGCTCAAGTCAATTCCAGTAACAGTAAAGAGGAATTTAGTTCACCTTCAGTTAAACACTATGTTAATGCTAGGGCTGTGCAGCCCAGAAACACAATGTGTATCATAATACATGAGCTATGTTTCAGTATATTGCAATATATTGTGATACTGTAATTTATGTGTTATGATTTATGTTTTTTATTCTAGTAAACTGTCCAGTTGAACTTGAACATATACTAAAACATTACACTTTAACTAGGCCTCTATACTTAAACACCGCACTGTAACTAGACCTCTGTATTTAAACACTACACTGTAACTAGACCTCTATACTAACCCTTACAACACTACACTATTTAAAAAAATATGCCTCCAATTTTCTACAATATCATTTAAGTATGTACTTGGTATTGACAGTTATAGATACTTAAACCACTATAAATAGACCTCTATACCACCGCATTGATTAGATCACAGATTCAGTTGATTTTCGAATTGAAAACAAGTTAACACATCTTTTACGGCAGGGTGTCCAATCTTATCCACAAAGGGCCAGTCCAATCTTATCCACAAAGGGCCAGTCCAATCTTATCCACAAAGGGCCAGTGTGGTTGCAGGTTTTGATTCCAACACAGCAGGAATGCACATGATCAGTTACTGAGAATGTAAACAAGTAGATGTAGGTGCTCCAGCTTGTTTGGAATAACAACCTGCAGCCACACTGGCCCTTTGCGGGTAAGACTGGATCCTCCTACTCTACAGGGAGGGACTTAAAGGAGTAGCTTGTTCAAAAATCAAATGAAGATGATTCATCACTTGTGTGACTGGTCTTTAACCAAATCCTAACCCCAGCACAAAGTCAGTTTGGGAAGTAGCACCTGGTTTTCTGGGGTCCTCTTTGGCTGATTACTCCAGTATTGAGTGGCTGCTAAGGTACTCACTATAGCAGTGATGATGCTAGCTTCAATAGCAATGTTGTAGAGCTTGTTTTGCAAATGATTTGGTCTAGCAATATGATTTTCTACACATTAGCTCAGATCTTACACATTTCACATTTTTGGTATGAGAAATGAGTAACTCTTTCCACCAAGCAAGTTTCCAGATTTCCAAATTTAGGATTTTAAGAGCTATCCCTCTAATTAATCTCTTTTAATACCTGAATATCTTAAAACAATAAGAAAATTTTGGGGTCCCCAAAAATAAACTTACTGTGATTTGCTGTTTGTTAAGAAAAAATAGAGGGTCACACACAAATTCAGGGGAAAGGTCAATGATTGGCTGCTTCACCCACAATCAGTGAGCTTCTGTCTTTGGTATTCTTAAGTAAAGAATCTGCCTCAGGGTGGCACTGTATAAAATCGGATAACCCAGTTGAATTCTCGTAGTCTAGAACTAGGCCATATACATAGCATATACATAGTTCTAAAGAGATTTATTAGGGGGTCCCAGACCACCCACTACCCCCTGAATTTTTCAGACTTTGGACAGCATTGCACCATATAGTTTGCACAATACATCAGGCCTTGGTTACTAACTTTAACCTGTAAATCATCAGTATTAGAAATGCATGTCTTGCGATGCAAAGGACTTTTTAAAAAATGAGAACTTCTAAACAATGTTGGCGCTCAAGCCTGCATAAGCACGAGTGCTCTGTTGTATTCAGATCTTTTTGCACTATCATTATTCATCATTAAATCTCTTAGTCCACCATCGCCCACCAGGATGATGTCACTTCCACCCAAACTATTGTCCTGCTGGCTGATTAGGCAGACTCATGACTCCGAAACAGCCTTAGAAAGTACGTCTGTGTGTGTGTCAGTGTGAATCTGTACAGCTAACCGTAAAGGTCAACAATAGGTCAAACAATACATTTGAGACAGGTTGTGTTGCTTCCTTGTGGGTTGGTAGTGAGAACGAAGGAGAAATTTCATAACCCACAGAACCAAGAAGAGACGACTTCTGTGAAAACAGATCATTTCCTGATTAACTCCAGATGAGCTTCAGCCTCCGCACAAAGCCCCACAACACTATACTCTATTCCATATGCAACACTTAGACATATGTTTTTCAACCCAGTTGGCTACCAATACCCAGCCAGGGACTCAAACAGGGAAAAGTTGAACAGTTGAAAGTTGAAAAGTTTTAAATATACCATCAGTGTACAGACATTTACTGTTAAAAACCATGAGCCATTAAGTACACTATATTAATTTAGCAGGAGATATTTCTGAGAGGATTAGATAATCCATGTGCATAAGGAAGAATATTTTTTTGAATATGATTAAAAGATGTAGAGAAAATGGGACTCCAATCAACCATGAAAGACCATGTAGACTACTATGACTGTCACCATCAGATAAACAGTACTTAAAGATTTCATCTGTGAGAGATAAGAGAAAATCAAGCCACCAAAAGGCATTCAGTCCAAAACGAGCTTATGTCACCTGCTCTGTCATGCAGTGCTCTATGGCTCAGCATTGCCTCCCTCAGCCTTGTCTGTTTGGTCATGTTTTCATACAGGAATGCTCTCTAAACCACAGTACCCAGCATGCATTACTTAAATCCATCATACTACCACTGGGACTCCCCGCGCTGTCAACCTACCCTCACTGTTAGACTAGCCACTGAACTATACATCAGATCGCCACATCCGGGGACATGACACATTCTTTATGTTACATCAGGTAACATGACACATTCATACCCAAAACCCAACCCTAGTTTTAAACCATACCCAAAATCCAACCCTAATTTTAAACCATACCCAAAACCCAACCCTAATTTTAAACCATACCCAAAACCCAACCCTAATTTTAACCTACAACCCCACCCAAAACCCAACCTTAAACCATACCCAAAATTTAACCCTAACCTTAAACCATACCAAAACCCAACCCTAACTTTAAACCATACCCAAAACCCAACCCTAACTTTAAACCATAACCAAAACCCAACCCTAACTTTAACCTACAACCCCCCTCAAAACCCAACCTTAAACCTAACCTTAAACCATACCCAAAACCTAACCCTAAACCCTACCTAAAACCCAACTCTAACCCTACCCTTAAACTCAAAGCCAAAACCCAACCATAACTTTAACCTAAATCCCCACCCAAAACCCAACCTTAATCCTTACCCAAATCTTAACCCTAACTTTAACCCATACCCAAACCCCAACCCTCACTTTAACCTAAAACCCCACCCAAAACCCAACCTTAACCCTTACCAAAACTTAACCCTAACCTTAAACCATACCCAAACCCAACCCTACTTTTAAACCATACCCAAACCCCAACCCTAACTTTAATCTAAAACCCCACCCAAAACCCAGCCTTAACCCTTACCCAAAACCCACCTTAAACCATAACCCACCCCTAAACCATACCCAAACCCCAATAAAATAGCCTTAACCCAAACCCTAACCCTCAAACCCAGCCCAATAAAATAGTACAAACCATGTGAAGTGACATGGTCATTTATAAACCATGTCAGGTGAATATGTGTCCACTCCGCCCCACTAAATGTCCAGAGGAAATAATTTCCTAATATTATGTTACATATATTTTTCTTTCCAGTCTTTCTCTACAATTCAATTAAACTTTGTCATTATACCCATACAGGGTTGTACAGTATAACGAAACACGGTCAGGCTCCTTCTCCAGTGCAGTTGAAGAATATGTGTGTGTGTGTGTATACTGTATATATATATATATATATATATATATATATATATATATATATATAAATAGTGTAGTGCAAAGACAAAAACAATGTGTGCAAACAGTACAGTACAGTACAGTATGTGTACAGAACATGTGCAAAGAGAAAGCGCAGTATCAGTAAGTATGTGGTTGTAAACAGTATGGATATATAAAGTGTACAGTGCAGGTGGGAGAATAGCAGCTTAATGTTCAGAGTAACAGCCATATTGCTCATATAGCATTCTAGCTAGCATTAGCACTGTGCTCTGATAAATAACCTAACTACTTTAGCCTGGTCGTCTAGTTTGAACCCCATCCAGGACAAGGCAGGGGGTCAAATGTGAGTTCAGTTTATTTTAATTTGTTGTTAGTACAACCAACCAACTTCAACTCTCCCATGCAGGACTCCCGTGTGGGGATTGTTTTCCCCAGAAAGGAGCATGGTGATAAGAGCCTACTCTGGATGATGTATTGCCAATCTGATGTAAGGCTAATAAGTACAACTATGCTAGCACTGTGGTAACACGCTTGTCCATTTGACCGTTATGCAGCAGACAAGTTCTTACTTTATCAGTCAAAAGGAGCCAAACTGAGATAAAAGTATCTAGACAGCCATTTAGTTCATCTTCCCGCTTGTCTGATAAATCATTTCTGCTGTTTGAGTAATTAGTTTTCTCCAATGGAATGGTGACTTGAAGACAGTTGCTACAGTAATACAGCTGCAATGTGATAATCAGCTCACTTGAAGTGACGTTAGCCATCGAGCTTCTATCTGCATTCAACATCTGGGGGGCGGGGGTGTCAACAAGCCAAAACTCCACTCTGCACCCTTTAAGATACTCCAAGGCGTGGTAAATCTAACTTTAAAGACTACCGCAGTACCACTGTAGGCATGTCGGCTTACCTTCACCTGCAGTTTTCAGATATTGCTGCAATTCCAAGATACATAATCAGAAGGGGGTTCCTGATCTTTAAACCAGAATCTCAGTACGCAGATACTGCAGCACCACTATGCGATCAGAGTAGTCCATCTGTTTATCTACATACATGTCAGCCATTCTTTTACCTTGTACTTCAAGAGTCAGGACCCCCACAGGACCACCGCAGAGCAGGTATTTTTCTGGAGTGACACTGACGTGGTGGTAGTGTGTTAGTGTGTGTTGTGCTGGTGCCAGTGGATCAGACAGCGCAGTGCTGTTGGAGTTGATAAACAGCTGTCACTACAGCCCTGAAGACCACTAGATTCCGAGGTGTTGGTACACCATTTGTTCGAACTTCCCCATCCCCATTCCCACCATCAGCCTGTGCCGGCTCTAAATACTAAGCGACATAAGCAGCAGCTTAAGATGACATGGCCTGAGAGGCCCTACCCATTTGTGGGTCATTACTGCACCATCATGTTGCCTAAGACAGTGTTTCTCAACCCTGCGTCCTGGTGGCACCCTGCCCTGCCCATGCCAGTGCATTCCCTGCTCCTAACACACCTGATTCGACTTTTCGACAGCTCATGAAATAGCCCTTTCAGAGTTACAGAGGGCGTGTTAAAGCAGGGAATTTGCTAAAATGTGCAGGCCAGGGTACCTTCAGGAACAGATTTGAGAAACACTGACCTGAGATGCTTGAGTGAGGAAGAAAGGGGCTGGGGTTTGGTTGGGTGGGCAAGGAGGGCCTCCCGTAGGCTAGAGTCAGCCCTGCTGTCAGCTCTATCAGCTACCAGTGCCACCCAGTCACAGGTTAATGTGATGCTAGGTTAAATGTGTTAAATACACTAACATTGTAGACATCTAGACCCAAATCGTTTTAAGGAGCTATATATATATACACACATGCAGGATTACACACGTATTTAAACAAGAGAGCTTGCATTACAGGACCACACATATCTTTAGCTACCTAAAAGAAGCTAAAAGGTCAAACGGCTTGACTTTTTCCTTCCTAAACGGGGCCGCGGCGCAGATAAGTGCTGAAGGCAACTCTAACGTCAACAAGCCGTCCCATTTGTGTCACCAGACATATACAGAGCGTCCCCAGTGACAAACCAAACAGAGGGGCAACAGCAGAAACTAATGAGAGCAGACACATCATGGGAAAGCTATCTTTAAGAGTGACCGAGATGGAGGTGGGGGGTGGGGTTGGAGAATGATGGGACTGAGAAAGTGAACGAGAGAAAGAAAGAAAAGGAGAGAAGATTTGGAGTAAAAAAAATTAAAAAAGTTTGCACGGTTCCAAGGAGACTAAGGATAAATACAAAGTAATTGAGGGGGAGAAAATGAAATGGGAGAGAACGAGGAAGAAAGAAAGGTAGATTAAGAGAGAGGGGGGTGGGGAGAGAGAAATGTAGGTCAGACAAATTGCCGGGTAATTAGGGAACATCATGATTATAATCATGTATTTTTGTGCCTCGTCTGATGACGAGCTATAAGCCCTCGCCATCACGGCCAGAGATCAGGTGAAAAGGGGGCCATTTGTGGGCCTTTTTTTCTTGAGAAGGGGAGCAAGAAAGGCAGGGAGAAAGAGAAATAAAAGAGGAGAAGAATGGCCTGCTAAATAGTGTGGAGCACCGAGAATCGGAGCTTAGAGGACACAGAGGGGGCTTTTCCAGCAGACGGTGTAGTATAGCGCAGTGTGGTTACACCACATGTTTGTTATCATTACTAGGCCTGAAGCTTAGCCTTTCTGTCAAAGTCACAAGTGCAACTTTCAAATCACAAGAGGTGCCATTTTATACAGCTAGCACTACGAACAATGTTCTTTAAGGGAGGGACTTTGACCTGATAACATGGAGCTTGGCAACCACCTGTAGATGAGCTACACCAAGCAGAAGCAACCAGAAGTGCACCTTTACCATCATAGGCAGCAAATGTCTGGACTTGCAGGACATCTACCAGTCCTGCTGCCTGAGGAAAATCGAAAGGTCCGGATGGACTGTAGCCACCCAGCACACGGCATGTTCACCTTACTGCCATCAGGCAGGAGGTACCGCAGCATCCAGGCCAGAACAAACCGAGTAATGAACAGTTTCTACCCACAAGCCATCAGGTTCCTGAACAAGCTGTGCGCCTTTCACCAATACCACCAACACCACCAATACCACCAACACAACCACCACCACCAACACCAATACCTCCACCAACACCACTAATACCTCCACCAACACCACCAATACCTCCACCAACACCACCAACACCACCAATACCTCCACCAACACCATCAATACCTCCACCAACACCACCAACACCACCAACACCACCAATACCTCCACCAACAAAACCGCACTCGGACACTTTATTGTTATTAATGCTCTTATATATCACCGCTATGGACAACATCACTGAGTCACTTTAAACAACAGGAACAGACATAAATATACATATTTATTTTATAGCTCTGCTCGCTCTTAGTGTTACATCTCTGTCTGTCTGTCCATGTCAAACAACGCCCCCTCTGGTTGTTTCTTGTTATAGCACTGCTTTTCCTGCTCCCACCTGGCTCCACCCACTCCCACTGTTAGCTATCTGCACTCGTTAGGACTTGTATTAAGACCCTTTGTTTGCGAAGTCTCTGTTGTTTCCCTTGTGTAAGTTCTAAGCTGTTGTCTCCTTGGTAGTTCTGGTCTGCTGTGTTTTCCCACCCTGTGTTAGTTCTGTGCTGTACCTTTGTTATTTCTAAGCTGTTGTCCCTGTGTTAGTTCTAAACCTGTTTTCCTCTTGTTTTGTTTTCTGTTATCTGTTTGTTTAAGTTATGAACATGTCGTTAGTAATACCCACTTGTGTTTTGAACCCTGTTACCCGGACTGAAGCCAATAAAACCAATGTGCGCAAGTGTTACACTTAGACTATCCTTGTCTATTAAATGTACATATCAGAGAATTTCTACAGATCCCTCCTGTCTTTGTGTGTTCTGTATTTATTTAATATATCTCTCTTATATCTCTTTATTTTAATGTTTAGTATGTATATAGTGTTGTCCTGCTGTAGAGTGTCAACCTGAGCCTCACCACAAGCATTTCAATGCATAAATGTCCTGACATGTAAATGACAAATAAACCTGAAACTAGAAACTAGATTTATGCTGGGTACATCACAACACAACCACAACTAACTGGGGCTCTGGCCAGAAATAATGGATATGCTCTTGGACAAACAAGTCCTGGGCTTAGTCGGAAGTTCATTTGCAATCACAATAACATAATTTTGCCCAAGCCCTTCAGCCCTATTCACTAAGCCGTGCTGGACCCGCTCTGAATTTGGTCGCTTTCATTGCCATGACATACGTATGGAATAATAAATCCATAGATTTTTCTCCAAGCCTAACCGATATTCAAATGTGTCATTCTTGCATTCCAATCGTAACATAAAGTCCCCCAAAGTAACCCATTATTGTTTCTGTTGTGCTGGAGAGCTCAACTACAAAATTAGCTCGTTAATCAAAAAGCCCTGGTGTGGGTTAGCTAACCAAGCTGCTTTCTCCCATTATCACTAGTACAGCACAATAATAAACAGCCCTGGTTTCCTGTCGAATGCAGACTTTACCGTAATGAGCTTTACTGTTGAGAAATCATTTATAGTCGCTCTAATTTACCATGGTTCTTCATCCATGAACCGAGGCCGTGTAACTTTATACACTGTGGTGAACAGCATGCATAAAATGATGCATTGAATGAAATCACGCGAGTCAGGATGTTGATCCAAGAACATCAGGGAGTTTGTAGGCAGGATGCAAATAGCATGCTATAGTGGAGCACACGGGACAAAGAAGCATTATGCATTATTAAGGTCACTGTTTGGCCTGCTTCAACCACAATCAGCAAGCTGCTGGTCTGCCTCAGGGTGGCGCTGTGACAAATTCATTCACCCTGTTGGTCTCTTATAGGTTAGCAACCGCACACACAGTACCATGGATGTTCTTGGTTATCTGAAGGACAGGCTCATGCTTTACCATTCCAGCTGATAAGATGTCTGAAACAATACATATCCTGATATACCACATACACTTTTTTTTTTTTTGTGATTAAGTTTTTTTTTTTTTTTTATTTATTTAAGGGAGGATTGTGAAAACAGTAACATTATACAGAATTTCCAAGTGAGCGTATATCCTCCCATGGACCCGCCCAAACCACCCACCCACATGGCACCCAGGGGAGAGGGGTGGGGGGAGAAAAAAAAAAAAACACACACATCATACTGGATCTTACAGAAAGTCAGCTATTTTCTTGGCAGTATTGCACCAAGTCTCCACTAAGGAGCCTTTAGCACCGTGAATCTTGGCTGTTAAAAGTTCTAGATAAATGATGTCCACGAATGTTAGCAGCCATTGACGCCAGGATATATAGTGGGGAGGTGGCCAATGTAATGCAAGGATTCTTTTAGCAGCAGTAAGTCCAGCCAACCCACATACCCTCTTGATGTAATACAGTATTATATCTTTGTCACCTGCGTCATGTAGCCGTCTGCCACTGGTGATGGCACTCACAGAACGACTTATGGTGGGCTTATATCACATGCACGACTGAGCACAAAACATTTATTCACTTGCCTCACAATATCAAACCTGCCCACCAACTTTCATTCCTGTCGGTTGATTCCTTTGGGTGCAGCTACTTGTGCAACTATTTTTTTGACAATGAGTATAATTTTTAAAAATTAATATAAAAAAAAATGATTATTTTATCTGTTGTTTTGTACAGTTCAAAAGCTCTAGTGAAATTACTATAGTGAGAGTATTTATGATGGACAGACCAATAGAAAAAAAATTGTTATATCAGCTTCCATTACAAGTTAAGAAAGAAGCTTCCTGTAAAGTTCCATTATGGAGGTATTTAAGGTGGACTGTATAATTCCATGAGGGCTGTTTTATAGTTTGTGTTTTTAAATGATCTAAAAATAAGCTACAAAGATGGAAACCTTATACGAATAGTTATGTCTAAACTTTTGACTGGTACTGTATGCCCAGGATCAACCTGAGTACGCCTGTCATATTCAGTATTTAGTATTCAGTGCGAAACAGCCCCCTCTTTGCCTTCACCCCCAGCCTAACGTTCACTTTGGTGATTGTGGTTTAGTTGCTTCTTCATACGGTGCTTCTGTTATTTGTCCACAGTCTTTAGACAGATGACAGATAAATGGGGTTTATCCTACACATCTATAAACACACTCAACGTTCCGTACTACCAAGCAAAACATGTTCACCTGTGAAACAAGCCCAAAGCATGTTGTACCAAGGCCCTGTGTGCAGACTACGCTCAAACAGAAGGGCCTTGAGTTAAATTGATTAAAGCTCTTTGGAGCTGCTTACTTTAATACCGCTTTAATGTTCACATAAATATAAGGGAAGCCATTAGATTTGAGGGATGGCGCTGCCATCTGGAAGAACATGATGACGTAATTTGATATAACAGCTGAACAACATTTGCAAGTGTCAAGGTTGGCTACAGATCAAATCCGCTGGAGTCGGATCACAAGTCTGACCTTGAGCAAACTTCTCCGGTTGACTGGTCAATTATCAAAGTTACAGCACAGTTTACAGATAAAGCCACCTACATCCTTTCATTTAGATCTAAGCAAGAGCGGCCGCTTCAGAGCCAATCAGCTAATTAGAACAATGAGCAAAGCTCAGTCATAAAGAGGTAAAGGAAAACTGACCATATGACTGAAGTGAGAACGAGAGACAGATGTGGAGGGATGGAGAGAGACAGAAAGAGAAAGTCTTAAAAAAAAGAAACGAAAGAGAAAGAGAGAGCAAGAGAGAGAGAGAGAGAGAGAAAAAACAAAGAGGGAAGCATGAAAAGTAGAGGGGAGAGAGATTCAGAGTGATAGACAGAGAGAAAATAGAATACCATAAAAAAAGATAAAAAGAAAAAACAGAAAGAAGAGAGAACTAAAAAACAGAGACAGGCATAAAAAAGAGAAACAAAGAGATGTAAGAAAGAGAAAAGAAAGAGATAGAAAAGAGGGGCTAAAAAAGCAAAATATAAAGAGATTAAGAGTGGTGGAGAGAGAGAGAGATGGAAAGAGAGAAAAAGAAAATCAGACAGAAAGAGAGAGAGAGATGAAGAGAGAGAAAAAGAAAATCAGACAGAAAGAGAGAGAGAGAGAGATGAAGAGAGAGAAAAAGAAAATCAGACAAAAAAGAGAAAGAAAGAGAGAGAGAGAGATGAGAGAGAAAAAGAAATCAGACAGAAAGAGAGAGAGAGAGAGAGAGAGAGAGAGAGAGAGAGAGAGAGAGAGAGAGAGAGAGATGGAGAGAGAGAAAAAGAAATCATACAGAGAGAGAGAGAGAGAGAGAGAGAGATGAGAGAGAAAAAGAAATCAGACAGAAAGAGAAAGAGAGAGAGAGAGAGAGAGAAAGAGAGAGATGAAGAGAGAAAAAGAAAATCAGACAGAAAGAGAGAGAGAGAGAGAGAGAGAGAGATGAAGAGAGAAAAAGAAAATCAGACAGAGAGAGAGAGAGATGAAGAGAGAAAAAGAAAATCAGAGAAAGAGAGAGATGAAGAGAGAGAGAAAAGGAAAATCAGACAGAAAGAGAGAGAGAGAGAGAGATAAAGAGAGGTAGAGACAGAAAAAAGGGGCAACAAAAGAAGAGAAAGAAGAGAGATCAAGAGAGATAGAGTGATAGACAGAGAAGAAACAAAGGAATGCCAGAAAGACAGACAAAGAGAAAACAAAGAGAAGTAGCGTGAGAAAAAGAAAAAAGCAACAGAGAGACGGACAGTAAAAAAAGACAGTTAGAGACACAGACATACACACACGAGATACAAACAGATGAAAGAAGGGAAAATGAAAGACAGAAAAACAGATAAAGAGAGAGGAGACAGAAACAGAAAGAAAGACAAAAATGTGAGGTGCAAGATGGGCAGAAAGAAGAAGATAGAAACAGAGATTAAGAGTGGCCAAGAGACAGAAAGAGAGAGATGGTAGAGTCCGATGGCACATGTGAGATAAATGAGGGAGGAAGGCTGGAATGTGTGAAACGGTAAATCATTTCCTGAGAAGAGCTGGAAAAGGGAGAACAGAGAGAAAGCGGTAGGTGGCAGAGGGATGATGGAAACCTGTTTGAATCAGTTCCCTTATCGCACTGTTTATGCTCCGAGATGCTGCTTTGACATGCTGCGCTCACACGAGCTGAGAGCAGAAAGGTAGAACAAACAAAAAGGTAGAAGAATGAAACAGAAAGAAAGGAATCTGGTCAACGACGCAGGATCCAATTCCAGTGTTTCACTCAACTCAACTCCTCACTGAAACCCCGCCGGGGCCAAGGTCAGTCCAAACATCACTTAGCTCGTTATTCAAGTCAAGTGTTGAAGATGATCCAGGACACATGTGGCCAGATTACATCCAGGACATTCCTTTAGCCTGAAAGCGATCAAAGAAAACAGAGAGGAAAGAACTAAAACACGCTGTCCACATTTCATAAAGTACAGGGGTTGGACAATGAAACTGAAACACCTGTCATTTTAGTGTGGGAGGTCTCATGGCTAAATTGGACCAGCCTGGTGGCCAATCTTCATTAATTGCACTTTGCACCAGTAAGAGCAGAGTGTGAAGGTTCAGTTAGCAGGTAAGAGCACAGTTCTGCTCAAAATACTGCAATGCACACAACATTATGGGTGACATACCAGAGTTCAAAAGAGGACAGATTGTTGGTGCACGTCTTGCTGGCGCATCTGTGACCAAGACAGCAAGTCTTTGTGATGTATCAAGAGCCACGGTATCCAGGGTAATGTCAGCATACCACCAAGAAGGACGAACCTCCACCAGCATCACGTAGTGACCTGGCCACTATCCTGCAAGAAGAATGGCTTAAACTCCCTCTGACCACTGTGCAGGACGCAGTATATGTCATTCCAAAGACGAACTGACGCTGTATTGGCCGCAAAAGGAGGCCCTACACCATACTAATAAATGATTGTGGTCTAAAACCAGGTGTTTCAGTTTCATTGTCCAACCTCTGTATGTTATAGTCAATATTCCAAATGCCGGCTGAAAAGAAGCTGAGTTCTGTAATAGAACAATGGTCTATAGCATACACCATATTGCCAAAAGTATTCCCTCACCCATCCAGATCACTGAATCCAGGTGTTCCACTCACTTCCATGGCCACAGGTGTATAAGACTGCCTCTGTAGACATTAGTGAAAGAATGGGTCGCTCTCAGGAGCTCAGTGAATTCCAGCATGGTACGGTGATAGTGAATTCCAGCATGGTATGGTGATAGTGAATTCCAGCATGGTACGGCTAGTCACATATCCACAGCACACGATCATACACTCCTCATCACAAGAGTAGCTGCACTCAGGCGAGGAACAATACATGATGATGAATTTAGACTGACATGGACAATACTTACTGAGCTACACATACAGAAGTAGTGTCTCTCAGTGTGTCGGTCCACCATGTTTCCTAACACAACATGCCAGACATCTCAGCAAGGAGTTGTAGAGGTCCCTAATGGTGTCCTGTGATAACCCATCCCATGCAACTTGAATATCCTCACACAGTTCCTGCAGATTTTGTGGTAGGGGTGGAGGTGAGATGACAACAGGCCTGTATCGTCTTCAGCCATTCATCATGGTGCTGACTGTTATGCCTCCACACACGTATACGCTGGTCATCTCCACCAAGACGAGCAGGACTCAACACTGAACATGACTCACTGCCATTCTGAGTCTCTCCATGACAGTCTGGCATGCTTGATCTGATGTTAGGCCAGTTATCGTGGTTATCAGCCATATACCTATAATGCTGGCACTAAAAGGATGATCCATGGAGCCATCACAGCTCGATAAAGGTCCACAACCGTGGGTGTTGGGTCAGTCAGGTACAGCGATAAGGCCCGTCCTTGCTTTGTCACATGCACAGCTGAGCATTAAACTTAAATCATTTGCATGTCTTACGATGTCAAACCCACCCACCAAGTTCCGTTCCTGTCGTGTGTGACTTTTGTACACTCCTAACTTAAAAGTTTCTTTGTACTAGCAAAACATCTAGGACTTAACAACAGCAGAACCTTGTTAGAATGTTAGATGGTCCCACTTTTAAAAGATTCCTTGAAGAACCTATTCTATGTTCTCCATCATGGCAAAGAACTATTTCACCTTTTAAACGTATTACAAGTCAAATGGTTCTCTGAGTGACGTCAACACATTCTTTATAACCAAAGCTACCATAAAGTTTTCTCAGTCCAGTGCCACAGAAAAGCCACTTTTGTATCCTAACGAATCTTTGATTTGATAGTTCTTTAGGAAACCAAAGTTTTAGGAATCTTCACATGATGTAAAGGGTTTTAAGAGGAACCACTGAAGCACCTTGGCATTTAATGAAAGATCTTTAAACCTTTTAAAAGACTTGGCATGCTTACAAAAACTTTCAAGAATGGTTCTTTAGGGAGCAAAGGTTCTGGTTCTTCAGTGGCAGCACTCAAAGAACCCTAGTGGCAAATATGTACCAAATCTATTGGAACTCTAGACGAACAAGGACATATCAAATCAAGTACAGCACAGGAATGAGCTCCAGGAAATGCCTTTATTTATATTTACCTAATTTTTTTACGAGCCATCCTATGGAAGAGTCTTGTGTGCAGGCGTGCTTCTGTTTAGAGGTCAGGGGTTTCTGTTTATGTCCGGGGCAAACAGAGCTGAGCTCTGGAACTGTAACTTGATGGAAAGGTAAACCATTTCCAGTATAGACTTCATGAAATGCCTTCTAAACTGTGACACCTCCTTCCTCCACTGATTCCTCTGGGACTCAACATAATATGAAACTGAGGAAATGTCATGACTGGGCTTGTTGCACAGGTAGCATCCTATCACCGTACCATGCTGGAATTCACTGAGCTCCTGAGAGCGACCCATTCTTTCACTGATGTCTACAGAGGCAGTCTGCTAACTTAGGTGCTTGGTTTTATACAGCTGTGGTCATGGAAGTGAGTGGAGCACCTGGATTCAGTGATCTGGATGGGTGAGGGAATACTTTTGGCAATATGGTGTATGCTATGGACCATTGTTCTATTATAGAACTCAGCTTCTTTTCAGCCTCAGTTTCTTAACTGACTTTGTCCCATTTATGTCCAGAATTGACTTTTTTTTTTTGGGATATGCATTCTTCTATTTAAGTGTGTAATGTTTTCTGTGCCACTGCCTGCCACACATCTCCACAGCACCATAGATCTAACCCAGGCTTAACAGCTGGCAAGGTGTTCTTTTCATCAAATGCTGCTTCTGTTCTAAAACATCCTTTGAGCATTGTAGGCAAGCTCCACTTTTAATTCATCAGTCCATGTC
The DNA here is from genome assembly GCA_024036415.1 of Prochilodus magdalenae. Lineage (NCBI taxonomy): Eukaryota > Metazoa > Chordata > Actinopteri > Characiformes > Prochilodontidae > Prochilodus > Prochilodus magdalenae. The sequence goes on from JAMWET010003289.1 coordinate 204,523, forward strand.
ACGAGTTTCCTAAATCCCTGTGACTCATGTAGAAGTTATTTTTCATACTTCAGACATCAGCATTCATGGTGAGGTCGCTATTAGCACTGATTCCCTTGAGATATGGAACTCAACATAAGATGAAACTGCATTAGAGATCTCCCATATGGTTTACCAGTATTCCCTTTACAGGTTCTGAGCCGTGTGTACACTCCTGGTTCACTAAGAACATTTTTATTTTGGGTGATATATTTGGCAGCCACGGACTTTATTCCATTCAAGAGTTGTGCAACTTCTTTTTTATTCCTGGCGCCTCATATTTCCATCCAGGCTATGCTCTGGACTGCATATGTATAGAGTTTCCTGGAACACTCAGTCACAGAATCATCCCTCACTGGATCATGTGTGGAATCATTGATCTTCTCAAGGTGTTGTCTCATATTTGGATCACATGTTTATTCAGGCTGTAAATGTTCCCTTAGAGGTCTGGAATAGAGACCCACATGCATTCTATACTTCCTCACATTGGGATGTAATTTGGTGCAACATTTTTACATCTTCCAAGCATCGGTGTCATCAGTTATCTCACTTTTAATTGGCTCGCGGTATTTACATCACTCTCTGCTGTGCTTTTCTGATGAAACATTCAAATTACAAAATTGTAACAGATGTTAACACATTTGGGTCTAGTTGGAGATTGTGTACATATGTGTTGGTCACATGGCTTGCGTTGCTCCACTGAGAACACTGTATGGTTGTATGCCATACAACTGATTTTCTGCCTGTTTATCTGTCAACATTCCTCTGTCCCCAGCCTTACTTTTGTTTCTCGGTGTTTCCAATTTGATGCATAGTGTACAACAATGATGATGGCAGCCTTATCTGTGGCCAGGAAATCAGTCTTGAAAAGCTGGTTTGGGCCTTATCTACCTTTATTACAGTTATAGTGCAAATATTTTCTGGACGTTCTTATTCTAGAGTGGGCGACAGCCAGATTCCATAATGCAAAGGCAGCAAGGTTTGTTTTTGGACTGACGCCATTAACTTCATTAAAACTCTCTGAACACTGACATACTCTAGATTCTGTACATAATCACTGCCCCCAGTGCTTTAGCTTCATGCTATTGATATGTGTCTCAATATTGGGACTAAGATTGTTAATTACTGTACATGATAATCAATAAAACGGTATTAAGAAGCATAAATTTATTAATAATAACAAGCTCACTGAACAACCTCACTTGTGTGTTTAATGTAGTAGTAACTTCAGGCTCCTGCAAATGGCTTTGCTATAAATACCTGTGGGATGTAAGTGATGGGATTCATAGATTGAGAAGAGGTGCTACAGTACAGTAAATGTCCCGTTTGATGTATGGGAAATGGGTCCCAAGCGGATGTTAACGATTGGTAAAGAGAAGTGACTGCATTTGAGTGCCAAAGTGTGACCATAGTGTGAAGGAAGTAGCTTAATTTGCAGGTGTATGGAAACGTACGGGTCTACCAGCAAAATACCAGTCTACAGAAAATTCTCCTCAGAATTGTGCCAGGGAAGAAATCTGGTGAACAAGAGTGGCTGAACACTGATATGGCCTACTTTCAGAAACTTGCAATACATGCCAAATTGCAGCTGGCACCCAAGCATTTGCATACAACTGTATATACATTATATGGCCAAAAGTATGTGGACATCACACATATGCAAGCTTGTTGGGCATCCCTTTTCAAAACCATGGGAATTAATATGTAGTTGGCCCACTTTGCAGTGGGAAGGTTTTGCACAGAAACAGTGTTTATGTGGGAATTTTTGCCCGTTCACATTTGTGAGGTCATACACTAATGTTGGACAAGGAGGCCTGGCTCACAACTGACACTTCATGTCATCCCAAAAGTGTTCAGTGGAGTTGAAGTCAGGGCTCTGTGAAAGCAATTGTAGCTCTACAATCCAAACTCAAACCACGTCTTTACGGAGCTCGTTTTGTCCACAGAGGCACAGTCATGCTGTAACAGGAGAGGCCCTTCTGCCAAAGTTGGAAGCTATTATTGGGTGAAATGTATTTGTATGGTGTCACATTAACACAACCTCAGACCTCAGCCCCAGACCATTATTCTCCCCCACCAAACTATGCTGTTGGCACTGTGCATTCCTCTAGGTAGCTTTCTCCCAGCATCCATCAAACCATCAGGCTGTCAGGTGGTGAAGCATGAATCATCACTCTGGAGAACATGTTTTCACTTTACACCACTCCAGCTGTTGCTTGGCACTGCACATACTGATCCTAGGCTAGTGTTTCGCTTTTCCAGTAGAGAAAGCCATTTCACAAAGCTCCTGTTCTTGAGCAGCTTGAGGCAGCTTGGAACTCTGTATTGCATAATGCAAAAGAAAGTAGACACCATAGTAATAGACACATGGGTACCATGCAAGCGCTTACAGTTGGCCCACAGCAGATCTAGCAGGGAAGAAATTTCACAGACTAACTTGTGGCTAAAGTGACTGCGACGGTTGCCAGGCAGACCGCACATGGAGTCTGGTGAAAATCCCCCTTAAACACTAAGACTCAATACCTAAAGGTAATTCTACTGAGTCAGTGCATGGGCTCAGCAGTAATTTAACATTTTCCCCTTCTTTCTTGACATGCTTTACCTGTTTGTTTGAGAGTGTTGTCTGGTCTACAGGTCCGGCAGCAAAAGGAGTCCCACTAGGTAAAATGGAAATTTATTTGGTTCCTAGGTGGAAGATGGAACAAGCCATTTGAATTTGGCCATAGGGGCCATTAAAGCACTATTGAACAGCTATCTTCTTGAGATGTCTTTGTTCTTAATTGATTTAACACGTTTAACGGTAAATACAATTATTTCATATAAATATGATATTGGCCAATGTAATTTTTGTTTGTCTAAATGTACTTTATTGTGTTTGTGATGCGTGTATTCCCCGTGTTGTGGTAATGGTGCTGGTCACCTTGCTATAAATGTGTGTCTTTTCTAGTTGTTCTTTCTCTCTCTTGTCCAAATGTTGGTGAGCACCCAGGGTTGATGTGCTGTCCCTGGTAGATTCTGCTAGGTAAATAGACCTCTGTATATTGTATTCCTGGACTAGAGGCAATAGCAGAACTAAATATAGGTTGTGAGCTAATGTTCAATTATATTTTGGGTAATTAAATAATTCTTTTGACTTTTCATTTTTAATTTTATTATTTTTCCTTTTTTCCAATTTTGCTCACTGGGTTGGTTATGGGTTTTGCCCTTCCATGTGTATCACTCTGTTTTTAATGGCCACACCCACACTTTTTTGTGAGAGTTGACTTCTGCCTTAGGCAGTTCTGTCACAGTGACATCCTATGAGAGTGGCATAGTTAGTCACCAAGCTCTTCACAGCCAGTGTTTGCCAATGAAGATTACAAGGCTCTGTACACTCATCATCAAAAGAATAGCTGCAGCAATAGCTGAACCCCGAAGGTCTTAGTAATGAGCCCCGCTTTTGTCTTGGTGGACATAATCAACAAATCTGTGTGAGGCGGCGTCATGGTCAGTGCCAAGATGATGTCCAGGAGGCCTGGTGTCAATCCACCTCCACCCCTGCCACAAACTCTGCAGGAACCGCAGGTGTATTAAAAATGCTTTGATGGACATTACTATTACTATGGGGACACAATCAGAAAGGTCTATGCAAAGGCATTTGCATGTTGTTCAGCAATCATGGCGGCCCAACACCATACTGAGAGACACTACTTCTGTATGTGTAGCTCAATAAATATTGCCCATAACAGTCTAAATTATTCATCATTTAAAATTTTAATTGCTTATTGATCCCACAGTGGGGAAATATAGTCTCCACATTTAACCCATCTGTGAAGTGAAACACCCACAAACACACTCACTAGTGAACATACACACTAGGGGGCAGTGAGCACACTTACCCGGAGCAGTGGGCAGCCCTATCCACAGCGCCCAGGGAGCAGTTGGGGGTTAGTCAGTCGTCAGTCGTTACTGTCGGTTTAGGGAATTGAACCGGCGACCCTCCAGTCATAAGGCTGGTTCCCTAACCTCCAGCCCATCTTCCTTCCCAATAGCACTGTAATCCCACACTTCCTATTCTTCCTATTCCTATTATTTTAAACACTTGGCAGTATGTTTTGTGGATAAACTGTACTGTCCCTGACATCACAGTCTTAAAATAGTGTATAACATGAAAATTACTTAGGCTCCCCACTATCCCGGTTTAATCCCATAGTTTTTCCCTATGGCATCACTCTGAAGAAGTTCTGGCACTTTTATTAGTGTAGGGGACTAATGACAGCATGCCTCGCAGAGCCACCATCCTGTTAATTACACCGATTATGCTATCAGTAACCCATTAGTGTGAAATGAACTTTCTTATCTTGTTAGAATGTGAGTGCAGATGTTCCAGAGATATTTAGGAAAACTGAAGAGCATCCAAGAAAAATCAATCCTGGAAGGGACTCATTTGGCCTTTTCAGACTTTAGCCAAAGATTAAAAACACATGAACTTAGCCCACCGTAATCCATTTTCCCAAACTAATCCCACACCTACTCCCCCCTCCCCATCAACACATTGATCCACACCTGAGGCGAATAAAAACGTCTGGGCAAACTAAACCGTCCCTTGACCTTGACCACTAGTGTGATTAAAAACAAAGCGCCTAGGACATACATGTCATCACCTTATAGACCCTAACACGAGTACATACGACCCCAGGCGCTTCATTCAGGGTAAGTAAGTTCAAAACTATTCTTCATGTTCTTCATTAGCCAGACTGAGCCGGGCTGCCGGACAGAGAATGTGATTGGCTGAGTATGGTCTGGGAGACGATATCCAGAGCCAGGCTTAAACTGAAACAGAGCGGCCTAATAACATTTCCCCCACACTGGGATGAGATTAACTCAAGTCCGGCTCCTGCGTGAAGAATCTCTTCCCCTCCTACTCCTTATTAGACCGCGATTTACGATGGCGTGCTGACAAGTAGATTTTAACACTCTGCTAGGGGGACCCAACTAGCCAGCTTTGTATGTATGCATGGGCGATTACCTGAGACTACATACGTTGTGAATATGAGGTGTAAAAATTCATAAACAGACTGAAATGCATTCTGAAGGTGCTGATTCAACTGCTTGGATTTCAGAACGTTAGAATTAGGTAGGCACTACAATCTGATTGGTTGTGCGATATTTGAAGCCACTATGAAATACTTAATATGCAATATGTATATTGCTGCTGTTAGAAACCTAAATCATAAATCTTAATGGAATTTGGAATCCAAATTGAGGGGCATTTTTGTCAGTCTATTCACCATGAAATGTAAACACAGTGTAAAGAACAACAGGCATTTTTAAACCATGTCAAAAAATGAAATTTATTTTTCTTTGACAGCAGCAATATGATTCCACATGTCAGTTAAATTCTACATGAATGTACATAGTTATTAAGAACTGAAAGAAACTAGCCTCAACATACGTTATTTTCCTTTCTAATGTAATCCTCTGAATTCTGCTATTCTCATATGGTCTCAGCTAAGCTCTAGCAAATGGCCTGTTGTTGTGGGGAAAGTGCGATGGTTTCTTTTGTTACAGAAACTGTAAATTGGCTCCCCACCTATGGAGTGGCTATGCAGTTTATATGGAAATGACCCACTGTCTCCCACCTTAAGGTGATACAATCACCCCCAACAACCCCATCCTTCACAACTGGATCTTCCTTATCTTCGTTACCCCTCTTACCCCTCCTTTTTCTCCCGCCCGAACCTATCCTCTTAAAAACCATGTCAGACTAGTCAGACTAGGCCAGACTGGACCAGACTGGACAGGACTGACAACCTAAGCCATGATTCTTCATGCACGTGAATAAGACTAGATTGGTCGTGATCGACCGAGTTGTACCCATGCATCTCTGTATGTGTGAATAAACTCAACACAACGCTGAACCTCATCTCCAGTCTCCTGACTCCTGATTCTTCTTGAAGACCCGAATTTCTTACAGAACCATAATTATTACAACAACCATAGCTTACTGTTTACAACGGACATAACTTGGAGGATTATTATTATTAGGATTATCCATTCAAATGAAACATTTTTTTATTCAATATTTATTTATTGTTAAAGCAGTAAGTCATTCCTCACTGCATGTTTAACGACACCTAACACAGGGCATCCTTGCCTAAAACTAAGATTTAACATTATAGCATCCCACTATAGGCTTGTGGAACTGTGTGCGAGGGACTCATGGGAAGCACCACTCGCGATGAGGCTTTAAACCTATATATAGTCGTGGCTGTTAGCTTAAAGCTGTACATGTGTGTGTATTGCGATTATTGTGTTGTACAGTGCTAGGCTATGGGGCTATTTAGTGGTGTAGTTTCGTAGTGTTGCTCCCTACTATCAGGAAGTGTTGTAAGGCAACATACAAACTTTGGGAATTCCCACAGTGATAAAGACACCCTTATAGCTAGAACAGTCACTGATGCAGAGACTCTTTAATAAATAAAGATTTCATACGCTGACTTCCTTTTGCATTCGTAGTGTCTCATCTTCCTCTCATGACACATCATTGAAAAGACCGGCACCAATGTAAATCAAACTACATTGATTCATCCCAGGTAAAGATTAAGTGTATACAGCTATGGAAAAAATTAAGAGTTCACCTAAAAATGATCAGTTTCTCTAGTTTTACGGTTTCTGGATTTGTGTTGGACCACAATGAGCAGTTCTGTTTTATTCTATGCACTACTGGAAACATGTCTCTCAAACTCCAGATCAGATATTGTATTAGATCTGTTTATTTAGAAAATCACTAATGACCTCCAGAAGCCTGTTTTTAGAACCATGCTCGCTGTGCTTTTGACTCCAGCCACCGCTCGCCAGTCTCTCTGTAGGGCACCTGAGGTCATCCTATGGTGGTTAAGGGACATTGCAATGAGGTGGTGCTCATCACGGTCTGTAGAGAGTGGTTTTGGCCCTCTGCCAGTCTGTAGCTGTGTTGTCCTGTTTGAAGAGGCTTTTTTATTTATTTTTTATTTTTTTATTTTTTTTACATAGGAGGTCTATGTATAAACATGTGCATCGTATTTAGTAGAGTGTGAATGAAATGGGTGGGCACGCATGCAGATTTGTCCAGCCGTTTGTTGACGATTGGTCGTATCTGACCGTCTTTAACGAAGACTGCTCCCTCTTCCTGCAGAAGGCGGTCGGCTTTTGTAAACAGGTTAATAAAGATGAGATATAGATGAGATTTCCCCTCTCGCCAGAGCCTGGAGAACATCAGAGGACAGCAACACCAGGAGCAAGATTAGAGCATTAACTAGACAAATTAGCCCTTAGCACTTTAACAACAAAACCATCACCCCTCTCTTTTCTCCCTCTCTCTCTCTCTCTCTCTCTCTCTCTCTCTCTCTCTGTGTAAACAGAATGTACCGCTCTCGTTCTCCTGATCCTCTGATGCCTTGCAGGCCACCCAGCGTCAATAACACCGTATCAATCTTTCCTGAGCATGTTTCTCTAGTGCCCTTTTCATCCCCCTCCACTTCTCTTTCGTCTGCACTGGCTCTGATTTTTGGAGTCAAGGTCTTTTATTCCCTCCATTTCAAGTGGTATAAAAACAAACAAGCTTCAAGATGGCTGCCATTGTAAGAAAAAAAGGCGGGAAAATAAACAAACGTGTAAGAGTTACCTGCTGGCTCCACCAGTGGGTGGTTTTTCTTGTTCAGAAAGAGTTGCTTTGTTTTGCACTTGACAAGGAAATTTGTAAGTCCTTCAGGAGCGAAGCTAAAAGACACTTATGGAAAACGTGTTTATATGAAAATGCCTGCATCCCTGTTATGTCACTTTGTCACCGGTTTAGTCATAAACCCTAAGGTACTTTAACAAGTGTTCAGGCCACAAACTGTCAAAGCCAATCTAACGTGAGCTACATCTGGTTGGGGCAGTTTAAAAAGAACTGCTAGTCCAGATGTTGGGATAGCCTACACTCTCTGAAGAGACACAACAGAAGAACCACTTTTGGTTCCCTAAAGAACTTTTCAACATTTGATTCAGATTTAACAGTATCTACGTATTTGTCTGTGTTTTGGCAATTGGTCTTTTTCGATTTCTCTCCATCTATGAATCCCATTACACACCACACAGTTATTTAAAGCCTTATCATCCTGGTCTTACTAAGACCATCTGCTTACTTAGCCTGAAGTGTCTACCATCTTAAACACACAAGGCTACTAATGTTTTATATGAGGAGGTCATATGCTCATGCAATGCAGATACAGGGAACGCAGGGAAATCCCTGAATGCCTGTAAATGAAAGCCTGTAACCTTCGACCCCGTAGACAGTACTGCATTAAAAACTGACATGCTTCAGTGAAGGGCTGAAGGACATCACTAAGGCTTGGGCCAACAAACTGTTGTCAGAAATCAATGTTTGTTACTGCGTCCACAAATGCAAATAGAGAATGTACTGTGTGCCACTGTGATGGACTGATTCACGGTTGAAATGTGTATTCTGGTCTAATGCCCATGTCATTTGTATAGTTTATGAAAATGACAATAACAAGGTCTACAGGACAGAGAAGAAAAGGACCAGAATAAGGTTCAGTGTAAAATCCAGTGTCTGTCATGGTGTGGATGGTATCAATATAATTATATATATATTTTATTTTACTTTATCTGTTTTTCTTTTTGATTTAACTACTTTGTGTCATTGTCTGTTTGCTTATGGATCCTTTTATGTTGCTATCTTGAATTAGTTTATTATAATAATGTATTGTTCCCCCTAATTAATTAAAGATATATGTCAAGGTCAAAATCCTCTCAAGATTAAATCAGTTATTAAATTAAGTGTGATGTAACGTAGTGCTACAACCACGCTCCTGTCTTAGTGGTTTTAGTATCTGCTGTAGGCATCAAAAACAGAATGACTGTAGGTATTTATGAAAGCCAGTCATGCTTTGGTAGTTTTTCCTCAGTGTAATACAACTGAAACAGAACTGATCACTAATCACTGTTTTACCGTCTATCTGCATTTCACGTATACTCACCCAGTTTTTTTGGAAGTGCGATTTTCTATTTTCTTTTTTAAATATCACCAACATGCACTCATACCGTGCCAGTCAAGGGTTTAACACACCCAACTAAACGGATGTGGTTGGTTATCTTAATGTATCTACAGGCTTAGGCTTAACAGCTCCAGCTAATGAGATGTCTGAATAAATACATATCCTGACATCCCACATACACTCTTGATGTATTACAGTATTATCTTTCTCTCTATATTACTATATATTAGTCTTTCAGTTTAGTGAACATTCATGGTGCAAAGACAAACAGAAATGGTCCAACATTGCCTAGAATTTTTTATTTTTTTAAATCCTCCCCTAAAGTCCCATTCTGGAGTTTTATTAGCTGAACTGCATAATTCCATCAGTGCTATTTTATATTAGCATGTCTTCACTTTGACTCTAATTTAAAGCATTAAACTAAAAATAAGGAAAACCTTCTATGAGCAGCTGTGTCGTTTGACTAGTTCTGCATTTTCCTATTCAGTTCAAAACCAAATCTTCATCATTTGTGTTTAATTTAAGGATTGGAAACTGCAACATTTGCGTTTGTAAGTAGAAGAGAAGATGTTGCTTTGCTTTGGATGTAATACAGTTATTGTTGTACCTACAGTTTTGATTTGCACAATCAAAAGCCATCTATTACATTCCTAATATCAAAACAAATGGTAAAGGGTCAGATTTGAGACTGCTGGAACCATGTAAACTGAATGACGTTACTGATGTACTATGTAATGACTAGGCAAGGAATTATGTTCTTCTGTTCAAACTCTAAATTCTGCCGTCTTAAGTAAACCGGTTAAAGATTGAAAAATCAAAGACAAATGACAAACAGTTTGAAAAGAGTGTAATTTACTGCAGGAATAAGCCAGTGCAGATTTTGGCAGGCTAGCATGTGTCACACAGCAGATGTACCTCTCTCTCTCTCTCTCTCGTTTTTACAAGCTAGCTGGAGGTTTACAGGGTCTTAGCTTCACTAACGGAGTGCTGAGATGACTGTTTGTTCAGTATTACAGGGTCTGAGAGAGAAAAAAAATGAAACTTAAACGCTCCATCCATCTGTGTCAAGGACAGAGGTTGGAAAAGTCCAACCACAGGGACAGCAGTTGAGTTCAAAGACCACCAGGTGGATGAAGTCACAAAGAAGTGTGGACATCTCCTCTACTAGAGAATCGGTCACTAAGACAGATAGTTCAACGGCACTCTATCAGGAACATGAGAAGTGGTGTGTAAATAAAGTTCTAGTGTTTTTGAATGTCCTCCACCGCCGGCTCTGATTGGAGACTAATGCTGTCACCGTGTTCAGAATGAGCTGCAGTACTGGGTGAGGAATGGGAAGATCACCACCCTGTTGTATCAATAAAGTTTCTGTCATTTGAATAGGTACCATGCTCAGTAATAGGTGCCAGTTCTGGACTCTACATGGAGCTCCACAGCATTCATTAATATGGTTGATAATTTATCATTCCCTCATTAACTCTCCCAACAAATATTGCTGAAATATTGGACGCGCCTTCAGCTGCACTGGTTATTAGATAGTGTTAGTTACATATGTAATAATTATGAGTATAGTAGTAGTATAGTACCTCAGTGTACTTAGCATAATTACAAGAGTTGAAATATTAGAAATACACATTACTATGTACTCAATATGTATTAACTGAATTATATCTTTGTGAATTTGAATGGTTTGTCAAAATAGTACAGGTAAGTATCAGTTCTGAGTATATTTTTATTAGCACTAATGATACTAAGTTCTTATTATAATATTAAAAAGAGCACACCACTTTTAGTGCATTATTCATGAGTGGAAGACAGTCTACTAAATATACCTAGAATTTTTATATATCAATTATATATATATCAAATATCAATTATATTTATTTTCTCCTGAGATAGGAAAACTTCACATTTCACACGGTATTGAATGATAAAAAAGCAAAAAAAGAGTGGAAGGAAGTATATTAAATACAACTGAATGAAGTCTTCTTCAGTGTACTTGTTTCTTTTGGGGATTGCAATAGAAATATTTCATTTAAAAATGTCTTCCAGTCCATTCTTTCATTTTAATAACTGAATTCTAAAATAATTACAATGTAATGAGATTTCCCAATACATTCAGTGCTTCTCTAAATCATTATCAAATCCTTCTGCGATCTCAGCCATCCATGTCTATGAAACAGCGCACTCATTACAATAAACGCCGGTTTATTTGCTTTGTAGCTTGAGTCATGGACATCTTGTAATAACCCTTACATATACAGTGGGGTGATGCCCGTGTTTGTGTACCCATGTGCTCCTATAATTTGCCCAAAAGGGACAGGCTTATACTTCCACTCTGGCTGCCACTAATCTGTCACCACAGAAATCCATGGCAATCAGTGAAGGGTCACCTGGTGTTTCCTTTAACAACCCTGCAAGGGTGCCACTCACTTGTTTTCAATCAAGGCAGTCGGTGGCCAGCTTAGCTTCAAATCAATTCTACTGTATTTATTTTACCTCTTCCAGCACTGTTTGTCCCACAGGAGGAGATGAAGAGGAAGTTAACACACACTGGCCCCCAAAGGTTTTTGGATACTTTAATCATTGAACCCATTAATTGAGTTACTTTACTGAACATTTACATTTTTACTGAACACTGAACATTTTACCCCAGCATGTACCAGATGATAGAATCTCTTCAAGCACACTTTGAGTACATTATTCATGTGGAGGGAAGTATATTAGGTATAACTGAATGAAGTCTTCTTCAGTGTACTTGTTTCTTTTGGGGATCAAAATAGAAATATTATATTTTAAAAATGTCCAGTCCATTCTAAATCTTTAATTTTAACAATAAAGAAATATATATATATATATATATTACTTTACTTTTACATCATCATGTGGAACATTGAATGTGGGAGCTGTCCTTTACCTTTTGAGACAGTTTCATGATGAATGGCCCCAAAAGAATCATTGGAATCAATAAAAAAATCATTAAAAAAAATAATTGTAGTCAATTATATTAAATAAATGTTTCTACTGTAAATAGGAAGCAAAGATTTAAACAAAAGCCTTAAATAACTGCATATGTTAAGTTTGGAGAAAATGAGAGGTGTTGGGTACAATTTTGTGGGATCCTGTCATATGTAATTACATCACCCATGCAAGCTTAAAAAGAAGGTCCAGCTCAATGTTAACAAAATCAACATTATGCAATATGAAGACGATGATAGATAATGTACTTATATCTATTCATTCAGTGCACAATAATCAGATTTATCCGCTCAGGGAAGGGATTACAAGTTACACATTTCCCACATAGAAGTTCCTATAGCCTCAAATTTCATATAGTGCAGCTTTAAGGGAAGAAAAAATAAGTTTTCTTTGTCTTTCTATTAGATCTTATATGACTATAACTAGAGGAAACTACAGAGATCCCTTTCAGTGCCACAGATACAGATCAGGCTGAAAAACACTGGCATTAGCTATATAATCAGAAGCAGAGAGGAGAGGAAAAGGAGGAATGGAACAGTTATCTAGCATTCAGTGTGGTGTCTAGACAGGCAGTCATCTTTTTGAACTTGATCTACTTTGTCACACTCAAATTAAAAGATCATAGCGCTGACTCACTTCACATGCTAGCATGTGTGGCTTAATGCTAGAGGTATAGCAGATTAGCTACGATCATTAACAACCAGAAATAATATGATACTTCACAGAACACTAAATTCATAATGCACAGCCATTTAATCCACTAATACAGCTAATAAACACACAATTATATATATGTAATTATTAGAGAGAGTGAGAGAGAGAGAGAGAGAGAGAGAGAGAGAGAGAGAGAGAGAGAGAGAGAGAGAGAGAGAGAGAGAGAGTGAAAGAGAGAGAGAGAGAGGGAGGGAGAGAGAGAGAAAGACAGACAGAGAGAGAGAGAGAGAGAGTGAGAGTGAGAGTGAGAGAGAGAGAGAGAGAGAGAGAGAGAGAGAGAGTGTGTATGTGTGTGTGACATGTTCAGCACACACTGCTGCAACACATTAGACTGGATGTGAGGTTTAAGTGTCGCTTAAGGGCGAATATTTGTGTATAAAGGCACCAAAGGACATTTGAGGTCAATACTGCTGACGAGAGGAAAATACAGAAGGATGGAGCATTAAAAGAAAGAAACCGGTGAGACGAGCTGAGGAGGAAGAGTACGAGAGAAGCATTCAAGGATTAGAGAAGTCAGAAAACGGTGAATGATAGACGACGCACCAGTGAAATACAGGCACATAAGATAGGAACTTACTAATTGGAACAGGACGGCTGGCCTTCTATTATGAGACACTTTAATGACGCGTGGGCCAACATAAAAACTTATAAATTATTTTCATGAGAATAAACTCATTAAAACTTTATTACATGGCAGTATGAACTCAAGATGTTTCTGGTTTTGTCTGGCCAACCTCATTTCATTTATTAATATACAACCAGCCCTACATTTCAGGCCTGCAACACAGTCCATTCAGAAAATAGCTGGTTCTGGATTTGTCTGTCTGTCTGTCTGTCTGTCTGTCTGCCCTTTTTGTCTTTGGTCTTTGGTCTAGAGCACACAGTGTTCATATCTACAAAACAGATTTGGAATATTGACCCCTAATACATGTTTCCACTGTGATGGTCAATCCCAGATGCTTCCCAGCCCAGAGAGCTTGACGCCAGGCTTCTGTTTTGCAGAGTGAAGTTTCAGGTGGCATTCGTGAATGTAGCTCGGTACTGTAAATGCCTTTTAGGTTTGCCAAAGTAATCTCTTACCCATGTGGTTTTGTCAGCTGTTGTTGAATGATGGCTCTTGCTGGCTGAGGGATCGGAGATCACTGGTGTTCAGCCTAGACTTGCGTCCTTCATGCACTGAAATTCCTCCGGACTCCCTGAATAATTCAGTGATGTTATGCGCTCCGTATTAGAGGGAGAAATAAGGAAACTCCATAATCTTTCTTTGAGGAAAATTGACTTTTAAAGTTTAGATCATTTTCTCATGCATTTCCTGATAAACTGGAGATCCTCTGCCTATCCGTGCTCCTAAAAGACTTCCATGGACACTGCTTCCTGATTATAACCACCTGTTGACATCACCTCATTATTATCAAATAAAATATAAAGCTGAGCAGTCAAAACATGACATCTTGGGTTCAAACAGTCGGCAGTGAAACAAAAGCCAAAGTAAAGTAAGGAGAACCGGATTAGTTATTTGCACTTTCCATACAGTGACAGCTTTTTTGATTTAGGGCTGTAAAAGAACACAGCTGGATCTGATTAATTTGATTTAGAACATCACAGTATGTAAACTGCTGAAGAAATGTGACTGTATTGGTAGTTGTGATTTTTTGTATATATCTGGTGCATGATACAGCATGTACAGGCAGGGTTTTTGACGACATTGGCAGTGTATTACTCTGCCTTACAATGTGCAGTTAACTCAGCTCTATCAACAACAACAACAACAACAACAACAACAACGACAACAGTGACAAACCAAAATCCTCTTGCTCGCTGTTCTGCTGTAACAACCACCTCATAGAGACCCTACAACTAATTGTCTGACCGCCTTTTTGTTGTATGGGGCAGTCGTGGGCTGGAGGTTAGGGAACCAGCCTTGTGACCGGAGGGTCGCTGGTTCGATTCCCTGAGCTTACAGTAACGACTGAGGTGCCCTTGAGCAAGGCACCTAACCCCCAACTGCTCCCCGGGCCGTGGATAGGGCTGCCCACCGCTCCGGGTAAGTGTGCTCACTGCCCCCTAGAGTGTTCACTAGTGAGTGTGTTTGTGGTGTTTCACTTCACGGATGGGTTAAATGCAGAGACTAAATTTCCCCACTGTGGGATCAACAAGGGATTTAAATCTTAAAATCTTCATCCATGAACTTGTAGAAGCGAGTGCAATGTGTTCTTCAGTGTAGTGTACAGTAACTGTTCATGTTCATGTGCACACATGTATCGTTAAACCCCCACTATTGTGGCTGCATCCGCCAATGCAGCAAATGTCCTGATGTAGACAAAGGAGATAATGGCACACACTCTGATATCAAACTCAGGAGATAGCAGCGCACTCTCCGACATCAAACAAAGGAGATAAAGCTGTACAGTCTTGATGTTACAAACAGAACACCAAACCGAAAACAGAGTTTGTCCATATGTTTATCCTGAAATGCGGATATTTCTCAGAAAAAGGCCCATTTTCAGTGACCTAAATGCGTTTTTCATGGACACAAGGCCAAAACGCTATTTTAAATACCCATGTATGTGTGGACAAACCCTTCACGCTACATATGTATATGTACATTTTGCAAGGAAAACTTTAATGTACTGTAACGAATGGAAGTAGGATGTTAGGTCAGTGCTCTCGTGGAGAGGTGAATACTTAGCTTCCATGAAGAGACACGCGTCGTGAAGGGGTTTCGGAGTCAGTTTAATAAGCAATGAGAGCACCAAGACTTCACTCGTCACAAGTTCCCAGATAACACCAGTTGGAGAACCCAGGCTACAACCTAGTACAGTTCACCACACGCACAATCTCTCCTGCGTTTTCCTCCACACTCTCCATTATTCGCTCCGGCTCTCCACCGTGCACATGCGCACTGCACCTGCCTTAAAGTGACCGTTACAGTAGGTCAAAGGAACCAGACTTTTCCCCAAGCACTTTTAGGCAACTTTTAATGGTCCACTCATCATAACATTTTACATTTACATTTATGGTATTTAGCAGACGCTCTTTTCCAGAGCGACTTGCAAGGTTAATCATATTACAGCTAGGCCAAGCTAGGACTCTTATTGGTGTAGCACAGCATAGTCACCCAGACCAGGATTCGAACCCCAGTCTCCCACATGTGGTGGTGGCTCCTCGGTGGCAGTGGTATTGTCTGCTGAGCTACACCAACTATTTAAACAGCAGCTGCTATGCATAAAAGTAAAAATAAACAAAAAAAATGATGGTTTTGGATGGAGATGGTTTTTATTAGACAGTGACTGTGCATTAAGGCAACACTGTGCATTATGTATAGCATTATGTACAGTACTATACATTTTTTTATTGTACTTTAACAGTGAGTTTGTGCCTGTAAAACACAGTCTAATATTAGAGCAAATATTAATAAACAATAAAAGTCCAGTAAATTTAATGAGACAAATTTGGCTAAAAAAAAAAAAAAAAAGTTTGGGTTCCCGACTACATGCTGAACTTCTAATCATCACATAACGTAAAGACAGCATTGATGCTGGATGGTAACTGTAAATACTGAGCTTCTTCAAAGAGAGGTCTGGAAACGGTTAAGCCAAACGACAGACTAACAGACAGACTAACAGACAGACAGACAAGCAGACAGATCATCAGAGTTCAAAAGTTCTTCCAGCTTTGCTTTCTTTGCAGGGTCGGGGGGGCGCTGTACAGGATAGATACGCTCATGTTATAGAAGCATGTTGTAATAACTCCTCACTTCCACAGTCTAATATTGCTTTTCTGTATGTGTAACTTTTGTTAACACTTGAGCATGCTGGGAGAGAAGATGATCGGTTACAGAGGGCCGAGAAAGGGGCTTCACACACACATCTTCTTTAATCATCTTCACTCTTTCTTTTCCTGCGTTTTCTTCACATTCCTCATTCCTCACAGTCGCTCACTGGAGGACTTCTCTTCATTTTATGCTTTCATGTTACGTAATCACACTCTTTCTTTCTATTTCACGCCAGCTGTCTTTCTTTAAGTTCCCCATGTCTCTCTCTCTCTCACACACACACACGCTCCCTGTTCTCTTCGGTTGCCTTGCCACCAGAGCAAATAAATTCCACTCAGCTGGCGCGACTTGCAGTGTTGACTCCCAAAGCCAAAGTATGTCAAATCAGTGCAAATAAATAATTAACCCAAAAGCTAAACATGGTGATTGCTCTCATCCTGAGCAGAAACCCCTTGTTCCTGGACATAAGGGCCCACCCAAGGCCCACTCAGGGCCCATTCATGGCCTACTCGGGACCCCCTGACACGGACTTCAGACGTCCAGAATGGTGCCTGGAGTGATAGAGCAAAGAGCAAAGCTGGTTTCGTTTTTCGCCGTCCAGCCGTTTTCTCCGATACCCTGAAATCCACATACTGGGGTTCCACCCCTGTGAAACATGAGGCATTGCTCAGTGCAGCTTTAATAAACATTTAATTGGGCAGTGGATCGGTCAGCCTCCACCCTGCAGGGGGGGTCTCTGACATAGACCTTAACCTAAAACCCTCCAGCCTCATGTGGCGGTCATGGTTAGTGCTTGCAGTTTAAATAGCATAGCAAAGGTTTCAAAGAAAAATATTTCAACACCAAACGACATGCTTATTCTGGACATGTTTAATATGCCGATAGGGACAACAACATGATTCCAACCCCCTCCAGGTCTCCTCCCAACACCACTATCCACCATCTTACACCAAACAGAATGTGATTTAACTGAGCATTCTGTGCCTTCCTACCTTCTGACCAGAGATTAAAGCCTCTACCTTCATTCTGCAGTAGAACTACATACACTCATCATTAAAAGAACAGCTGCATCCCAGAAGGAGTCGTCAGACTGCAGTGCTGTTGGGAAGGAAGATAAAGATTACCAGGTACAATACATGATGATAAATTTAAACAGATATGCGTTATATTTACTGAGCTACACATACGGACGTCGTGTCTCTCAGTATGACATTTGGCCGCCATATTGCTAACTGTTCATCTAGCCTCCACGCACGGATTCGTTGCTCTCCAGCAAGACAAAAGCGGGACTTCTGGGTCACTCCGTGACAGTCTTGTACGATGCCATTGCAGTCTTTGACGACGCTGACATGGTGTTAAGGGCAGTCATCGTTGTAACCTTCTAGGTGCATGTAGTCCTGCATTGTGCAGCCATATGCCAATGGTGCTGGCACTAGCAGGATGACTCATGGAGGGCACCACCGTTCGCTAAACGTCTGCAGTTGTTGCAATTGAGTCAGTCAGGTAGAGTGACGAAGCCTGGCCTTTCGTACATCACATGCTCATCTGAGTGAAGTTTCGTTCATGTCGGTGGATTGAGATTTAAAACTGCTCCATTTGATTCTGGACTAGCTCTAGCTCTGATCTGATGCCACCTTCAGTCATTATCTGCTCAAAGCACAGCTCTGCTATAGAAGACTTTGCATAGCATGGCCTCGGATAGCTATGTATACCCATTTACATTATAAGGTCAAATGTATATGGACACCATCACACCTATAAAAGCTCGTCCTTCTCCAAAACAATGGCCATTTATTTGGCCTCCCTTAGCAGCTTCAGTAGTCTTCAATATGTGGGTGCCACCCAGGGTGCCACCTCTACATGCGGGAGACTGGGGTTCGAATCCCGGTCTGGGTGGCTATGCTGTGCTATACCAATAAGAGTACTTGGGCAAGACTCCTAACATTGGCCTACCTGTAATATGGACACCCTTCTAAGCCGCTCTGGATAAGTGCATCAGCTAAATGCCATAAATGTAAATAGTCTGGCTTTGCGCCAAGACTTTTCAAGTATGTGTGGAATAATTTTGCCCATTTTTGCCAATTAGCATTCCAAAGAATCTCAAAGGTGTTCAGGAGTTGTGTTGAGCATTAACCAGCCTGAAGCCCAGCCTGACTTTCTCTTTGTCTAGAGCATTTAGTCCATACGACTGCAGTCAACAGCGGAACTTCCCTAACTGAAGGAAAGCTCCTTCTATGAAAGGGATGTTGTGAAACGCATGCCGTATTTGTTCTAGATATTTGAAACCTGTATTATGTGTTTTGCTTTTCAGTCGGCGTGTTGTTTATCCTGCTGTTGGCTCACTTCTTCCACCACCATACTTCTAGATAAAGATCACGGTGATACATAAACATGCAGAGAGGGTTTGTGGGAATGATTATCGCGCACTTCATCATGAGAGGGTGGGTGGTGTTGGTGGGGGGGTAGGGGATGTAGTTTATGCCTAGTTTAAGCTGGGCTGTGATCACAAAAGGATGGATGCCTATTCCTCCAATTTTTTTTCCATCCCCTGCACAGCATTCCTTAATTACATGTAAGTGTATGTGTGTGTGAGTGTGAGTGTAATGGCCTTGCCCTTACCACTCACCCCTAGTGCCACTCCAAGCACTAAAAGCTTTTTTAATTATGAATTCCATTAGTCTGTCTCTCTCTCTCTCTCTCTCTCTCCACAAAAACACACACACACACACACACACACACACACACACACACACTCATATATGCACCCGTAACAAGCTGAAACATACACTGTCAAAAACAGACATGGAACTTTCTCCAGACAGAGTGTGTGTATGAAGCTCCCTGTGACCTCCAGTAGGCCACCTCACACACACTCAGTTTAAAAAGCTCACTTGGCCAGAAGCCCACAGGAGCCCCCCAGAGGACGAGTCACATCTGGGAGGGATGAGTGCACTGCTTTATTGATTTTCATCTGAAGAGTGTTCTTATATATTTAACAAATGCTTTCCTGAAGAACACAGCGGCCTCTCCTAAACTGCATTAACCGCGTTTTCTGCTCTTCCTTTCTTCTGCTTAGCAACAATCTTGTAGCATTTATGTCAATGTAGCATTGTTTAACTGAACTGACAGAGAGAGAGAGGGAGAGAGAGAAGAGAGACAGAGACAGAAGAGAGACAGACCGAGAGAGACGAGAGAGAGAGAGAGAGAGAGAGAGACAGAGAGAATGAGAGAGAGAGAGAGAAAGAGACGGAGCGAATGAGAGACAGGCAGAGAGAATGAGAGAGAGAGAGACAGAGAGAGAGAAAGAGGGAGAGACAGAAAGACAAAGAGAGAGAGAGAGAGAGAGAGAGAGAATGAGAGAGAGAGAGAGAGAGAGAGAGAGAGAGAAAGAGACGGAGAGAATGAGAGACAGAGACAGAGAGAATGAGAGAGAGAGAGAGAGACAGAGAGAAGGAGAGAGAGTGAAAGAGAAAGAGAGAATGAGAGAGAGAGACAGAGAGAATGAGAGAGAGAGAGAGATAGAGAGAGAAAGAGAAAGAAACAGAGAGAATGAGAGAGAGAGAGAGAGAGAGAGAGAGAGAAAGAGAAAGAAACAGAGAGAATGAGAGAGAGAGAGAGAATGAGAGAGAGAGAGAGAGAGAGAGAGAGAGAGAGATTAGTCAGTACTGAGGTACCCCAACACAAGGTAACAAGTTACAGTAACTACTCTATCATGTAATCACATTACAGTTACTGTACAGTCAAAGGAGACAGAGCCTGCATTACTCCTGTGTCTCTCAGAGAAAAGTATTAATTATGTGCCCTTTTATTTAATAAACACATTTCCTCTACATACAGCATGGAAATCTAGACCCCTGGCCAAATTATATGAGCTGTATATGAGCTATATGAGTAAGTGTGAATGAGGATTTTAATGTTCTATTACTTTTAACTGCTGAAACTAACATGAAAAAAACATGTCCAATATACAACATGTCTTCACAGTAAAAAATGAAAAAGAATAAATAAAAATAAGATTTTTACAACGTATGTTATAATGTTTCTTTAAAGCCTATGACATCTTTCTCATTCTTCCTTAAAGTTAAAACGTTTAGAGCCATCATTTTATTCATATAGAAAAGTGATATTTTGCATTGTTTTATTCTACATACGCTGTTCTATGTTTTTGTGTTGCTACTAATACACAGAGAGTTTTAGACCATAACTTTATTTTAATCACCCTGTAAGCAGATTCCATCAGATTTGAATTAAAAAATATGCCCAGAATTCTGAAAATATCGTATAACACATCATAGAAAATATTATATAACATCTGTAATATTAAAAAGTGATCACCATCAGATCACACATTTTTAGCAGTCAATTTTTTGGGGTAAATCATGATCAATTCATGTATGTGCAACTGACAGGCCTTTTAATTGATGTTTGCTGTGACTGGCCATTAGCTATTGGGGTTTCCCCATTTGCTTTCAGTTGGTACCAATGGGTTAGGGTTGTACTGGATAGTAAAGTAATGGGATTTTATTTTTTCTGGAACTAATTATTAATTAATTATTATTAACTAATTCCATTACAAGCAGACTTGATGAAGTTAGTTATTTGTAATGGATTATTTTTGAGTTATTACCCAAACCAATGAATGAACAAAGCTGATGAATTAAATACAGTCACATCAACAAAGTCTGCTCTCAATTTAACCAAGAGAAAAAGCTTCCGAGTGTCATTAGAGCATTAATACAGTAACGGTGCAGCGTGACGCTAATACACTATGAAGGACTCATTTCTCTCCATGTATGGTTAGACTCTTCAGGTCGGTGCTTTGACAATACATGTGTATGTGTCAGAGAGATCATAGCACAGCAGTGTCTCTCTCTAAACCCCCAGCACACACATGAAAACACTAATCTAATTGTCACCGTTTTCAGTGGAGTATAGCTTGCGCCTGACCCTTGTTTCTAAAGGTCAACGCTACTTCCTGTTTGGGCCAGTGCTTAAAGAGGGGGATGGAGGAGCAAAGCTCTCTCTTTCTGCCTGTCTGCATGCATATATGGGTCTCTGTGAAACAATTCATGTCCACAGTTCACATAGCGGTTTTTAAATCTGTTACGGTATGTTACCGTTACTGTATGTAGCTGTTAGAACATGTACACTGTTATTATATTACAGTCCCTTGCATCTAGAAGCTTTTGAGGATCACACAGAATCATGGCCTCCCCTGTGTCTTGTTCAACACTGAAGCCATTGTGGTGACAGAAGTGGGATAATGCCTCCCAGTGGTGCTTCTATACACAGCCTGAACATGACAACATAGACACTGGTGCTTGGTGATGGTGGAGCTGGTGCGGGAAGGCCTGGCCTTGTGAGAAAGAGATCGGCAAAAGTGAAAACAAAATCGCTTAAGGCTCCAGCGTGGAGGGGCCAAAAGGAAGTGGATTCTGGCCAGGAGTTTCTGCAGTGGCTGTGGGCTGTAGGTCAAGTCCAGCATGCCTTGCTGGTCACAGCGGTGCTGAGATCTCTAGTGCGAGCAGGGCACATCCAATGGCAGAAAGATAACCATCATCCAGCTCAGGTCGTCGTACAGCCCCAGCATGCACTAGTGGCTAGCCTAGTGGTGCGACGGGCAGTGGTGGCAAAAGTGGAAGGCAGACGTTCGGAAATATGGAGCTGCTGCCGTTTCCTCCAGCTTTGCGGAACTTGATGCGGTGCTCTGTGGGGAGGAGTAGCCATGGTGGACTGGGGTCACTCATTGGTATTGCCTGGGACAGTGAGCATGCCCAGGGACTTGGCTCGAGCTTGTAGGTTGCCATGGACCATCTGTCCCTACTAGGTGGCAGTGGCCTTTAGAAGTTTGATATGACAAAAAAAAAAAGAGAGTGCGGAAAGCACTATGTGCATTGGTATGAGGAAGAGGCTTCTCGCGGTATTTGTAATCTCCATTCGGTTTGATGAATATCACTTGCCTCTGCGCACATGCATGGAGGATCATGCAGAACCATGGTTTCCTGATCTCACTCTGAGCCACAATATGAAATATTGAACTACATGTGTGTTACACTATTTTTTCTTTTGAGATTATTGTAGAGATGTTTTAATATTATTTATGTTATTTCTAGTCATTTCTCTTTTTTGTGTGCGTTTTAGTGAGCCCAATTAACTCACTGGCAGAACATGTAGCTCATTAAAATCAACTAGTAACAACAGAGTTAAACAGCCTTGAATAGATAAATAGCATTAAATTAAGATATTTTTAGACTAGATATGAGGCAATTTTGCTTGTCAAGATATCATCTTTCCCATATTTCCTATCAGCCACAGAATGTAATGTTGCTTTATGATTATTTAAAAAAAAAAATGATATACACAAAGTTTAGGAGTCAAGATGATTCTCTCTGTCTGAAAAAGGGTGTGGGGGGGTGGGCGGGGGGCGTAGAAGTAATTTGTAGTAGTTACCTGCATCAAAGCCTTTTTCCCC
>JAMWET010003289.1:230000-239898 GCA_024036415.1 Prochilodus magdalenae
TTGCTGATGTACTGTGAAATTAGGTTCTACCTAAACGACTAAACGACCAATATAAATGTACAGCTGCCTAATTGTCTGCTGCTGGGAACTGGACGCTCTGTTGGGGGTCTAATAAGTTATAGTTTAAAGTTTCGGAAAACCTTCCCAGTGTTCTCCATCCAGAGGTCTGTCCCACCATGCAGTATTTATGACATACTCATCTGATGTTTAAGCTGATATCGATCTAACTGTGGTTGTTAGGGCACCACGGGGCAGCTAAAGGGGCCTAAGCAGCAGCTTATGTTGCTTATTAGGTAGAGCTGGCACGGGATGATCAAATTCCATCCGAGTCAAAGGCTCAAACTGTAGAGGTGTATAGTTCCACTTTTTTCATTTATGCTTTTACTTTTTGGAAATACAAGCCCAGAAAGAGGAAAGGTGGATTTCAGGATAGCTTAACGAGAATAACTACACATATTTGGATTGAGGTTTGACTTATCTGCTAATCCCTTATGAAACGATAATATATGGCAATGTATTGGAAAATATAGTGCAATATATTAAATAATATAATGTCATATATGGGAAACAAGTGCATATATTTTGCATATATTTATATAGTGCTAAATATATTAGAATATATTGTATAATACATAAGGAATTGCTGCTTTTCATATATTGTATGTATGGTAGTATAAATATATTTACATATATACATCCATATGTAATTTCTCCATATGTGTGTTGCATGATATGATATATATATATATTTTATATATGGAGAATTATGACATACTGTGTAATTGCACTCATTTTATGTATGAAAATATTCTCACATATATAAAATATATATATTATCTATATATGCAAACACCATATGGAGAAATAACATATGATGTAATATTACATATTAAACATGAAATATATTACAATTATATAAGTAACTATATATTATACTACCATACATACAATATATGAAAAGCAGCAATTCCTTATGTATTATACAATATATTCTAATATATTTATCACTATATAAATAATTGCAAAATATATGCACTTGTTTCCCATATATGACATTATATTATTTAATATATTGCACTATATTTTCCAATACATTGCCATATATTATCGTTTCATAAGGGATTAGCAGATGAGTAAATAGTCAAAACAGTTACTCAGTAACTCATTTTAAACTTAGTTCACCAACAGCTAAATGTGCATACAACACAAAACTATTTACATCATGTTCTTTCATTTGATGATCATTTGGCTGTATTTTTGCTGTGACCTCATTCGTTGCCTCGCACGCCGCAGTCGTATGAGAGTGCTGTGAACACATCTTTCATTAGCCTGCTGTTTTTAGCCTGTGCAGACGTAGGAGACACTAACACAGTAAAGGCTCCAGTAATGGCACATTTCCATATTGATTGGGTCACTTGCTGCTTTTTAAATCAATGAATGGACAGACAGGGGACTGTTCTGTAGTGACCAGCATCCGGATATGACGCGGAAAAAAGGAAGGAGGGATGGCCGGACAGAGAGAGTGGCGAAAGGCGGCAGGAAAAAGAATGCGCATGCTGTATGAAATAAAAACATCGCAGCCCACTTGTGGAGTTGATTTTGACAGGGTCTGGAAACAATTCCTGTAGCGGGGCTGAGAATCTAAATCCACTCCTAATCCGCACCATTATACAGCTCCCCAACGGTCCTGCACCCTCCCTGCCCTGGCGTGAATGTGTGAGAAGGAGATGAGACGGTAAAGCCACAGTTTGGAAGAAATTTGTTTTGACTCAGTTTTCTGTTTAGCAGAGCCGCAGCCGATCAGCCGAGCGTGGAGTCCAGAGTTTGCTGCTGTAGATGTGAACTGGAGCTATGAGTAATATGGTGAAGAGAAGAAGAGAAGCAGTCCTCCTCACTCCCTCACCTAATCCCTTCCTCCCTCTGCTCTCCTCATGCCACTGTAAAACAAATCTGCACCTCCTTTATCACCACATCCATCAATCTGTCGGTTTTTACTCCTACTTCAGGAAATCACATCTCTATCTTCATCTGTTACTTTTCTGCTCGTCTTTCTTCCATTCTTCCATCTCTCACTTCAATATTCTCTTTGCCTTACATAGCACAGGGTCAACAAGGGTGATCTTGTTAAGAGAGAGAGTAATTCTTGATGGGACTTATAGTTGATCTGATAGCACTGCATATCGGCGTGATACGTGGGGAGCATCAGAGAGACTGGGGGGACGGGGGGAACAATTATACCAGAGGTAGGGAAGGAATGAAAAAACGTCACATAACAGAGATACAGCGAAAGACAGAAAGAAAGAAGAAAGTAAGAGAAGACTAGACAGAGAGAGAAAGAGAGTGTGCACTTGGCAATACTGTACCTCACACAGTCATGCCAACATAGCTATACTGATTGACTTCATGTGTACTAGACGGGAAAGTAGTTCTAAGAAAGAAAGAAAGACAGACAGGCAGACAGACAGACAGACAGAAAGAAAGAAACACAGAAAAAAAGAAAGACAGAAAGAAATAAAGAAAGAAATACAGACAGACAGAAAGAAAGAAATACAGACAGACATAATGAAAGAAAGAAAGAAAGACAGAATGAAAGAAAGAAAGACAGAATGAAAGAAAGAAAGAAAGAAAGACAGAAAGAAAGAAAGAAAGAAAGACAGAAAGAAAGAAAGAAAGAAAGAAAGAAAGAAAGACAGAATGAAAGAAAGAAAGAAAGACAGAAAGAAAGAAAGAAAGAAAGACAGAAAGAAAGAAAGACAGAAAGAAAGAAAGAAAGAAAGACAGAAAGAAAGAAAGACAGAAAGAAAGAAAGAAAGAAAGACAGAAAGAAAGAAAGAAAGAAAGACAGAAAGAAAGAAAGAAAGAAAGACAGAAAGAAAGAAAGACAGACAGAAGAAAAAGAAAATAGGCAGGGAAGATGAAAGTGAAGTAACGGGAAAAGCAGAGGAGAAAGGGGAGTAAGAGAGGTAGAGAAACAACAGAAGAGAGAAAAAGTGCGGAAGAAGAAAGAGGGCTGGGGGTTTCCGCGTGAATGCGTTTCTACCTCTCAGGACACTTCAGACTCGCTGGTAGGTGTGCTCCTCTCGTTCACATCCTGCTTGTTCATCCCTCGCTCTCTCTCTCTCCTCCTGGGAAAGTGTGGGAGAAGAGGAGAAATGGTGAAACTCTATCACTCACAGCTCTCCAGAGTGAGGAGGAGAAGTTCAGCTGTAAAAACTAAAGTGTCACTCTGAGTTTCTTTCTGGTGAAGAACAAACTCCTAACAGAACATCAGACGTCCTCCAAAACTGTACCCTACTGAGGAGCCCTGCCACAGGAGAGCCGCCGCTGACTCCCTACGGGATCCAGACTGTAGAGGAGACGTGCGTGAGAGGAGAGGGGGAATTAAAAAAGAAACTTCTATAATCATGTAAAGGTTCTAGAGAGGTTCCACACCTTCCCACACTTTCCTACAACTTATATGACTGACGTGCACATTGGTTCCACACCAATGAAACATATTACATCAGTGTAAATTCAGATGGCGTATTTACAAGCAGCATTAACTGTTATTATGACCCATTATTATTTATGCTGTAATAATAATAATAATAATAACAATAATAATAACAATAATATGCTCATTTAAATAATGTCCATTTACAGAAACCTTTCAGCAACAGTTTTGTCTCAACAATAAAACTTCCCAAAATAAACTATACAAATCTATAACCTGCAGAGTCACCTTCAACTCTTCCGTTAGACTCTGGCGCCCCCTAGTGCACCAAGCATGCTTGCAGTTAGTACTTTTACTCTATGCCTCCGTACAAACTTAAAACTGTACACGGTTACACTGATTCGCTTATACTGGGTAATACTATCCAGCTAGTGAGCAACTAGGAGGAAAACAAGACTGGTTCTAAAATGACCAAATAAGAAATAACAGACTAATATACTGAATGCTTTGTAGTTCAAGTTGTGATAAAATTTGAAACCAATAATTTCATAATAGAAATGATAAATATTGTCGCTGTCCAAAAAAAAAAACAAGTGTCTCCAAAATGGTCATTTTACAGGAGCGGCCTATTTTGATTTTAATGTAAGTCAATGGAACCAGACCTTTTACCAAGCAGATTTGGGCCATTTCTGTTGGTCCAGTCATCATGAAGCTTCACACGACAGCTGCTGTGTTCAAATGGTCCATAAAAGTCAGAATCTAATGAAAAGGAGATTCCTGTATTTCCTGGGACAGCGGCGTATTGTATTTACATATTATTTATCATGTGATAACTTTTTTTAACTGCTGTCCCCAAATTGAAACAGTGAGCATTGAGTAAAAGCGGTTGGTATTTAGCTTACTGTGCATAAATCTATGAGTGTCAAAGTGTGCTTCCGAGAGCATGAGGAATCCCTTTCACACAAATCGGCCACAACTGAGGGGAGACCTGACCGTAACTCTACTGAAAGTCTTTGGGATGTCAAAACACGGGCATACACCATAACCAAAACTACAGATGGTCCCAAAAACGTTTTAGAGTGTGCGACTTTTAGAGTATTTACTTGGACAGGCAGTACACAAAAGTCCCAAAGGTGGGGAAAAAAATATATATATATATACATATATATATACATATATACATATACTTATAGTACTACAGGTGGGGTTGGACATGAATACTGAAACACACACCTGTCAGTTTTAGTGTTGGTGAGGTCTCTCATGGCTAAATGTGGCCCAGCTCCCTGGTGTGACCAATCTTCATTAATTGCACGCTTCCATGCGGTTGCACCAGTAAGAGCAGAGTGTCAAGGTTCAGTTAGTCAGGTAAGAGCACAGTTCCTGTCTCAAAATAACTGCAAATGCACACAGCATTATGGGCGACATACCAGAGTTCAAAAAGAGGAATAAACTGTTGGTGCAACGTCACTTGCTGGCGCTTGCTTTCCTGTCCGTGACCCAAGACAAGCAAGTCAGTCTTTGTGATGTATCAAGAGCCCACGCATGTATCCATCAGGGTTAATGTCCAGCATACCACCAAGAAAGGACGAACCTCCACCAGCATCACGTATAGTGAACGTGCCAGGTGACCACTATCCTTTGCAAGAAGAATGGCTTAAACTCCCCTCTAGACCACTGTGCAGGACGCCGATTAATATGTGTCATTATTCCCAAGACCAACTGACGCTGTGCGTAATTGGCCCAGCAAGGTAAAGGCCCTACCACCACTACTAAGTTTTTTTTCAGTTCTTCAGTTCTGTCCAACCCCTGTATATGTTTATAATTAAAATAATAATTAATTATGAATTAAAATATATATCCTCCTGTGCTTCTTTACTTCATTTCCTGTCTGTGTAACATTCAATAACAGTCAAATTAGGGGAAACAAAAATCTACCATCGCTTCTACAGTTTCAGTCATCATACAGCCTCTAAAACATTCTCCGTATTTAGCTTTAGCATGCTAATTGTTACGCAGGGCTTCCCACTGGTCTATTTTATTATTTTCACCTGGTCTCCAAAGGGAAAGGGTAATAACTACCCAATAAACACCAATAAATAGCAAAGCTGGTGTAACATGCTGATCGTCAGTCTGTGAAGAAGGAGTAGAACGTCTCAGAGAGAAACCTAAGAGAACGCTTAGAGTTTAGAGGAGGACAATCCCTGGTGTTCAAAATAAGCTGAGCACAACCCGCACTGTAATCAGATATTTTAGATCTTCAAAAGCTAATCTACATGACCAGTCGCAGCGTTACTGTAGTTACACCACTGGCCACCAGGTGGAGGCAGAGATCTATCAAACTAGTGCAGCTTCAGGTTGTTCAATCTTATTACTGTTCATCCCAGAATCACCAAATAACATTACAGGAGGAAAACAGAATTACACCACAGGTACATCACCTGATACTAACACCAGAGCTGAGTGAAAACAAAGAGGCTGACAGAGGCAAGATAATATATATGATCAAATACACATCTCATTAGTTTGACTCCTTAAATACATGTAGAATAAACCCATAGAGCCCAGAGAGCGTCTACTGTGATAGAATGGTGGTTAAAGGCTAATGGGAAAAGCATGTGCCGGTGTGATCACTCCTAATTTGAGTTTATGTGTGAGGTAGTGGCTGATTTGGGAGATGAAATCTCTTTATAGACTCTCTCTCTCTTTCTGTGTGTGTGTGTGTGTGTGTTAAACACAATTAAGGAATGAGGACTAAAATAAGCAGGCAGTCTACAGGAAGGAGAGCCTAGGAGGGTGAGGGAATTTCTGATTTGTGTGTGTGTGTGTGGTTTATGCAGCTACCAGGAGAATGAGAATGAGTCAGACAATAAGCTTTCATCAGCCTTTAGAGCAGCATGACGAGAGAATGGGGACTGAAACACGCACTCAGAGTACGGCACAGATTTCAGGTTCTTTTATTGGGAGAGTACAGAACAGACGGGCCTCGCAGCTCAAACACTGCGATTAAAACTCCAGAGAAAACACAGAGACCAAAGATCCTGTCTGCCTGGGGTTTCCACGCTCCCCTGCATTACTGTAGCTAAACGCTGCTGTGCAGCAAACAACCCAACCCAAACAATTCACACCCGTTCTACACTGTGTGTGTAAGAGGGGGCTTTTCAACCGCTTCCTTCTCATCTGGAACAGCCAAACAGCCCGACAGCACCCCTGTCCTGAAGGGCTGCATCAACCTTCTGTTAATGTCCCATTCCACCAGAGAGAGAGAGAGAGAGAGAGAGAGAGAGAGAGAGAGAGAGAGAGGGAGAAAGATTGAGAGTGAGTGAGTGAGTGTGTGTAGGGGGGATAGAGTTCTAAATGGTTACATAGGTAGAAAGATAGACCGAGATAGATAAGAGGATTACCTAGACAGACAGACACACAGAGATAGATAGATAGATAGATAGATAGATAGATAGATAGATAGATAGATAGATAGATAGATAGATAGATAGATAGATAGATAGATAGTCAAACACACAGAGAAACATGCAGGCAGAGAGAGAGAGCAAGAGAGAGAGCAAGAGCAAGAGAGAGAGAGAGAGACGGGGACACAGACAGAGTTGAAAAAGGTTACACAGACAGAAACATACACACAGATAGACATGCATATGAGAGAGAGAGAGAAAGAGAGTGAGAGAGAGTGTGTGTGTGTGTGTGTGGGAGTGTGAGTGTGAGTGTGAGAGAGAGGGGGGGGGGATAGACCGAGATAGATAGAGGCTTACGTAGACAGACAGACAGACAGACAGACAGACAGAGAGACAGACAGATAGACAGATAGATAGATAGATAGTCAAACACACAGAGAAACATGCAGGCAGAGAGAGAGAGAGCGAGAGAGAGAGAAAGAGAGAGCGAGCGAGAGAGCGAGAGAGAGCGAGAGAGAGAGAGAGAGAGAGAGAGAGAGAGAGAGAGACGGGGGCACAGACAGTTGAAAATGGTTACATAGGTAGACATATAGACTGAGATAGAGGGTTACACAGACAAAAACATACACAGAGATAGAATTGCATATGAGAGAGAGAGAGTGAGAGAGAGAGAGAGAAAGAGAGAGAGAGAGAGATTCTCCACCAGCTTCTGAACTCACTCCTGTGTAGATCAGCGTCCTCTCTGAACTCCGGCATTACAGCAGTGAATAAATGAGTGTCGCTCTGCGTGGCGCCGTTTCACATTAATAAGAGTTGATGAAACAGGGCGCGCGCTTCTCACAGAGAGGATAACAATCACTATCATATAATAAACAGGCGTAATGATGTGAGGTGGGCGGAGCCTGAGTAAAGTGGAGGGGTTTACTGCATCTGATAGTCTAAGTAGGTTTAGGTGTGTGTGTGTGTGTGTGTGTGTGTGTGTGTGTGTGTGTGTGTGTGTGTGGGTATAAGGGTAAAAAGTTTCCAGGTAGCCAGTCATTAGTGTAGCAAACACACACACACACACCCTGCAACTGACCCCCACATAACAGGAATACAGGCCAGGAGATGCGCGCGCGTGTGTGTGTTTGAGTGTGTGAGAGAGAGAGAGCGACAGAAAGTACGAGAGAGAGAGACTGAGGATTTCGCGGGCTGGGCTGGGGTGTGTTGTGGGTGGGTGTGTGAGGAGTGGGGGGTGGGGTATTAAAACGTGTGCGCGCGTGAGAACCTTGCTGTCAGTCTGCCCGCGCTCGCTTCCGAGGAGAGTTTGGCGCTCCGGACAGAGCGAGGATGGGGGGATCCGTTTACCCTCTCTAACTCCCCCGCCCACCCTCGCGCGCGCTGAGCGGACTCTCTCCTGTTCCCTCTGCCCCTGCGCGTGCTGCGGACATGCTGCGCGCCCACGCTCTCTCTCTGGCACCCGCGGACCTCGCGCGCCCTTGCTGATACAGGAAGCTTACCGGCGCTCCTCCAGCACTTGCACGGGGCAAGAGGTTGGAGAAGAAACGGGTGGAGGTTGCGCGCGCGCGCCATCCAGCCATGGGCTCGCGCCTCGGCCGCACGGGATACGGGATACAGTAACGGAGCCGGATCGAAGGCGACGCAAGAGGCGGACAGTGAACGGAGACGGCGCGAGAGCGAGTGAGGAGCGCGCGCCGGCGAAGATGCGCGCGGACCACGGCTTCATTATGCTGCTCCTGAACGGGACGGCGTGCTTGGTGAGCGCAGATGGTGGGGCAATGTGGGGTGGGGTTGGGTTGGGGGGGTCAGAGGGAGCGTGGGGTAGTGTGCGGTGGAGGGGGCAAGCAAGTTTGGGGGCTCGTTGGATTGTGAGTGGTGCGCCGGTGGCGCGCGCAACGGGCAGAGGGACCTAAAGTGCCGCACAGAAGTCCCGCGTGAGAGCTGGTGTGAGGTGTAAGCACGGGGTGCAAGCGAAAGCGAGAGAGAGAGAGAGAGAGAGAGAGAGAGAGAGAGAGAGAGAGAGAGAGAGAGAGAGAGAGAGAGAAAGAGATCCACTTTATTTGGTCTAATTAAAATGAAAGTGTATCAACAACGATGAACCAGACAGATACATGATTAATGTTTCATAACTTCTCTCAGTCATTTTAAAGCAGGTTTAATGACACATCGTCTCCATTATCTGAGTGGAGTGAACTTCGTACTGGAGGCAATGAATGGACTATACGGAAAAGGTTTCACCACAGCTGATCTGCTGATTTCCAATCATTGCAGGTATTGATCCCAGGTAGACTGATACAGCTTGCTTGTACTGATTATAACTCACCTAGCAGGCAGTGCTGCATCTACATGGAGCCTGTACATGCGCATGCAGCCTGTAGTCCCCCCTTTCACTGATCTGAGCTACTTGAAAGGACTGTAAAAGACCACAGAACCAGCGTTCCTGCACAAGCTTAGAGCCTTTGGTGTCGTTCTCCTCTGGGCAGTGGAATAATTCATATGTCCTTAAAAACAGCCTAGTTTAATCCGCTTAATTCCTCCAGGACCACCGAACGCTGTCCTTCCAGCTGCGCACACACACGCGCACAAACACACTTCCAGAGAGGACGCCACAAAGGCTTCTGGAGCTTAATGAGGGGATGCAGGGAGTTTGCACAAGTGAGGAGTGCACATCCTTTACCCTCCTTGCACTCTTGGCCCCCTGTCTACCTTTACCATGTCCCACTGGTCCCAGGCTACTGCATGCTGGTGTTCGTGGAAAGGAGGAAAAAGGACCAGATGATGATGATGATGATGGATGTCTCAGTTTATTCATACAGTGTCTGTGTCATTAACAACGAGTCGCGTATCTGCTGAGAACGAATGAATGGTTTCAATGATTTAGTAATAAATGAGACTTATTTACTAGCCTAACAAATGAGCTAGCATGACAGGCCAAAAACAAGTTAGCAAAATAATATATAATTAAAAATAACTTAAAAATAAGTAATTAAAATAATAATAAATAAATAAATAAATAAATAAAGCTCAAAAAATAAAAAAAATAAATAAATCTATAATT
>JAMWET010003290.1:0-37500 GCA_024036415.1 Prochilodus magdalenae
TGCACTGTCCAAAGAGAAAACATGTAACATCCGATATCTGGGTTAGATTTTTTACTTTTTTTTTTTTTTTTTTCTCATTTGATCGCATGAGCTTTGCTCTTTACACTGTGTGGAAATTTATGAAGAATGGACCAACCCGAAACGCCCAAACAGCTTGAAAGGACGTTCCTGGTTCCCAAATTGACTCCATTCATTTAAATGAGTTTTGGCTCTTTCTGTAAAGTTGCCATTTTGGAGATACCTGTTTTTCTGTATATCCGTACCTTCCAGATGCACCATATCCTCTCCCGTCTTGCATGCTCTATGTTCTTATACTTTTAATTTGTATTATTATATATTATATATTAATATACTTATATAATATATATACTTATATTTATAGTACCGCCCCTTCTTATATCATGTGGTACATTCAATACATATTACAACTTGCTGCTTTTTGCACTTCTGGTTAACGCTAAACTGCAATTTCATTGCCTTGTACTGTGGTACATGTCCCTATGACATGTGAATGTAATCTAATCTAATTTCAATCTAAAAATTATTAGATTGCAGATGATGTGATGATGATGGGAGACATGACGGTCATGTGGCTCACCTGTTGAAAAGGCTTAGACCAAAGGTAAGCTGTAAGCTAAAACAATGATGACTAATGATGCTGGTATTTAAAAATTGGAGGTGCTGAATTTATATTCCTCTACCAACTGTCATCCAGTCGTTACTGCAGCTGTTCCTAACTGCACGTTTACCGGTACAACGTGTATATACCCACTGTCACAGTATCTTTTACTCTGTATACTTACCATTACAGGTACATACACCGCTAGCTGTGTATTCTCTCCCTTACTCTGTACATATGTAATATTATATTTACGACTTGATCTGTTTTTTTCTACCACTCACTTCCACTGTCCTAATTGTGCATACTGTAACCTTTGCATCACGCATGCTGAATGTCCTGCACTCTATATGTAATAATACTGTTGTGTTTTCTGTTTTGGTTATCGCCGCACTTTACCGCTAGCATTAGCACGTTGTCGCTTATTCATGGGCAGTGTTTGGGTCACCTAGCCGCTTTGACGTGATGCCCTCGTTCCAGCGGAGATGCTGCGGTTCTTCGGCCTGCATGTGCGATAGTTGTGGGTGTGGAATAAGGCACTTGACAAGGTAGGGTTCACTTAAGCCTTTAGTCGGGGGGTGGGGGGGGGGGGTAACCCCCTTCGAGAGCATTAACAACCGTTTAGGGATTGCCTAGCTCCAGCACCCGAACTCCACTAATGGTTCAATGCTTACGGGCCATACAGCAAAGTCCCCTCTACAACACTGTAACTAACTCAACATGTTCCCGACACCCCCTTATCTTATACCGGTGTGACCTGGATTCTGATTGGCTTTAAATGACACATCCCCTCCCATAACCGCCTTTACAATACTGTATTCTATATTTGTTGGTTAGATGCTTACTGGCATTTCATTGGATCTATACCTCTACTCCTGCCACAATGGACAAAAATTGAATTCTAATCTAATCTAATGTAAAAACTCTCAAAATATGGAGCTATGATGCTCCTTTTAGAGGCAGTCTAGCATTCTACTGCAGTTAGAAATCAGGAACTCAATCCCACAGAGCAGGTAAAATAGTTTAATGTGTGGAAAACTGTTAGCTCAGGGAAGTTGATTTATAAAGCTTCTGTGCTCCTACAAAATTCCAAAGTGAACACTAAAATACCAACAGAATTGCCTAAATATTGTGTTGGCAGAGATATGTATTTTATAGTGTTAGCATGCTAACCTAGCTAGCCACGGGCCCGTCCACTGTCTCGTAAAACCAACTTTGTGGCTGCAGGAGATGAATAGTAAATCACTATAACGGGGATGGAATCAGTCCCAACAACATTTGTCAATCATGTTAAAGGTCTCACCTCCTGTTAGATCACGTAGCAAGTGTGGGGCTTCATCTGCTCCTGGCAAGAAACCACGTTCAGCAGTAAACAAAAGATATGGCTGCATGTAACAGCTGGACCATTTAAGGTGGAACTGGAAAGTTCAAAAAAGAAGCCTGAGGCACCAGAATGTAACTGCTGCCCCTTTAAGGTGGAACGGGAAACTTCGAACGCAACGTATAAGTAGCTGATTTAAACAGCTTCATGGAGAACTGAAAGGAATATAAAGTGACGAGAGGGTCACTCTGGTTCTGCTGGACAGGTGGAGAACTAAACAAAATCAGGGCGATGTTGTTTTGTCTCGTTTGCTAATATTTGTGCTAGCAACTGGCTAACAACTGTAAAGACAGTTTGCTAACCCACAACCTGTTACATTACTTGCTGTTCCGATTTTTGTTCACTGGCTTCGACCGTCTACCGACTGCGAAGATCTACAAGAACAAGTTTTGCTAGGGCCAGTGTCTCTTATCCTGGCAATCTCACGTCCCAGAACTTTTGGGGGCGGAGCTTTCTGTAGCGAGCAATGAAGCGGAGGGCTGGCGTTTTGTTTGGTAGTTTGTAGTTCAAATATCACTAGTCACTCTTCAGATTGAATGTATACTGCGCCTTGAACTTGCTATGGGGCTTTTAGGGTCATTCTGGCAAAGGTGGCTCCGTAAAAAAAAGGCAGAGTTGGGTTTGCTAGAAAAACGGAACTTACAGGATGAAGCAAAAAGCGTGAAAGTGATACACAACGGCAAGCAGATGGAGAGTGAAGGATGAAGCCGGGAGAGGCGAGAGGAGGAGAAGATGGAGACAAGATGTAACACCGAGCAGAGATCAAATGATGCCGGATAGAGAGATGGAGAGAGATTTAAATAACCATTATCAAGGCTTTTTCCATCGACCACTGGCACCGGAGCCCGACCGTGATGGGAGCAGGAGGAAACAACAACGTGTACCATAGCACACGCGATAAGAACTTTTTAATGTAAATACGAGCCGGAGCGTTTGCTCTCCCGCTCGCTCTCCTTCCTTCGCACCCAAAAAGACACACTCGCTTTCTTTCTCTCTCTCTCTCGGTCTTCCCTCTCTCTCTAACAGAACTTGGACCACCGGCCGCTGTAATAAAACTTGTAAAAATCTAATCGGCCCACGTGAGTAAAGAGATGTCAGAATGAACCAAAAGGTGAATCACTTTATCACTGTTAAAAAGCTGAACCAACATAATTATTTTATCGCCATATGTCCAAGAAAAACACGTATGTCCAAATTGGTTAACTTTTACAGGAGAGGCCAAAAACCTAACTCAATTTTAATGTCCAGTCCAATGGAACCAGACTTTTTCCAAGGCAGATTGGGAGCCTTTTCTGTTTGGTTCGAGTCATCATTTAAATTTGTACACAGTGTAGAACGGCAGCTGCTTGGTTCAAATGACGCATCAGAAAAGTGAAAATCGACAAAAATGGAGGACCAAGTTTTGCTTTGGGACAAGCAACTACAGAGACAGGGGTTGGTACAATGAAACTGAAACACCTGTGTTTTAGACCAACAATCATTTATTAGTATGGTGTAGGCCTCCTTTTGCGGTGCCTACATACAGCGTCAGTTTGGTCCTGGCGAATGCACAATATACTGGCGTCCTGCACCCCCCCAGCTGGTCAGAGGGAGTTTAAGCCATTCTTTCTTGCCAGGATAGGTGGCCGGGTCACTACGTGACATGAATGGGGTAGGTTCGACCTTCTTGGTGGTATGCTGACATTACCCCCTGGATACCGGTGGCTCTTGATACATCACATCAAGCACTTGCTGTCTTGGTCATCAGATGCCAGCCAGCAAAGAAGTGCCACCAACAACTCTGTCCTCTTTTGAACTCTGGTATCGTCAACCATAATGTTTGTGGTGGCATTTGCATGCATATTTTGAGGCAGAACCCTGTGCTCGTTACCTGGCTAACTGAAACCTTCACCCACTCTGCTCCTACTGGTGCAAATGTGCAGTAATGAAGATCGGGCCAGCCATAGGCGGGTGCAATTGAGCCATGAGACACTCCACACTAAAATGACAGGTGTTTCAGGTTTCCATGGTCCAACCCCCTGTAATATTAGCATTAAGCTGATGGGTCTGAAACTCATTACTTATATTACTGTTATATAAATTTGTATATTAGGATAAACAGATATTTTGTGCTTAGTATTATATATATTTATTGTATAATGTATATTTTTTGTATTTAAGTGCTGGGCCTAAATTTTTCACTCACCTTCACACCTGTGAAAATGTGACGTGACAATAAAAGTGATTTGATGTGATTTGATTTGATTTGAAATGGAGTTGATCTGAAGTGTTTTTGAGCTTACCAACTAACTAGCATTTAAAGGGCTGACCTGAAGTCACAATTTCACATAACCTTGTTAAACCAAATGGAAAGCAACGGCATTGTCCTTCATGAGACGGACCGTGAGGCCAATGGCTCCACATTATTACTGTTCAACCAGGGTGAACATTTAAATAGTTCAAATCCCAACAAGAGGACTAATGGGTGTCCATCCAGGTATTGCGTCTGGGACTGGGAGTTGAAAATCTGGACGGTCCAGCCTAAAACCGGATGTGTGGCCACTTTAGATATGCCATGCTGATTTTCAAAGTGAAGAGAGTATATTATAGATATGCTGAAATGAATAAAATAAAAATAATAAAAAAGTGATTTGTATGTGACGATGTCTGAACACCCCAGTAACACTTCCATCAGAATTCACAGCTTTGCAAATAGCTTTCTGTTCCTGCCCTCAGGACTTTTCACCCGTTCCTCCTCGCAGAAAGCTTCTAGTATATGATCTGGGGTTGGCTCGCAAGAAACGCCATGTTCAGGAGAACTCCAATAGATTTTTTAAAGATGTCTGCTGTAGGGGTTCTCAGAACAATGGACTGACCACCGCTGATTCCAGACCTCAGCCTCAATGAATATGCTTGGGATTACTCGGATGGTAAGAAGCAGAAAGTGCTAAACCAACATCTAAGACTGAACTTCAGAGGTGTGGAAAACATCCCCAGCTCCCCAGCATTTTCCCGCCCGTCTGCTGGAAGATCCGTTCCACCACCTCTTGACTTCGCAATCTTCTTCTCCAAGGTGGTCAGACTACTGAACTCACT
This sequence comes from Prochilodus magdalenae, assembly GCA_024036415.1. Taxonomy (NCBI): domain Eukaryota; kingdom Metazoa; phylum Chordata; class Actinopteri; order Characiformes; family Prochilodontidae; genus Prochilodus; species Prochilodus magdalenae. The sequence goes on from JAMWET010003290.1 coordinate 5,076, forward strand.
GATAGCACGCCACTATGGAGGTAACTACGCTGGTAATTTACACAACCTGAACTATCATTAAGCGACACAGGTAGCGTTGCCACCTTTCAGAAATGAAAATAAAGGATGGTGGGTGACACATGTGTATATTGGACATTTACGGAAACATGGAACAAATTTACGGACATTTACGGAAATACGGAACAAATTTACGGACATTTACGGAAATACGGAACAAATTTACATACATTTAAGGAAATACGGAACAAATTTACGGAAATACGGAACAAATTTACGGACATTTACGGAAATATGGAACAAATTTACGGACATTTACGGAAATACGGAACAAATTTACGGACATTTACGGAAATACGGAACAAATTTACGGACATTTACGGAAATATGGAACAAATTTACGGACATTTACAGAAATACGGAACAAATTTACGAACATTTACGGAAATACGGAACCAATTTATGGACAATTTGTGGAAATACGGACCAAATCGCGTCCCATATTGGTTTAATACGGGAAGCAACATTTAATTGCCAAATAAAGGACGATGCCCAGGATTTCCAAGAACTGATAGCAGGTCACCTGACACCTTTTCTAGCTAATTTAGCAAATTATTATTTAGGTGTATGAGAACCGGAATGCTAACATATGAAATCTATATATTTTTTTTGCATGTGACCCAGTATCAGCTTCTTATGTCACACCATCTACTGCCGTTCATTTCGCTGTCTACATAAGTGCTGTGTACTTAAGCAGTGCATGCATCCTGGCTACGAATGCTGTCAACTGATGCGTTAGCCGTGGCTAATTAGCTGTGGCGAATTAGCAATGTTAGCAGCCAGCTTTTACTATTAAGAGTTTGTGTTTAAATTGCATAAATAGCAAGCAGACATCCAGTGCCTCTTTCTCATTTCAGCTGCACCCCAGCGTTGCGTAGCCTAGAGAAATGTAAGAATAGTTCTTTAGCTCAGAAAAGCTCTCATTAGCCAACCTGCCCACAGCCTTTCAAGCCGACCGGGCCTAAAGTGTGACAGTGGGGAACCTCTGCCTCGGTTTAATTAGTGCTCAGTCATCTTTGGCTACATGTACTGCAAACACTGAATGAAGGATGAAGTACAAGCCGTGCTAATGAACAATGCATACAGTTAGCTTCGTCCTTTATTGCTCATGTGGACCTAAGAATATGCAGAACCACAGGTGCACAGGCTTTACTGTACCCTCCGGATGTGTATGCCGTAATGCCAGTACATGCGATAATAGGTGATCGTTTCTTTCAGGTGAGCACAAATGTTTGAGATGCGTCAAGTATGTGCAGCTTTCCGTCCCCCCTCTAGACAACGTTGGCAGATGGTGACAGAAACGTTCTGCAGGGAAGAATGCCAAAGATAAAAGAGGATATTATTCACACTCAGCTTTAAATTAATTACAAATTACATTCAGTCATTACATTGATAGTCTGAGCTAGCATGGAGGCAACAACAGGTTCCTCAAAAGTCAAGTAGAGTTGTTTTTGTTGCTCCTTAGTAAATTTGGAATGAAAGACGCTCTTCAGGCCCCGAATACACAACAGCAGCACAATGTTTAGGACTACGTAGTGTTCAGATATTCTACACTGTAGAACAAGACAACAGAATGATGTATAGGAATATATACCCACAAATGTATATACACATGGGCTGGTATTTAGCAGCATGCTAGTGATTAAAGTGATTCAGGAATTCAATTAAAGTGCAAATATTGTCAACTGTACAGCAGGGCAGCAAAATCAGCCAACAGACCTCTTTGCAGCCTTCAACACCACAACCGAAGGAACCACAAGATCCTTTGGTCGGTCCTCACCACTCCTCATGGAAGTGGTTTTAGGTATAATGAAAATGATCCACATCTGCTCCATGCAGGCTCTCCGCCGGTGTCCCTCAGGGCTCGGTGCTGGGTCCTCTTGTTTTTTCTTATCTCCTCTCTTTACGTAGCTAGTCCAGTCTTTTGTCATTACAGTTTGACGACTGTGACTCGCTCCTGGCTGGTCTTCCAATGTGCCTTTTAGAACACATCATTGACTCTGGTTAGTTGGACCTCTTTACATACACAACGTAATGTTCGCTGGCTTGTCTTCAGCTCTAAGACTATTCTAGGACCACACCTTACCTTACCTACAGGCCCTAACACATTGGCAGGAACGTGACAGGAACCCTGCTCGGTTTAATTAGTGCTCAGTCATCTTTGGCTACATGTACTGCAAACACTGAATGAAGGATGAAGTACAAGCCGTGCTAATGAACAAGGCATACAGTTAGCTTCATCCTTTATTGCTCATGTGGACCTAAGAGGAACCACAGGCGCACAGGCTTTACTGTTCCCCTCCGGATGTGTATGCCGCAATGCCAGTACATGCCATAATAGGTGATCATTTCAGGCTCTCCACCGGTGTCCCTCAGGGCTCGGTGCTGGGTCCTCTTCTTTTTTCTTATCTCCTCTCTTTACGTAGCTAGTCCAGTCTCTTGTCATTACAGTTTGACGACTGTAACTAGCTGCTGGCTGGTCCAATGCGCCTTTTAGAACACATCATTGACTCTGGTTAGTTGGACCTCTTTACATACACAACGTAATGTTCGCTGGCTTGTCTTCAGCTCTAAGACTATTCTAGGACCACACCTTACCTTACCTATAGGCCCTAACACATTGGGTGTCTGCCAAATATACTAGTTCTTCCCTCTATATTCAACTTAAGACCCCTAAAACCAACACCTCCCGGGGTCCTGTTTATTTCAGTCTCCTGCCCCACACGACTGGAACTCCCTACAAAATATTAAAGCTGGATTGTTTTATCTCCGTGTTTAGCTTTAAGATTTACTGATACCTGTATTACTGATATCCCACCAGTTGAGTCTTTTTAGGCCCAACAGGTGTCTGTTAATGTTGTGTTAATCTTTGGGGTTTTATTTATTGATTTATTGAATTTTTTTCCTCTGTTTTTCTTACTGTAGGTTTTTCCAGTCCTCCATTTTTCTTACGCAAGTGGCTTTGCGGCTTGAAAGGCCACCATTGTAAATACCTGGTGTTTTAATGACTTGCCTGGATAAACTAAAGGTAAAATAAAAATAAAATAAAAACAAAATTTCCTCTGCAGGCCATTCAGGTCCCTTGTGTCTGATCCAGTGGATCCCAGGTCCACTGTTGGGCATTAGATTTAAAACTCTCATCCTTGCTTACAAAGCCAAGAATGGACAGCCCCTCCTATATCTTATGGCAATGGTTAAGAAGTAAGGTCTGCACCTCGAGACTTTCTCATGGCCTTCAAACACAGACCGAAGTGAGTAAGTACTAATAGATATATAAATTTAAATACTTTCTGAGCATAACGCTTCTGCTATCTAGCTTTGAACGCTGGCTTGGGATTGCTAGTTGGTGCTCTTCTGCTGTATTTACTCTGCATGCTTCCTTCTAGATATCAGCACAGGTCTTTGTTTCATGCAGCGTCTGAGCTCAAGGCGAGTTTCAGACTTGAACCATCTTGTACTAGCTAGGAAAACATGTATGTGACGGAACACTAAGCACGGTGGGAATCGTCGTTCTGGATAAAGACGACCGTATGCTTAAATGCCATAAATGTAACTGTACAGCTGGACAACTGTACAGAAAGTTGAGGCCTGTCCAAGGCATCCATCCCTCGGGCATCACTGAGAACCGCTAATGTGGTGGGGCGCCCAAAAATGTGCTGACGAGAGTCATCGGATATGGCAGCAGAAGATTGACAGCCGTGAGAGACAATGCAATGAGCCCTATGTGCTATTCCCTACATTTGATCCTGGTGGCCAAAAGGCAGGATGAGGGCCACAACGTCTCAAGCAAATTCAAATAGTTCAGAATTTAAAGGGAAGGTGTGCGGTGATGGCAGGTGTGCAGTCTCTGGTGGGAGTTGGAAGTGGTCTAGAATAGTCCAACTGTATGTTGGGTGTTATCAGTGTGTTCAGTAGTCTGACCACCTTGGAGAAGAAGATTAGGAAGTCAGGAGGTGGTGGAACGGATCCTCCAGCTTGGCACCAGGGGGGATGCTGGGTCAATCCACAATGTTGGTGACCTTGCTGATGCGGTACGTTGTGTCTATGGTGGATAAAGACACCCTGATGATCTTCTCATCACGATACTAGTGCAGAATTAAAATCATAACCTATATAACACTTGCATGATGCTTTACTCACATAATTGAGTGCAATGGATGAAGTTCATAAGTGACACGGGAGCTTGCCAACTGACTAGCATTTAGACTAGCCGGTAAGCGAGTCACGACATCACATGACCTTCTTAAACCAATGAAATGCAAGGCATTTCTTTCTATACGGATTTGAGCAAGTGGGACACATAATATAGCTGGCAAGAAAACATTTTAAATAGTTCATCTCAAAAAGACGACTACTACGGTGTATGTCCAGGATGGAGGACTGGGAGCTGAAAAACCAGACGGCCCGGCCTAAAATCGAACATGCGGCCATCCTACTGTAACTCCCACATCACGACTTAATGACAGTGTCTGCAAACGTGTGGTGGAACGATGGTTTCGGGAATCACCTGTGTCACTTAATGATGGTTCCGGTTATGTAAGTTACCAACGCAGTTACCTCCATAGTGGCCTGTTATCAGTGTGTTCAGTAGTCTGACCACCGTGGGGAAGAAGATTGCCAAGTCAGGAGGTGGTGGAACATATCTTACAGCATGGCAGCTGGGTGGATGAGTCCATGACAGGTGGGAAAATGCTGGGTCAGTCCACAATGCTGGCGACCTTGCTGATGCGGTACAATGTGTCTATGGTGGATAAAGACACCCTGATGATCTTCTCATCGCGATACTAGTGCAGAATTAAAATCATAACTTATGTAACACATGCATGATGCTTTACTCACCTAATTGAGTGCAATGGATGAAGTTCATAAGTCACACGCGAGCTTGCCAACTGACTAGCATTTAGACTAGCCGGTAAGCGAGTCACAACATCACATGACCTTTTTAAACCAATGAAATGCAAGGCATTTCTTTTGATACGGATTTGAGCGAGTGGGACACATAATATAGCTGGCGAGAAAACATTTTAAATAGTTCATCTCAAAAAGACGACTAATAGGCGTCCCTCCAGGTATTGCGCTGGACGGAAGACTGGGAGTTGAAAAACTGGATGGTCCGGCCTAAAACCGAACGTGCGGCCACCCTACTGTAACTCCCACTACACGACTTAATGACAGTGTCTGCAAACGTGTGGTGGACTGATGGTTTCGGGAATCACCTGTGTCGCTTAATGATGGTTCCGGTTATGTAAGTTACCGACGCAGTTACCTCCATAGTGGCCTGTTATCAGTGTGTTCAGTAGTCTGACCACCGTGGGGAAGAAGATTGCCAAGTCAGGAGGTGGTGGAACGTATCTTCCAGCATGGCAGCCTGATGATCTTCTCATCACGATACTAGTGCAAAATTAAAATCATAACTTATATAACACTTACATGATGCTTTACTCACATAATTGAGTGCAATGGATGACATTCATAAGTCACACGGGAGCTTGCCAACTGACTAGCATTAAGACTAGCCGGTAAGCGAGTCATGACATCACATGACCTTCTTAAACCAATGAAATGCAATGACAGTGTCTGCAAACGTGTGGTGGAATGATGGTTTCGGGAATCACCTGTGTCGCTTAATGATGGTTCCGGTTATGTAAGTTACCGATGCAGTTACCTCCATAGTGGCCTGTTATCAGTTTGTTCAGTAGTCTGACCACCGTGGGGAAGAAGATTGGAAAGTCAGGAGGTGGTGGAACGTATCTTCCAGCATGACAGTTGGGTGGATGAGTCCAGGTGGGAAAATGCTGGGTCATCCCAAACGCTGGTGACCTTGCTGATGGGGGTAGGATGTGTCTATGGTGGGTAAAGACACCCTGATGATCTTCTCAGCTGAACTTAAGTCTGAAAAGCTGCTCCAACGTCCCCTACCTGTATGCTGACTCTCATCTGCGCAGTTGCATAGCTTCATGGTGTAACTAAAAGAAGTATACCTCATGGATTTAAACATGGGGTTACTCGGGGGTAATATAGGGGGTGGCATTGAAGGTCTGTGTTTAAAAGACGGGGGGCTATGCACACAGCCACTGCCTGATGAGGAATAGGTAAAGCTGCGTGTCACGATATGTCACCCTCCTGAGTGCATTCTGGTCCTTGATTTCAATTCCAGCCCTGTGGAACTCTTAGAATGCCACTCAGGCCTTGTTTCATTACTAACGCTTTTGTTCACCACAGAGAGCTTTTTCCTCATGAATAAGAACTTTCTGAAGGTGCTGATGGGGGTCACTTTAATACAGTACATTTCAACGCCTCAAGGGCTCTTTTCAATAAGCGCGAGGCCTTTTTAGACCTATGCAGGGGAAGTTAGAAGGGCAAACGGGCGAGAAATTTTCTCTGACAGAGGTTGTGGTTATCTGGAAAATCTGTCCAGTTGTTCGCACAGTGCTTTGGCAGTCAGACAAACGGGGGAAAAAATGAAAGGACTTAATACTCAAACAAGGACAAAGGGGGGGGAGAGCCCGTCGTTCCTCTCTGTGGGGTCTCCCATTGTCTATCAGTGGAGGACTGCCGCAAACACGATTGCCTGCTGTTGGAGTTAATGGCTTTCCTTTGTGAGGACTTATTAAAAACGCTTCCTGTCTTCACGGTCCAGCTGCAGCCAAACATCTGACCATCGTGCGAAACACCAAACGCCGGGGGGCAGCAGTTGCCGAGCAGCAGCAAGGCCCCGGTTTAGCTCAGCCGGGTCGCATTGTCAGGAAAGCGCTTGCGCCCTGATTTTTTTTTCATGGTGGTTGCCCGTGGAAATGAAGTTTGGCACTGACAGGCGGCTGCCTCAGTAGGAGCTCAGACCAGACCCGTATATGCAAAGGCACATCCACCCTTTGTTGAGGTTTTAGATTAGGCCGATGTTGGAATATGTGTTTGTTTATTTTTAGCCTCTGTTCCCTTCGGGCTGAGGGCCTTAACTCTTGATCTTATACACAGTATAACATGAGCTGAGGTAGGATACTGGATTTCTGGCTGAATGTGGAAAAGTTCGGTCCGTTTATTCGCCAAAATAAGAGCTTATTTATAATGTGCGTGTGGATTTATGTACCCAGTTAATTTGACCCCATTCATTTAACTTCACTTTATCCCTTAGAATTCAGCCACGACGTCTTAAAGACTAAGATCTAAATGGTCTTGGAGTTGGGTGCCAATGTTGGTGTTCGGTCTCATTCGGGAAAGCTGGTCGCTGAAGTAAATGATTTGTAAGATTATGATTTCTAAGACGTTGCTAAGTTGAGGGTGTGGTATTGCAGGTGGGTAAAGGCCATTGATTATATATTATAGTGTTGGTGTTGGTGTAGGTGTAGGTGTAGGTTGGTGTCGTGTTGGTGTAGCTCAGCGGATAACACCACTACACTCCAGGGAACCACCACCACCACATGTGGTAGACTAGGGTTTGATTCCGGTCTGGGTGACTATGCTGTGCTACACCAATAAGAGTCCTTGGGCAAGACTCCTAACACCACACTGGCCTACCTGTAATATGATTAACCTTGTAAGTCGCTCTGGATAAGAGCGTCAGCTAAATGCTGTAAATGTAAATATATATACACACAGTGGTGTGAAAAAGTGTTTGCCCTCTTTGTGATTTTTTTTTTTTTTGCATGTTTGTCACTCTTAAATGTTTCAGATCACAAGTAAACAGAAAATGCAGTTTTTAAAGCAAAGTTTTATTATTACGGGAGAAAAAAAATCCAAACTTGCGTGGCCCTGTGTAAAAAACAATTGGGTGCAAACACTTTTTCACACCACTGTATATATATCAGTATCAGTCAAAGTTTAGCTACTCATAGAAGGTCTCCTTATTTTTATTCAAAGGAAGTAAATGAAGTAGCTGAGCTGAAGTAAGTGTGGAAAACGCTCCAGAGCAGATGTTAATGATTGGCTAGAAGAAGTGACTGCATGTGGGCGTGGCCAAAGACCATAGTGTGAAGGAAGTAGCTGAATCTGCAGGTGTATGGAAGCAGCGTACGGTCATACGGGTCTACCAGCAGTGGTAAAATCCCAGTCTACAGGAATTGTACCAGGGAAGGCGTCCACCATATCTGTCCCAATTGACCAATTCTTTAATCCAAGAGTGTCTGAACCTTGATGTGGCTACGTCCAGACACTTGTCCAGTCCCAGCAGTCGTGGGAGCTTGTGGAGGTGTCACATGCTGTTAGGTACGGTTCAGTCACAGGGGACTGATGTATTGGTCTGCTGGGTGTTTTGTGGTACCACAACATTTAATTGTTGATCTTTAATCTTCATCTACTGGAACAAAACTTCACTTCTCTGTTAAATGGAGAGCAGAACCGGGTGACCCAGTGCAAGCGTTCATGGTTATGACGTCACAACCACAATGTTTTTATATTTGGACTGGAGGCTGACACATTAACGAGGTCCAAAACCCGGACTCGAGGACAGTTCGGTGTGGCCTTATATGGGCCAGCAGGAATGAAGTAAATGCGTGGTATTTTCCAGCTTGTCTGCTTTTGCAGTTTCCTCTCAGAAGTGCTCTCATGAGTACGCCTTTACGCTCTCGAGCGTGCAGCCGTTATTCCAGAACCACTGATTCAGGATCGGGTCTGCTGAGGTGCTTTACAAACGACCCCACTGGTTCACCAGGACGAGACTGCTTTCTGCTCGTGTTCTGTCTGGTGTCGGAACACAGGTCTTTCTTAACCCTTTAAAACCCAGAAGCAGAAATTAATTATTAATTATTCTTCACTCATTAAATCAGATTTCTGAGGAAAGTGAAGATTCTAAACTTTCGATTCGTACCACGTTTGGTTCTGTATCTATTATTATGGAATGTACATCTGGATCAGCAGCAACCACATGATGGTTAGGGAATGTAGGGGAAGGAAACACACTTACACTTTATTATAAATACAATAAACAACTACAGTAACGTAATAATACATCTTCCGTATAATCATTTCATTTCTGAGACTTCTTTCTGACTGTGATTGGTTATAATTACCATAAGATCCCCCTCCTTACTGTGATCTGTTACAATCGCTGTCATTTGTTCGGAGACCTCCCATTAGACTTCTGATTGGTTGTAGTCAGGCACCATTTGTTCGAGTTTTTTTCTAAGACCTCCCCTTGACCTTGATTGGTTTTTATTAATGCTGTATTGTCCTGAGACCCCTCCCACCCTTACTCTTCTCTTTACTTTGCTGATTGGTTGGGTAGTCAATGGGAGATTAGAACAACAGTGATTAGAACCAATCACTTTTATACAAGCATCACTTCTCCTTGACTGGGATAGGTTCTAATCACTGCATCATTTGTTCTGACCCTGACTGTGCTTGGTTCTAATCACTGCATTGTTTGTTCTGAGTTCTGACCCTAACTGGGATGGGTTCTAATCACCACGTTGGTTGTTCTGACCCTGACTGGGATAGGTTCTAATCACCACGTTGGTTGTTCTGAGTTCTGACCCTGACTGGGATAGGTTCTAATCACTGCATCATTTGTTCTGAGTTCTGACCCAGACTAGTGTAAGTTCTAATCACTGCATTGTTTGTTCTGAGACCTCTTCTTGACTGGGATAGGTTCTAATCACCACATTGTTTGTTCTGAGTTCTGACCCTGACTGGGATAGGTTTTAATCACTGCATTGTTTGTTCTGAGTTCTGACCCTGACTGGGATAGGTTCTAATCACTGCATCATTTGTTCTGAGTTCTGACCCTGACTGGGATAGGTTCTAATCACCACATTGTTTGTTCTGAGTTCTGACCCTGACTGGGATAGGTTTTAATCACTGCATTGTTTGTTCTGAGTTCTGACCCTGACTGGGATGGGTTCTAATCACTGCATTGTTTGTTCTGAGTTCTGACCCTGACTGGGATAGGTTCTAATCACTGCATTGTTTGTTCTGAGACCTCTCCTTGACTGGGATGGGTTCTAATCACTGCGTTGGTTGTTCTGAGTTCTGACCCTGACTGAGATAGGTTCTAATCACTGCATCATGACTGTGATTGGTTCTATGCGCCATTTAATTTGTTGCCTGACTGTGATTGGCCCTTATCATGACATCGTTCGTTCTGATGCGTCCCTCAGACTGTGACTGGTCAGAATCACTGGGTCACTTATTCTGAGGCCGCCCTTGGTCTTGTGTGGTCCACTGTACAAAGCAAACACCAACACTGTATTAACACCGCTTGCTTGTATTCCGCTTGCACTGCTGGGTTAGGGATCCATAAGATTAAGCATTTACTCTTCAGTAGTTCCGTTACTTCATTATTTTACTGTATATACCGAATATGACTTTAAAACGAACAACTGAACAATACATTTGGAGCTGCTGGATTTAACAGATCAGACAGTCTTAAGTAGGAGAGGACGGGGGTGGGTGGAGGGGGAGAGGTGAGGTTGAGACTGCCGCAGATAGTATTTCTGTTTTCATTTCGGATCTGATGACCTGAGAGTGAGAAGAACATGCTCCATTTGAGACACAGACGCTTACAAATGTGGTACTGACAGCCGAGACTCAGCTTAGGGTTCCCTCACGCACACACCACACGCACGTACTTGCCCTACCCTGAAAAAAAGTGGTATTTTTATTAATTAAACAGAAAAAAAGATTAAAATGAATCTGGTAGATGCATTGCATATTGTTTATATGACTAATAAAGGAAAAAAATTATAATATTTTTTACACAATTTGTCATTTTTTAAACATTTTAATTTCAGACGTTATTCTATTTAATTGTTACATTAAATATGAATAAAAATTTTATTTTTCAAAGAAATCAAATAGTAGTTGTAGTAAGATCGGCTCTCCAGCCATAGTTTACTCAGCAGACGGACACACACTCCTCCTGTCTGTAGTTTGTCATCTGATCTGCTTTTCAGTGCCGTGGTTGAGGACTCCCTGTGTGCAGCACATGGCCCAGTATCCATTTGCCTAAACAACAGCAGGTGTGGCTGTGCAGAGGAGCACACATCTCTCGTTCCAATCAGTGCAACAGCTGCCTTCAAACCCGACAGGCCCGGGGAGTGGACAGCACGTGCCTGTACCAAGCACAAATAAACCTTAGCCACCTAAACCCAATACTACACTAGTCTAAATGCTAAGCTAACCCTAAAGCTCACCCTCACTCTAAGGCTAACTGTAACCTCAAATCCTGTGTCCTATATAGCCCTGGGTGTAATCCAGCTCCTGATCCGTATGCTGTAGCCACCAAATTGAATGTCGCCATACTGGTGGGTTGATTGAGCACTTGTAGCTTTGTGGACATGCTACGTACCACCATTAAAGTAAAACCAGGCCGAAGCTGAAAGTGCTGTCGAGCCTAGTCCTGCCGAGTGTCTATTTAAAGAGTATGTGAGTCGTCGTGTCCACGGCCATCAAAGGCCTGAGTCAGGACGAATCATTGCTACACTTGATCGTTTCTCAGTGCCAGGCCTCTTATCTCGGAAGGTATTCGACCGGTGAGTCAGTGCCAGTGTTGCTTTTGTCCTTGGTGCGAAACAAAGTCTGTCTGGGTATGGACGGAGATGTCCCGACAGGTATGATGAGTAGTGGTTGTTGTTCCTCGTCTTGCGCCAGTGGGCTTTGCGCAGGTGACTCAGAGGTTGTTTTGCTGACAGGTCGGATCCACCTGTCTCACAGTGGTTTCTTTCAGGTACAGATCTTGTTAGTCAGCTGTAGCTTCAGGTGCTGCAGTACAGTGGAGCTGTTCAGCTGACGCTACAATGGAGCCTCACGTTTAGAAGTCTTTCGAACCACATCGTTTTTGCTACAGTTTATTTATCGGTAGGAACGTTCGACTGGCCCGGGATATTTAGTGGGACGTTCCGTAGATGGAGAAAAAGCTGGTGAGAGTATTCCAGGTGTGTTAAACGCGCTAGCTGACAGCTAATGCTGGGCATAACCTTGGGCGTGAAGATCCAGTGCCTGTTCCAGTCTAATCTTTTAAGGCTAGAATTTGGACTTTGGCTTCTGGGAAGCTCCATTGGCTCTCCATTTGGCTTCTGCTGTTTGGTTGTTGTTTTTAAATTGGAGTCAGATCTGTTACCAATCAGTTCTATAAGTGTTGTGCCAACGTTGACTGTTGATCTGCTCCTCTACAAGCCGTTTGAACTGGTTTCAGGTGAGGCCAATCATTCACACTAGGGGGCAGTGAGCACACCTGGCCGGAGAGGTGGGCAGCTCTACCCGCCTGAGGAGCACTTGCTCAAGGGCACTTCAGTCGTGTACTGACGGTTCAGGGAATCAAACCAGTGACCCTCCGGTTACAAGGCTGGTTACCCGACCTTCAGCTCACAGAGTTAGAAAAAGTTAAAGGCTACTGGGTAGTTTTAATGTTCCACCTAAATGGGGGTGTCGTCAAATGTGGGTTTGATTGACACAGGCACCAGAATGTAGCTGCCAAATCATTTAAGATGAAAAGGAAAATTTGGTGGGAAGTTGGGTGGAACTGAGGGCACCGGAATGTGACCGGTGCAGGCGAGAAGCTGTCAGGAATGTGGAATTCCCCTTTCCATTGTTTTTTTATTTATTATTTTTTATTTTTTTGCCTGAAAAGTCTCTGGTTGAAAAGTTTTGGTGGCTGAAATTACAGAGCATGTCTTAAATAAATAGAAATGTTTTGTTAGTGTGGTAATCTTGGTGCCTCCATGTTGGATGATTAACTAGACAGATGGAGTCCTGGATTGTTTATCTGTGGATGGATGGAGCGTAGTTGTTTTTCGTGGCGCTCGGTACCGAAGCTGGTGGTTTTTCCCCGTAAACATGCAGTTTAAGAACGCAGTTGTGCAGACTAGAGGAGTGGAGCAAGTCGTGGAGTATGCTGCACCATAGACACCAATTAAACAGGAGCTCAAGGAGGCACCGCCATCTATACGGTACGAATGCGAATTGTTTGAACATGCACTGTGTGTTTGTAACGAGGGACACGACAAGGAGACAGGATGCAAGTGTTTAGCTAACAGAAGAAAATCAAAAACCAAAGACTCTAGAAAACGTAAGGAACGAAACAGTACGGAGGAACGGGGTCACGAGATCAACCAACAGGGACACAACACCAAGCAGGAACAAAGGGAACTGCAGGGAGTATAAAACAACAAGGACTAGCAAGGAACACCTGGGAAGAGGTGGGGCTACAAACTAGGGACAGGTGAGGGGCCTGACCAGGGGGCGGGGAGAGAGGCGGAGCAATAAGCTAAACCAATAGGAGCACATGGCACAGGACAACAAAAGGCACATGGACGTGACAAGGCTGAAACGGAGAATCAGACAAGACAGGACGTGGACGTGAGACAGGACAGGACGTGGATATGAGACAGGACAGGACGTGGACATGGACATGAGACAGGACAGGACGTGGACACAGGACAGGACGTGGACATGAGACAAGACAGGACGTGGACGTGAGACAAGACAGGACGTGGACATGAGACAGGACAGGACGTGGACATGAGACAGGACAGGACGTGGACATGAGACAGGACAGGACGTGAGACAAGACAGGACGTGGACGTGAGACAAGACAGGACGTGGACGTGAGACAGGACAGGACATGGACATGAGACAGGACAGGACGTGGATATGAGACAGGACAGGACGTGGACACAGGACAGGACGTGGACATGAGACAGGACAAGACGTGGATATGAGACAGGACAGGACGTGGACATGAGACAGGACGTGGATATGAGACAGGACAGGACGTGGATATGAGACAGGACAGGACGTGGACATGAGACAGGACAGGACGTGGACATGAGACAGGACAGGACGTGGACACAGGACAGGACGTGGACATGAGACAGGACAGGACGTGGATATGAGACAGGACCGGACGTGACAGTATTGCACTGGACAAGTGACAACAAGCATTGCAACTGGGTCTATCTATCAGTTTCTGAATTTTTCCTCGTCCTTTTTAAAGGGAAGAGAGTTTTATTTTGGGCTGAGTTAAGGGTAGATGTTAAGTGTGCATGCGTTCAGTACAGCTGGGACAGCCGTCAGCGAGAACGCTCCAGGCCTATTCTTTCACTCCCTGAAGTGGTGCAGCACGGCGGATGACTCAAGTGGAAATTGTAGGTCAGCGTCCTTCGTTTACGGTAGTCCACTCACACCGCTCTTTCTGGCTTGTTTAGCTGAATGTGTTCAGCGAGGGGACGAGAGCGGCTACCTCGTTTTTGTTAGGCTTTCTCGTTACGTGTCCAGGCACTGAACCTCACCAACAAGTACCGTTTCAAGGTTTTCATCTGAAAGACCCTTATATTTGTCTTTTCAGACTCTGGGGATTCTTTCCTGGCGTGTTTGAGTGCCGTCAGAGGCGGAGCTCTTTCAGAAACGCTGCTTACAGAGGGAGCACTGGAGGACGAGATTTTGTTTGATTTTCCAGCGCATTGGAAGAAATAAATTATAGTCTCTGAAAGTTTCCAATATTTACTAAAAGGCCACTTATTTGTAATCTTCGGTGTTAAACTCTATGAACCCTCTTACTCATGGCAGACTTCCAAACCAAACATCCAGGCAACCTCCTCGAGCGTACAGGGAACGGTTACAAACAAGCCTGCTGGCAAAACTGGAGTTCTGGGTCATCTGTCCCCCATCACCTCCTTCTTTACCCCTTCGAGGCCTCTTCCTCTTTCGGCCTGTCTATTTCCTGGAGACGCACACGCACACAGACTCTCTCACGGATGGTGTAACGTGCAGCCGGGTTGGGGCGGAGGGCTAGGTCAGTCGGCCTGGAAATGAATGCGATCCTATGGGATAGGTCATGGAAAATACCCCTCTAATGGTGAAAACAAACGCCAGCAGGACAGACTCCGCACAGGCAACACGGAGCCTGTCCCAGAGAAAGCCGTGACTGGAATTCCAGTAATGTAGGAGGCTGTATGTTGCACAAGACCAGTGGCTAGGATGCATAATTTAGCAGTCATTTTTAATATTTATATTTTGGCACCCTTGTTTTATGGTAGGTGATAAATTAGCAGTCTGGAGAGAACCAGAGAAGGAGTTAGGGACTCAGAGAAGGACGGGAAGGCCGATGGGGGAAGAGCTCCTCCTATGTTTCCCTTTGTAGATTCAGTTCCACACCATGTGACCTTTTATGATCAATGCTATTGAATGTATAGATGCTAGAGCACCGCATGCAAAATATGCTAATACGTCAAATCTAAACAAAGCACTATCCATGACATCATAAGGGGATCTTAATTAGCTAAAGCTGGTCCTCGTTAGCATTAGCAGCTAGAGGGACCGTGACAGGAAATAAAGCCGGCCGTTAAACAAAGCCGAAAGAATTCCTGCTGTTTTCCCACCAGCCTAAAACAGCAGCGCCGTATGCTAACAGCGCTGTAGGAGTGAGTGTAAGTCCATGGGAACGGTAAATAAAATCCATGTCTAAATGCCTCCGCTGCCCTCAGGCCTCCAGACGTGCCGAGATGTGCATCCATGGGGGGAACGGTTCTCTCTTTCGCCATGCCCGAGATAAAAGTGTGGAATTAGCGCTTATCTAGAAACAAACCGCCTCAGCGTGGCGATTTTCCATTTTAATAAACGTCACCGTGTATAGCGGTTCGGTAAATCCTCAGGCATCGCGAGCACCAGGAACTTGTTTATGTTTTCTGGTTGGGCTCCAGGAATTGTTACGGCTCTTTAGCTGTTTATTTTCTAGAAGACGGAGAGACGTTCCATTCCTCCCCGCTGCAGAAACAGCTCTTTCATCCTTTGTGGGTGAGCTGGAACAATGTTTTGTATATCGTGCATGACCATGTCGTCTGCCCTGGAAAGTCCGCGGCTCCATTGCAGGCATACGTTTGAGCATATGTCTTTCCCCCTGCCAGTCTAATTTGTTCTGCTTTGGAGGGTACACATCTGGGAGCTGTTACGAGGCAGTCAGTCACAGGTATAATCTAAAGGGGTCAGTGACTATGTTTGGGTTGACGTCCATAAATGTGATGATCTCCATAAATAGAGGTTGCTAGGAAGTGGGACCGACAGTTTTACTGGAACTAGATCCCTGTGGATCCTTGGTTTTGTTTTCGAATGCGGCTTGGTGTCGGTTGCCATGTATAGAATAGTTTGGGAGTAATGGAAGTTTATTGATTGTGTGATTATGCGATATGAATTTAGACTGATGGCATTCATTCCTGTCTTGTGTCAGGTTTCCGCAAGATCAGCCTGGACGACCTGCGGAAGGCATACATCGTCAAGGACGTTCAGCAATACATCCTCCACAGGCTGGACCAGGAGGAGGCCCTACGGCAGCACCTCACCAAGGAGACCGCAGAAATGCTGAACCAGCTCCACATCAAGAGTAGCGGATGCTTCTTGTACCTAGAGCGCGTCCTCGATGGCGTGGTTGAGAATTTCATCATGCTTCGTGAGATCCGTGACATCCCGGGGACGCTGAACGGACTCTACCTTTGGCTCTGCCAGAGACTGTTTGTCAGGAAGCAATTTGCCAAAGTGCAGCCCATCCTTAACGTCATTCTGGCTGCCTGCAGGCCTCTGACGGTGAAGGAGCTTTACCATGCTGTCTGGACTAAAAACATGGCCCTGACCATGGAGGAGTTTCAGAAGAAGATGGACATCCTATCGAAGTTACTCGTGGACGGACTTGGAGGCACTAAGATGCTCTTTCACTACAGTTTTGCCGAGTGGCTTCTGGATGTTAAGCACTGCACTCAGAAATATCTCTGCAACGCGGCCGAGGGCCACCGAATGATGGCCATGAGCTACACTTGTAGAGCCAAGCAGCTCAAACCTCTGGAGGTCCAGGAGTTTGCCCTTCACCTGATTAACTCCAACCTCCAGATAGAACCCTTTAACCTGGCCTTGTGGATGGTGTGGAATGGCACACCTGCCAAAGACTCCCTTTCCACATCCATACCCAAAGAGCAAGAGGTCCTGCAGCTGCTGGTAAAAGCCGGAGCCCACATCAACAACGAGGACGACCATGCTTCGTGTATTGTGCAGCAGGCGCTGGAACGAGAGGATTCCATTCGCACGCTGCTCGATAACGGAGCCTCGGTCAACCAAAGTGACTCCAGCGGCCGAACCCTGCTTGCTAACGCTGCCTACAGTGGCAACCTAGATGTAGTGAACCTGCTCATCTCCAGGGGAGCCAACATGGAGCTGCAGGACAACCATGGGCAGACCCCCCTCACTCTTGCCGCCAGGCAAGGCCATACCAAGGCAGTCAACTGCTTGATTGGCTGTGATGCCAACATCAACCACACAGATCACGACGGATGGACTGCCTTAAGGTCTGCCGCTTGGGGCGGTCACTCTGAGGTGGTCTCAGCTCTGCTCTATGCCGGTGCCAAGGTTGACTGTGCAGATGCAGACAGCAGAACTGCCCTCAGGGCAGCTGCATGGGGTGGTCACGAGGATATTGTCCTTAACCTCCTCCAGCATGGTGCAGAGGTAAACAAGGCAGACAATGAAGGAAGGACTGCGCTCATTGCTGCAGCCTACATGGGTCACAGAGAGATTGTCGAGCACCTGCTGGACCATGGCGCCGAGGTAAACCATGAGGATGTTGATGGGCGGACAGCGCTCTCCGTGGCGGCTCTTTGCGTGCCTGCTAGCAAAGGTCACGCTTCAGTGGTGAGCCTCCTTATTGACCGTGGTGCCGAAGTGGACCACTGTGATAAAGACTGCATGACTCCTCTTCTGGTCGCTGCCTACGAAGGACATGTAGATGTGGTCGACCTGCTTCTAGAAGGAGGAGCTGATGTTGACCACACTGACAATAATGGGAGGACTCCCCTGCTCGCCGCAGCATCTATGGGACATGCTTCAGTGGTCAATACGTTGCTTTTCTGGGGCGCTGCCGTGGACAGTATCGACAGCGAAGGTAGGACAGTGCTTAGCATTGCATCCGCTCAAGGGAACGTGGAAGTGGTCAGAACTCTGCTGGACAGGGGCCTGGATGAGAACCACCGAGACGACGCAGGCTGGACACCCTTACACATGGCTGCATTTGAGGGACACCGGCAAGTGTGCGACGCCCTCCTCGAACAAGGTGCACGGTGCTCAGAAGTGGACAACGATGGACGTATACCCGTGATCCTGGCCGCTCAGGAGGGTCATTACGATTGCGTACACATCCTTCTCGAGAATAAGTCTTGCATCGATCAGAGAGGCTACGATGGGAGAAACTCTCTAAGGGTGGCAGCCCTGGAAGGCCACAGAGATATCGTTGAACTTCTGCTGAGCCATGGCGCTGACATAGACTACAAAGACGCAGACGGCCGGCCAACTTTATACATACTTGCACTTGAAAACCAACTAGCCATGGCGGAGTACTTCTTAGAGAACGGAGCCAACGTGGAGGCGAGCGATATGGAGGGCAGGACGGCGCTCCATGTTTCGTGTTGGCAGGGCCACGTGGAAATGGTGAGGCTGCTGATCAGCTACCATGCGGACGTAAACTCTTGCGACAATGAAAAGCGATCTGCACTTCAGTCTGCTGCCTGGCAAGGTCACTCAAAGGTCGTCCAGTTCTTGATCGACAATGGCACTCATGTTGACCACACGTGCAATCAAGGGGCCACTGCTCTTGGCATTGCCGCGCAGGAAGGGCACATTGACGTGGTGAGGATTCTACTGGAGCACGGTGCGGATCCCAACCACGCGGATCAGTTCGGGCGCACGGCCATGAGAGTTGCAGCGAAAGGTGGACACTCGACGATCATCAAACTCCTGGAGAAATACGGTGCCTCAAGTCTCAACGGGTGCAATCCCTCACCTATACACACCATGGAGCAGAAAACCCCTCTGTCCGTCACAGGGAAGATGCAGTCGCTCACTATCAAGTCTAGCAGTTCTGGCAGCACGGGAGCAGGGGACATTCAGTCAACGGGCCGAGGGTTATCCAACGGACCTGTTCACGCTTTCAGCTCTCCCTCCGAGTCCCCAGATTCCACAGTGGACAGACAGAAGTCCTCCCTCTCCAACAACTCCCTCAAGAGCTCCAAGAACTCTTCGCTGAGGACCACTTCGTCCACCTCGACGGCCCAAACGGTGCCTATAGACAGTTTCCATGGGCTCAGCTTCACAGAACAGATCCAACAGCACTCGCTGCCTCGCAGTCGCAGCAGGCAGTCTATAGTCTCCCCTTCCTCAACCACCAAGTCCATTGGCCCCCAGCCGGGCTCTCCAACCAGTGAATTTGATTGGAGTCAGGTGAAACCAGGCCTGAAGTCCTCTAAGGGTGGAAAGAACGGGAACGGGACAAACAACAGCTCTAAAAAGGACGGGATCGGAGACAAGAAGAAATCCAAGAACAGCGCTCATCCTCAGAGTCAGGTTTTGGAATACGAGATGACTCAGTTCGATAAAAGGATTGCTCTCAACAAGCCCGTCTCAAACATAGCCGTAAAGGATCCTCACTGTAAGATCGTTTTGGGAGGCTCCAGCCCCCTCGATTCTGGCCAATCGCAGGAGCCGTTTTACATCCAGCAGCAGAGTTGCGCAGAGAAGAAGCGAAACGGGATCATGACCAACCCCAACTACCACCTGCAGGGAAACCAAGTCTTTTTAGGGAGGGTCTCGGTCCCCAGAACTGTGCACAATAGGGGACATCAAGAAGTCCTTGACAATTACCCGATAGGGGAGACGGAACTAAGCCTTAAACAAGCTCTGAAGCTGCAGATCGAGGGATCGGACCCTGGGTTCAACTACAAAAAGGAGACGCCGTTATAACTGGTAAGTGGCTGACGGCGCTTGACTTAACCCCCGTGTTATTTACAACCGCTTACATGCAATTTGGCGAGGGGCTCGTCCCGCAGCTGCATGTAGATTTGTGGCTGGTGTCCACTCTGTGATTGAGATTATAGTGCCGGTTTGAAATACGCGTGGTCCTTTACATAAAGCTGTAATTTTGCTCTTTAGATTTGGAGTTATGACATCACATGGCTCCTGGCCACAGTAAATGTTAGTAAATTGTATCTAGAGGGTAGCCGGACTTCTCCGTCTTCTTATAAATGTTCTATTGGCGTATTTAGTTACGCTGTCATTAAAGTGACTGTAATAGAATTATTCCTGTCTTTTTATGTAGAAATGCAGATGTGCCAGGAAAACATTTCCAACCAAATCCTGACCCAAAACATTTTATTGGTGTTCCAGGCATCTTGAACCGAATCCATCATCCTGACGTTACGGAGAATGTGCCAAAGCAACTCTTTTTTTTTTTTCATCCGCAAAAAGATCTGGGCTCATATGTATGGAATTACTAGTAGTGCCTGGTCTAGGATCAGATTCCGGCCTTTCGACGGACACGTGAAGCCGGTTATACCTCCGGAGAGGAACCGCTCATAGATCAGCACGTACGTTCTGAACCGTATACATGTGCTCCCAGAATTCGTTGCCCCACCGCGTTGAACATCTCAGAGGAAAAATAAAAAAAAATCAAATTAAGAGGGACGAAAGGAAATATACCAAGCGAGAACGCAAGGGAAGAATGTCGACTGCAGCAGGAAGAAAAATATGAACTGAATTTCTATGTGCCTACCGATGTTACAGCCTACTCATATCCATGCACACCGTCATTTTTAATTTAATGTATTGATATTTAATATGCAGTGTATGCACTTTTTTTTTTTGGAATGGAGAAAACAAATCCAAATCACTTACGTTCACTTTTCTTTTTATTTCCTTCGTTTCTGGTGCTTGTTTTTCTTTTTTTTATCAAAGTAATTGTTCAAAATGTACATTACATGATTGTTTTGGTGTCCATGTGTTAATTCTCTGCCTGTATAAAATGTGCAAAAAGGACAGCTGTGTACCAGTCAAGTATGTTTCTCGTTCTCGAGGGGAAAAAAAATCAACAGTATCAATAATCTCTGGCCAAACAAGAGCAAAGTTCCACCCATCTCTCTTTTAAGTCTCGTGAACATAGTCCGCTTCACTGAACGATCCCAAACTCTGTCATCCATCAAAGTAGAACTCTATATTTAGCAACATCCGTACCGGTGTAACGTCAACAGCAGCCACGAGTCACTTCCTTTCAGTGTAGTGGGTCATATTTATTTGGAAAAAGCCACTTTCAGTTACACCGTATGCGGTATCATGGTGCTGTGCTTTTTCACCTCGGTTGCCTACATCGTATGACTTCTGTCTTATTTTACCTTCATATCGTGCGTATTGTAGTATTATCGGTGCCCTGAGGGGGAGGGACTACTTCGACCCCACCTCACTTTTTATTTAGTCCCTGTGGGACCCCTTTGAAATCCATTTATTGTTGTGTTGAATTATTTACATACATATTTAAACATCTGATGGTGTATCGTTAACAGAGTTTGGTGCTAAATGCAAAAAACAAGTAGTTCTCAATGATTTTTAAGTGCATTTAAAAAAAGAATAATAATAATAACACTAATTTGACTATGGGTCTGTTTCTGGAGCCGTGTTAAGCTTAGTCTTGAACTGAATTATATATTTCCATGCAAGGAAAATGTTTATGTCGAAGATGAAGCTTAACATGTGTGATGAAAACCAACCCTGTGTTTCAGTATACGAAGGCTTGTAGCTCTACACTGCAAAAAAATGATCTGACAAGTGAAAACAAATTATGTAATATAATGTAATGTAAAAATAGAAGACTATTCAACCTGCATTTTGACCAAATTACTTAAATAAACAATGACTTTTTGCACAGACAGAATTTTTCCCAAGTATTATTTCTTAAAGTAAGCAAAATTAACAATTAACAATTTATATTTAGCATTGACTAGCTAGCATGATGTAATGCATTAGTTAGCCTGCCATTACTAATTAATACATTAATAATGGTAACAACTACATGTTTACATCTTAAGTAAATATGTCGCAGCGGCATGTTAGCTTAACATTAGCTAACTATTGTTGAAAACCATGTATTACTTTATGTTAACTAGTCAACACTAAATGTTAAGTGTCCCCACAACTTCATTTTAACAAAATGCAGTTAGAAAAACTGATATTTCCTAAAAACACGTTAATAAAAATCCATAGCCTTTAAATAAACGATATCACATATTGCATATATTTAAGATTTCACTTGCCAAGATCTACCTTTTTGCAGTGTACTTGTATATTCCGATATAACAGCAGTGGAAGAACTTACATGGCGAGGTCTTTGCTAATTTGACCCCATATAACCTCTGTCTGTCAGACGCAAGTAATAATACGGTTTCAGGGCATGAATATGAAACATATACTTGTCAAGCCAAAATGAATATGCTTGGTGAGGGCTCAGTAAATAAACGCACACTGCAAAAAACGGAAAGAGTCCTAAATGGAGGCTGATGATGATAAATTATGATTTTAATAATCAATAACATTAGAATTGCCATTTTATAGTCAGTGCTTATCATATAGTCACATCGGTCTATACGAAGTACAGAGCCTCTTGAACAGGTATCGGGTGAGCACCAAATACTGTGGTGAGCGAAAGAAGTGGTGAGGACCTGATGCTAATGTCTGGTGCTCACCTAATAGCATCAGGGGTGCACTTGAAAACACTTGGTGTGCATGTGACAGTATCTGGTGCTGACCTGATAGCATCTGGTGCTGACCTGATAGCATCTGGTGCTCACCTGATAATAACTCAAGCCTTGTTCCTTTTACCAAACGGGCCCTGTAGAGTTCTGTACGTAACCATACTCAAGGTTAATTTAATCAGAACCCTCTTAATATAAGTGTTATGAAATCAGACGTAGCTTGGTTGTCATTCCCGACACATTTTTTAAGCCACCTGCTTATTAGATCAGAAAAGTTATTACAATCATAACTTATATTGTATTTTACCGTTAACGGCTCCCTGTAGGGAGAAAATCTGGCTGGATAAGTTCATAACGAGCATAATTCTCGTTATCATCATTACCTACATATTGCCTACAGGGAATTTCCGTTTTTGCAGTGCACCAGAGAAGAGTGCGATGTGGAGGAGGGGCTGTGGTTACTGTCAGGGGATTTCAGACATCTGCTCCCGAATGGGCGAAGGAGTGGATCTGTACGAGCCGATTGTGTGTAGTGATCCATTTTGTGCTGCTGGCAGTCAAAAAAACGAAGAGCGAAATAAAAAGAAAGGCCTTTCAATAGAAAAAAAAACAGGCCTTACAAAGAGCAGTGAAAGCTCAGGATGTCTCCACAAGAGCTCTCCTCTGAACAGAGCGAGAGTGAGACCCTTTGAAAATGAATTCTGGACAGTATTCAGAAGAGTCAAGCCATCTGTTGACCTGCCATGTTGCTTTCCTGTTTTCCTTTTTTCCTTCCACCACTCTGCATGTCATCTGTCTGTTTGTATGTCTGTAATACTGACGCCTTGGGATTCATTGAGAGAAATTTTGAGAGGTTTGATTGTAAATAGCTTACCATGTACATTTAAACCTCACATTTTTAATTTTAATTTTTTTTTTGGTTTGTTTGTTTCTTGTATTATATTAAGACAATTTTTTGACGTATATTAAAATGCTTAATAAACATATTTGCTTTACTGCGGAAAAATAATCTGTGCTTGTCCCTGACTTGTCTCTTTCCTTTAATGTAAATTTTACCCTATAGGCCATCAATCAAAAGTTTAGAAACGGCGACTCATAGGTTGGGCATCAAACTATACTACAGTCCACCTTAAACCCTCCAGGGTGGAGCTTTACAGGAGGAGGAACCAGCTTCCTTACCCTGCAGTGGAGCTGATAGAACAAGGTTTATTACTAAGCAGGTTTGGAGCGATTCTATTGGTCGGTCCATCATGAATATTCACTAACCTGAAAGGAGGACTAGAGCTTTTACACTGTGCAGAAAAAGAGATCAAAGTTTTTACACCACTAAATATATATTAGAGGTGGAGATATGGAGGAGTATCATACTGTGTACATCAGGAGTAGATGTGGTGTAGTAGGATATGGACTGGTTCAGACCCTCAGCAGGTGGAGCTGTTCAGTGTACCACTGTAGAGTCTATAAGATCACCAGCTACACCCAGTTAGAGGGGCGTGTCCAGATCATTCTTGGGGAATCCCAAACCGATCCCATGCCAGCTTGAACAACTGTATAATCCCTCCAGCAGGTCCTGGGACAACCTCTGGGTCTTATCCCATTGGGCCGTGTTTGGTACACCTCCAGTGGGAGTAGCCAGGGGGCCTCGGAATCAGCTGCCTGAACCAGCTCAGCTTGCTCCTTTCAGTGTGGAGGTGTAGCGGCTCTGCTTTGATGTACAAACCCAATTCCCATAGTATTGCCTGGCATAGCAGTGAGTTGTGAATTCTGAAACGGATGCCTACAACCATTACTGAACGCTAACCAGCTAGCCCTGACCCATCCTGTCTGGTAATACCACTCGTTTCCTCAAGAGGCGATAGTGAGCCAGTGTAGTGTTGAGCCTGCCATCAGTCCAACATGATATGTGATAGGTGGATGATTGCACCCAGACGGAGGTGTGGTGGGGTTACAGTCCTATTGCTACACCTACAGAAGTCTGTCTCTCAGTATGGCGACGGGCCGCCATGTTTGCTAACCCAACACGCCAGACGTCTCGGTGTGGAGCTGTAGAGGTTCCTAATGGTGTCCTGTGATAATCCATCCCATGCGGCTTGAACATCCTCACACAGTTCCTGCAGATGGTGCGGTAGGGGTGGAGGTGGAGTGACACCAGGCCTTCTGGACATGTGACACCAAACCGCTCATCTTGGTGCTGACCACGGTGCCTCCACACACGGATTCGTTGGGCGTCTCCACCAAGACTAAAGCGGGACTCGTCACTGAAGATGACCCGCTGCCATTCTGAGTCACTCCATGACAGTCTGGTACGACACCACTGCAGTCTTTGGTGACGGTGACGTGGTGTTAAGGACAGTCGTGGTAACGGTCTGTGTATATGTAGTCCTGGGTGGTGCTGCTGTCTGCCAATGGTGCTGGCACTAACAGGACGGCCTGTGGAGAGGCAGAGGCAAGGAAGCCCTCCCTCAGTTCAAAAGGAAGAAACCTCAAGAGGAACCAAGACATAAAAGGGGAACCCATCCTCCTCGGGTCAACACCAGATACAAGACCAGTGAAGGAAGGAGTTCAGTGTCTGTAAGGTGGAGGAATGAATGTCTGATTAGTCTGTAGTTAGTAGCTGGGTGATCAGATGGGTCATCCATACCGTATAAGGTAAGTGTCGCATGTTCTGAGTGTGACTTGTTGTGGGGACGTCCCTTTGCTCATTAGAGGAACATCAGAGAGAACTCCGGAGCATTCAGGGCCCGTGTAGTAACTCTAAGCGTGTGTAGGTTTCTGTGAGCGGTAGAGGAGGAGAGTGGGCGTGTGTTGGATCAGGAGTGTGAGATGTGAAACACTGATGTCGTACAGGATGTAAAACTCTATCTGCTGGTTTTGTGTATTGGGTGTAACAACAAAAAGGAAAACAGAGGTTCGGCCTGTTAGGACAAAGAAAGAATGCAGCAGGAGAGAACGATAGAGATGTGCCTTCGATAAAAAGATGTGTGTGTGTGCGTGCGTGTGTGTATGTGTGTGTGTGTATGTGTGTGTGTGTAGGTGTGTGCGCGCGCGTGTGTGTAGGTGTGTGTGTATGTGTGTGTATGTGTGTGTGCGTGTGTATGTGTGTGCAGGTGTGTGTGTGTGTGTGTAGGTGTGTGTGTGCGCGTGTGCGTGTTTGTGCGTGTGTGCGTGTGTGTAGGTGTGTGCGGTAGCGGGACAGTTGGGAGACTGAAGCGATAAACCCAGGCAGGAGCAGTGCTCACTCACCTTCTGAACTTTAATCTCCTCTATCAGAATATCAAAGACTTCCAGAGCCTGAATACCCAACACAGCACAGCACCGCACCTCTGCTGAAAACAGCTCCTCTCTCTCTGTCTCTCTCTCTCTGTCTCTCTCTCCCGCTCTCCTTCTCCCTCTCTCTCTCACCCTCTCACTCTCTCCCTCTCCCT
Source organism: Prochilodus magdalenae (assembly GCA_024036415.1). Taxonomy (NCBI): domain Eukaryota; kingdom Metazoa; phylum Chordata; class Actinopteri; order Characiformes; family Prochilodontidae; genus Prochilodus; species Prochilodus magdalenae. The sequence continues at coordinate 31,039 of JAMWET010003290.1, forward strand.
CACTCTCCATCCAACTCTCTCTCTCTCTCTGTCTCTCCCTCACTCTCTCTCCATCTCATCTCTCTCTCCCTCTTTCTCTCTCTCTATCCCTCTCCTTCTCCCTCTTTCTCTCTCTCTCTCTCTCTCTCTCTCTCACCCTCTCCCTCCCTCCTTCTCCCTCTCTCTCACCCTCTCTCTCTCTCCCTCTCCCTCCCTCTCTCCCTCTCCCCCTCTCCCTCCCTCTCTCCCTCTCCCTCTCCCTCCCTCCCTCTCTCCCTCTCTCTCTGTTTCTCCCTCAATCTTTCTCTTTGTCTCTCCCTCTCTTTCTCTCACACTGTCTCTCTCTCTGTCTTCATTCCCAACACAACACAGCATATTACTGTCAGAGTGCTGCAACAACTCATCTCTTTCTCTCACTCACTCCCTCTCTCTTTCTCTCTCTCCCTCTCTTTCCATCTCCAATCTTCACTCCCAACACAACACAGCACTTCACCTTAGAGTGCTAAAAACAACTCATCTCTCTCTTAGTCTCTCTCTCTCTCCCTCTCTCTCTCTCTCTCCATCTCTACCAACCTACGCTCTGAACACAACACAGCTCAGCACTTAACCTCAGAATGCTGAAAACAACTCTCCTTCTCTCTCTCCCTCTCTCTCTCTCTCTCTCCCTCTTTCTCCAGTTTCTCTTTTTTGTCTATCCTCTCTCTTCTTGTTCTCTCTCTCTCTTCTACAGTGTTTTCTCCTCCCTCTCTCTCTCTCTCTCTCTCTCTCTCGGTAAGCTCCTCTAAGAGTAGTGTACATTATCTCTGGTAAATCCTGGAACTCAATCACAGGGGCCCAACACATGCACACACACACACACACACACACACACACACACACACACACACACACACACACACAGTGGTCCCTGCGCACCTAGCAACCATTGACCCATGTACGATTTATCTGTGTGCGTGTGGTTAGCGATGTGTTTTGTTTGGGGTGACCCCCAGGAGGCCCGCTCCATTTCCATACAGATTACTACCTGCTGCACTGGAGCGTCTGATTCATGTGTCCAAGACATTCACATGTATGTTCAGTGAGGACTAGGCAGAGCCCCCTGATTAAGACTTCAACCCCCACTGAAAGATTTACATCCACCACCTCTGGCGGAGGGGGGTCAGGGTGTCGCTATCTAGCTAGATTTGTCATATAGTAAATGTGGAACTGGCTCACACCTGTGGTAGCACGACTGGTTAAAGGCAAAGTCAACAGTTATGTGATGAAGGTCTACGTTGACTGATCACTAGGGGAATGCTTTACAATAAGCGACTTCAAAATTCAAACTTAATAAATCTGTGATGAAGCCAAAGTCCACTTTCCAACGAGACCTGGTTGCACTGCTGGCCGTCAGTGAACTGGAGATAGGCAAACTTGTATGTGGTGGAGTCCAGAGAGCCAGAGAGTCAGAGCTCCATAATCTGGTGCTGGCGTCACGGGTTTATAGCACGATACGCTCCCTCTCCAACCACACATGACTCTTTATTGTCGTTCTCAGGAAGTGGGAGATAACGGCATTCGATAGCTGATCTTCGAAGCACTGTAGATCAACGGAGAAATGCTGGAATGAAGCCAAACAGCGTTTGTACAGCGTTCCCACAGAGTTCACACCGCTAGCTTTCAGGGACCTGGAGATACACACCTTTATATCTGACGGAGGTGCATCCTTCCTGACCCACTTGTTTGTGGTTATGGCATGATATCTCCAACCCCTTAGGAGAATATCTGATCTGAGAATACCCATCCCATGCAGCTTGAACATCCTCACACAGTTCCTGCAGATGGTGCGGTAGGGGTGGAGGTGGAGGGAGACCAGGTCTTCTGGACGTGTGACAACAAACCGTCCATCTCGGTGCTGACCACGGTGCCTCCACACACGGATTCGTTGGGCGTCTCCACCAAGACTAAAGCGGGACTCGTCACTGAAGATGACCCGCTGCCATTCTGAGTCACTCCATGACAGTCTGGTACGACACCACTGCAGTCTTTGGTGACGGTGACGTGGTGTTAAGGACAGTCGTGGTAACGGCCTGCTGTATGGAATTGTGGCCCTTGGGTCAGTCAGGTACAGTGATAAGGTTTCAAAGTGCATGGAGGACTAGCCTCAAGAGTCTACTCTGTCCTGGTAGCCAGTGTGTGTGGGCTGGGGTGATCAGGACTCGATCAGTACAGTCTAGAGTGCTGTAGTTATGTTCTGGCAGTCCCATGCAGGTAATTAAGAAAGTTGGACATTTGTAATTTACAATTATGGAAAATTTAAAAACTAGAGTTTATAACAGATTAAAACACATACGGTCCTAAACATCCATAAAAAAATTTGTTTAATAGTAAAATAATTAATTTGAAACATGCAGGACTCACCAGTAATGTTTTTTTTTTCTTTTTCTACTGTGTACTGGAGAGCAGCCAAACGCACACACACACACACACACACACACACTCACACACACACACACACACACACACACACACACACACACACACACACACACATACACACACACACACACACACACACACATACACACACACACACACACACACACACTCACACACACACACACACACACACACACACACACACACACATACACACACACACACACACACACACACACACACACACTCGTAAATAAAACTGCAGGGAGGTCTTGAGGAATGTGATGCTCAACATTCCAGAAAATCAAATAAAAAACAATGAAAAAAGAGATAAATTTCAGGGCATTGCATTGTAGAGAGAGAGAGAGAGAGAGAGAGAGAGAGAGAGAGAGAGAGAGAGAGAGAGAGAGAGAGAGAGGGAGGGAGGGAGAGGTGTGTATGTACGTAAGGTAAATGGACAGGTTGCTTCTGTCTTTGTGTGAAGGTTGTGAAGGTGAAGGTTCATCTTTGTTGGCAGTACAGACCCACACATCCCCCACTACAGGTGTGTGTAGCATTAAACTGAGACCAGTAAAGTACATGCACATCACACGCCACACAGTCTGCTGATCCAAATTCTCCCTCTCTCTCTCCCTCTCTGTCTCTCTCTCCCTCTCTCTCTCCCTCTCTCTCTCCCTCTCTGTCTCTCTCTCGTTCTCTCTACAGAGCTGTTGGTGACTAGAAGCAGCTCCATATACTGTATATACAGGTCATCATTAGAGATGCTCATGTAGATAGAAGACAGAAAGCAGCATCCTTACTGCACAAAGCTGCACTCTTTACTGCACAAAGCTGCACTCTTCACTGCACAAAGCTGCACTCTTCACTGCAGAAAGCTGCACTCTTCACCCAAAGCCTGACTTATCACTGCAGAAAGCTGCACTCTTCACTGCACAAAGCTGCACTCTTCACTGCACAAAGCTGCACTCTTCACCCAAAGTCTGACTTATCACTAAATAAAGCTGCACCATTCACTGTAGAAAGCTGCCATCTTTACTGCGCAAAGCTGCACTCTACACTGTAGAAAGCTGCACTCTTCACTGCACAAAGCTGCACTTTTCAATGCAGAAAGCTGCACCCTTCACTGCACAAAGCTGCACTCTGAAATGCACAAAGCTGCACACTTCACTGTAGAAAGCTGCACTCTTCACTGCACAAAGTTGCACTTTTCACTGCAGAAAGCTGCACTCTTCACTGCAGAAAGCTGCACTCTTCACTGCACAAAGTTGCACTCTTCACTGAGCAAGCTGCACTCTTCACTGTAGAATGCTGTGCCTATTACTGCACAAAGCTGTACTCCTAACTGCAGCAGGCTGTGCTCTTCTCTTCACAAAGCTGCACTCTGAAATGCACAAAGCTGCACTCTTCACTGCACAAAGCTGCACTCTTCACTGTAGAAAGCTGCAGTCTTCACCGCACAAAATTGCGCTCTTCACTGCACAAAGCTGAACTCTTCACTGCACAAAGCTGCACTCTTCACTGTACAAAGGTGTGCTCTTCAATGCACAAAACTTCACTTATCATTGCACAAAGTTGCACTCTTCACTGTAGAATGCTGTGCTCATTACTGCACAAAGCTGCACTCTGAAATGCACAAAGCTGCACTCCTAACTGCAGCAGGCTGTGCTCTTCTCTTCACAAAGCTGCGCTCTGAAATGCACAAAGCTGCACTCTGAAATGCACAAAGCTGCACTCTTCACTGTAGAAAGCTGCACTCTTCACTGCACAAAGCTGCACTCTTCACTGTAGAAAGCTGCACTCTTCACTGCACAAAGCTGCACTCTGAAATGCACAAAGCTGCACTCTTCACTGCGCAAAGCTGCACTCTTCACTGCGCAAAGCTGCACTCTTCACTGCGCAAAGCTGCACTCTTTACTGCGCAAAGCTGCACTCTTCACTGCACAAAGGTGTGCTCTGAAATGCACAAAGCTGCACTCTTCACTGCGCAAAGCTGCACTTTTCACTGCACAAAGCTGCACTCTTCACTGTAGAATGCTGTGCTCATTACTGCACAAAGCTGCACTCTGAAATGCACAAAGCTGCACTCTTCACTGCGCAAAGCTGCACTCTTCACTGCAGAAAGCTGCACTCTTCACTGCGCAAAGCTGCACTCTTCACTGCGCAAAGCTGAACTCTACACTGTAGAAAGCTGCACTCTTCACTGCATAAAGCTGCACTCTTCACTGTACAAAGGTGTGCTCTTCAATGCACAAAACTTCACTTATCATTGCACAAAGTTGCACTCTTCACTGTAGAATGCTGTGCTCATTACTGCACAAAGCTGCACTCCTAACTGCAGCAGGCTGTGCTCTTCTCTTCACAAAGCTGCGCTCTGAAATGCACAAAGCTGCACTCTGAAATGCACAAAGCTGCACTCTTCACTGTAGAAAGCTGCACTCTTCACTGCACAAAGCTGCACTCTTCACTGTAGAAAGCTGCACTCTTCACTGCACAAAGCTGCACTCTGAAATGCACAAAGCTGCACTCTTCACTGTAGAAAGCTGCACTCTTCACTGCGCAAAGCTGCACTCTTCACTGCGCAAAGCTGCACTCTTTACTGCGCAAAGCTGCACTCTTCACTGCACAAAGGTGTGCTCTGAAATGCACAAAGCTGCACTCTTCACTGCGCAAAGCTGCACTTTTCACTGCACAAAGCTGCACTCTTCACTGTAGAATGCTGTGCTCATTACTGCACAAAGCTGCACTCTGAAATGCACAAAGCTGCACTCTTCACTGCGCAAAGCTGCACTCTTCACTGCAGAAAGCTGCACTCTTCACTGCGCAAAGCTGCACTCTTCACTGCGCAAAGCTGAACTCTACACTGTAGAAAGCTGCACTCTTCACTGCATAAAGCTGCACTCTTCACTGCGCAAAGCTGCACTCTTCACTGCGCAAAGCTGAACTCTACATTGTAGAAAGCTGCAATCTTCACTGCATAAAGCTGCACTTTTCACTGTAGAATGCTGTGCTCATTACTGCACAAAGCTGCACTCTTCACTGTAGAAAGCTGCACTCTTCACTGCACAAAGCTGCACTCTTCACTGTAGAAAGCTGCACTCTTCACTGCACAAAGCTGCACTCTGAAATGCACAAAGCTGCACTCTTCACTGTAGAAAGCTGCACTCTTCACTGCGCAAAGCTGCACTCTTCACTGCGCAAAGCTGCACTCTTTACTGCGCAAAGCTGCACTCTTCACTGCACAAAGGTGTGCTCTGAAATGCACAAAGCTGCACTCTTCACTGCGCAAAGCTGCACTTTTCACTGCACAAAGCTGCACTCTTCACTGTAGAATGCTGTGCTCATTACTGCACAAAGCTGCACTCTGAAATGCACAAAGCTGCACTCTTCACTGCGCAAAGCTGCACTCTTCACTGCAGAAAGCTGCACTCTTCACTGCGCAAAGCTGCACTCTTCACTGCGCAAAGCTGAACTCTACACTGTAGAAAGCTGCACTCTTCACTGCATAAAGCTGCACTCTTCACTGCGCAAAGCTGCACTCTTCACTGCGCAAAGCTGAACTCTACATTGTAGAAAGCTGCAATCTTCACTGCATAAAGCTGCACTTTTCACTGCATAAAGCTGCACTTTTCACTGCACAAATCTGCACTTTTCACTGCACAAAGCTGCACTCTTCACTGCACAAAGCTGCACTTTTCAATGCAGAAAGCTGCACCCTTCACTGCAGCAAGCTGCACTCTTCACTGTAGAAAGCTGTGCTCTTCACTGCACAAAGTTGCACTCTGAAATGCACAAAGCCTGACTTATCACCACACAAAATTTTAACTCTTCACAGAATAAAACAATAGTGCCAAGCTGTTATCATGTAGTAAACGTGTAGTTAATAGTTTCACCTTTTCTGAGCTGTGAGGGTAGAAAATGAATCGTGGCTCGTTGTTGATCAGACTCGTCCTTTACTGTCTCCAGACCCGCCTATTTATTCTTATAGAGCACAAAAGACTCACAGTGTAAATCTCATTTTGTGCTTTTATGTTTACAAATGTCACACATGGGGAATTTTCAGTACAG
>JAMWET010003290.1:42500-45639 GCA_024036415.1 Prochilodus magdalenae
GCTTGTGTGGGACTGACCCCTACCACCCTAATGACCCCAGTGACCCCAAGACTGACAGCCTATTCAGTTAAATCAGAGCGTGACCATCCAACCCACTCGCACATGCACACATACACACACCTACAGAACGGGTCTCTCGGTCACCCATTACAAACCCCTCATTAACACGCAGTACAACAGGTCATTACCCACAACCCCTCACACCATCATCACAGAACAAAGAGAGAGAGGGAGAGGAAGAGAGAGAGTTAAACAATGGAAGAAGAGAAATCAAACCATAAGAGACGGCCAAATATACGACAGGAAATGTCATAAAGACCTACTAATAAAAATCAGGACATAGTGGTACAAAGAGTAGAAGGAATCAAACTGCAGGAATGAAACTTGGTGTGCAGGTGTGACATCATAAGACACAGAAACGAATCAAGTTTCACACTTGCAAGCCGGGCAGGTGACGTAAGCAAGGACGGGCCTTATCTCTGTACCTGACTGACCCAACAGCCTCCACTACAGACCTCCAGTGAGCAGTGGTGTCCTCCATCCTGTTGGTGCAGCACCATTGTCAGACGGCTGCACCACGCAGGACTACATGCACACAGACCGTTACCACGACTGTCCTTAACACCACGTCACCGTCACCAAAGACTGCAGTGGTGTCGTACCAGACTGTCATGGAGTGACTCAGAATGGCAGCGGGTCATCTTCAGTGACGAAGTTCCCGCTTTAGTCTTGGTGGAGACGCCCAACGAATCCGTGTGTGGAGGCACCGTGGTCAGCACCAAGATGAACGGTTTGCTGTCACACGTCCAGAAGGCCTGGTGTCCCTCCACCTCCACCCCTACTGCACCATCTGCAGGAACTGTGTGAGGATGTTAAAGCTGCATGGGATGGATTATCACAGGACTCCATTAGGAACCTCTACAGCTCCATACCGAGACGTCTGGCGTGTTGGGTTAGCAAACACGGCGGCCCGACGCCATACTGAGAGACAGACTTCTGTATGTGTAGCTCAATAAATATTGATCATATCAGTCTAAATTTATCATAAGTTATTGATCCTGGTAACCTTTATCTTCTTCCCAGTATCACTGCAATCCCCCACCTTCTTCTGGGTGCAGCTGTTCCTTTGATGATGAGTGTACTTATATCTAAATATTGTGTGTACTGTAACAAAAGTATTATATATTACATTTCTGTAATTTTGCCATAGATAAATGTATTTTAATAAGTTGCAGGAACAGCTTTAGTCCGTAGAAGCAGGAACAGATGCATGCAACATACAGAGCATTTAAAGGAATGCAGTGTTGGAGAACTGGTTCATGGAGCACTGAATCCTTTTCAAAGTTGTATAAATGAAATGCAGTTCATTATACAGGGGTTGGACAATGAAACTGAAACACCTGGTTTTAGACCACAGTCATTTATTAGTATGGTGTAGGGCCTCCTTTTGCGGCCAATACAGCATCAGTTGTTCTTGGGAATGACATATACTGCGTCCTGCACAGTGGTCAGAGGGAGTTTAAACCATTCCTCTTGCAGGATAGTGGCCAGGTCACTACGTGATGCTGGTGGAGGTTCGTCCTTCTTGGTGGTATGCTGACATTACCCTGGAATAACGTCGGCTCTTGATACATCACAAAGAATTGCTGTCTTGGTCACAGATGCGCCAGCAACGACGTGCACCAACAGGCCTGTCCCTCTTTTGAACTCTGGTATGTCCCATAATGCTGTGTACATTGCAGTATTTTGAGCAGAACTGTGCTCTTACCTGCTAACTGAACCTTCACACTCTGCTCTTACTGGTGCAATGTGCAGTTAATGAAGATTGGCCACCAGGCTGTTCCAATTTAGCCATGAGACCATGAGTTTCAGTTTCATCGTCCAACCCCTGTACACACTTAATTGCATCTGAGCAAAATATGCATATTTGTAAGGTAGTTGGCTGTGGCTAGTATCATATAAAGTCACCAGCCATCAATTCCTCAATCCAGTTGTTTGGGCTTCTGGCTCTGAAGTTAGTTGAGACCTGTGATGGCATAACCCATTAATGCTATGGGTAATGACGGACCGTTTAAGGAGGCCGAGCAGTTTGGACAACAGCTTACTGCTGCCCAGTTTGAGCATTTACAGGCTAAGGAACAAAGGTTGCATTGTGAGGTCAGCTCAGTCTCATCTGCGCATGCTGCTTCTTGTGAAGTGTGTTTGAAAATAAACACAGCTGTTACCTTCAGAAATGATGTGCAGTCTTTACCTTAATGTACAAAAGAAGCACTTCAGCATGCCCAGTGCCCAGTGCCGAGCCTCAGCAGCAGGAGCAGAAAGTCCTCTCAGCACTGGGCTGTGGAGCAGTGGATTGGTGCTCTCTGGAGTGATGGAACTCCATCCTGTAATTTTTGGATAAGCTAGAGTAGCATTTAAGACATCATCTGTAAAGCCCTTCTAGACATGTGGAGACTACTGTTCTCTGAAATTTGGCGCGAGGACACAGATGAATATGGTTTATTATGTGTATTAATATCTTAATGATTTCGTATGAAAAAAAGTGGTGAAGTATTAAATGCTTTCTGATGGACGAGTGAGAGAGAGAGAGAGAGGGAGAGAGAGAGAGAGAGAGAGAGAGCGAGGGGGGGGAGAGTGAGAGAGAGAGAGAGAGGGGGGGAGAGAGAGAGAGAGAGGGAAAGAGAGAGAGAGAGAGAGAGAGAGAGAGAGAGGGGGAAAGAGTAACACATATAGCGACAGAGAGAGAGAGCAATGAGCGAGAGAGAGAGGGGGGGGAGAGAGGGGGGTGAGAGAGAGGGGGGGGAGAGGGGGTGGAGAGAGAGGGAGAGGGAGAGAGAGAAGAGAGAGAGGGAGAGGTAATGGAGAGAGATGGGAGAGAGGCAGAGAGAGAGAGAGGGAGAGAGAGGAGAGAGAGAGAGAGAGAGGGAGAGGGAGAGGGACAGGGAAAGAGAGAGAGAGAGAGAGAGAGAGAGAGGGAGAGAGAGAGAGAGGGGAGAGAGTGAGAGAGGGGAGAGAGAGAGGGGAGAGAGTGAGAGAGAAAGGCGAGAGAGGGGAGAGAGTGAGAGAGAAAGGCGAGAGAGGGGAGAGAGTGAGAGAGGGGAGAGAGAGAGGGGAGAGAGAGAGAGAGAGAGAGAGAGAA
>JAMWET010003292.1:0-17500 GCA_024036415.1 Prochilodus magdalenae
CAAATCGTGGGTGCAACGTGGAGGGATACTGATCTCCTCACAGCAAGAACACGCGCATGGGTCCATATGTTTCTCCTGTGTTTGCGTGGGTTTCCTCCGATGTGCCTCGGGTTTTCTCCCATAGCTTTATTCACACAAGAGAGCCACCTCAGGTGGATTGTGGAGATGCTCAATTGCCTCTAGGTGTGAGTGTGTACGTTGGGTGTCCTGCACCGTGATGAGACTTGCACAGCCTGTCATCACTCCTCCGCCCCAATTAGCTGATGGAGTTGGTCTTCCAGAGCACCCAGAAGGAAGGAAGGAAGGAGGGAGATGAGTGAATTAATCATCTCCATATGGGTCACACTTCAACAAACAACATCGGGGAGACACACGGAGGTGCTGAAAGAAATCATGTGGTAAACTTTGAAAACTTGAGGTTCTTTATAATAATTAGAAAATATAATAATCACAAAGACTTTATATACAATATTAATTCAGAAAGTATTAATGGATTAAATGTTGATGGAATTTTGAGGATCTCACAGATAAACATTTGTCACGTTTCCGGGTCTTCCCTGCTCTCGTATGCCCACAGACCCGCATGCCCACAGCCGCCCAATCCACTCCGCTGTCCGTCTCTAGAATTTTAGTAACAGCTGAACTTAATTAAGCCCTCCTATTAATACCGTTCCTTGTCGCTTCCGCATTTGCAAATCTTTGCCAAATGTCCGTTTGCAATCCTGAGCGTTTTCCATGTGTTCTGCTATTCCAGTTTCGAGCCCTTTTCGTCCCTGACTTTCTCTTCTGCTTACTGTCTGTATCTATCTCACTCTGTGGCTCCCGACCTTCGTTCTCATCCTCTGACTATTCTCCTAGCCTCAACTTGGTCATCTCCGTTGCTTGTCTCTCCTGGTTCTGAACTCTGCCTGTACATTTTGCCTTGCCCCCTATGTTGTACCATGCATTGCTGCTTTGTTGGATTATCTCATTGTGTAACTAAAAAAATATTTAAAATATTATTATTATTATTATTATTATTATTATTATTATTATTATTATTATTATTATTATTATTATTATTATTATTTTATTTTCTTGTTTTAGACATTTTTGAGGCATGCTTAAGTTGTTACATTCTAAAGGAAGTTTTATGTTTAATATGGCCAATGTGATGACTTATTTTTAGAAAAGCCAATTCTGGAGTCTCTAAATAAGCCCTTGTTCTAGTCGGGCTTTTGATTTTCATTGACAGTTACATGATCTATTATGCGATGGCGGACGGCATCATAATTTAAACTGCGGGAGAAGGGAATGCTTTGTTTACACTCCAAGCCACAGGTGTTGGAGAGTGTGGCACACCCTTTCCACTGAGCCCCGGTTTGCATTGGCAGAGATACGGACCCTGGAATCTGGCATATTTGCATCAGACTCATCAGGTTCATCCTAGTTTGCCTTGACTGCCGGTGCAGATCTGGAAACCCAGAAATATTTAGATATCCATAACTCTAAAATAAGAATAACTGACATCAATCTGTATTATTAAGATAATAGGACATCATGATCGCTCTCCAACCACACATGGATGGCTGTCCTTGAAGCTCTGTAGCTTTGCCAGCTTTCAGGAAACCAGAGATTGACCCTGAAATGATCAGGCTCCTACCTAACCTGTGGTCTTCTCTGAGGCATGTCCATGTTGATTTAGTGTGACAACCCCATGTGAATCAGCAACGCACTTCAAGCTCAAAGCCATTACCCCATTCATAAGGCAGTCATGTCCATCATAAAGCAGGCGCAGACACGCTCTTTATACTTCGCATGAATGGGCGGGGCTAAGCTGCTCTAGGCTAACATATGTGCCTTCGATATGGGCCCCTTGAAGCGGAAACTCAAACGGAGCTCTCTCCTCTCCCTGTCTCTCTCTTTCAATTAACATGATGTATTGTTACGTCCTGACAGCCACCGTCAAATTATTCTAAGAGCTAATTATCTTAAAGGGCCCTCATTAGAGGGTTCCTTTACACTGCAGATTTGTCATGCGCCCGTCATGGCACAGACGGCCTGCAGTGAGCCTGCCTGTCTGGCCTGGAAATCTTTATTCATTAACCCATCGTAGACGAGCTTAACAAGACGGGGAGCGGCTGTTAATGTCTTCCTCCGCGCAGGGTGGCTCCAAGTTATACCTGTCTAATGTCGGCTTTATCCAAAGCCGTATATGGTGTGATACGTGCAGAAAGGACAACATGGGTAAAATCAGTATTTTCGGTAGTCGTGGTAATGCAAGGGTCTTCCCCCCCCCCCAAAGTACATGGCTATTTTATGAAGCCACTGGTTTTTATTATGCAACTAAATGTATAATTTATAACATTCTGCATGATTATGTATTATTCATGCTGTTTGCTTTTTTTTCTCGAAAGGCTGCTCAGGTCGCTCTCAACAGCTTAAATATGACTCCGCGGCCTCTGCTTACAGCGAAGGGAGGAAAACGGCAAAAACAGGACAAACGTGTCAAGAAGAAGACAGTTTAATGGAGGGCTGCCTATGTAGGGACATTGTAACACATGCATAAGCATTAAAACCTGATTTTAAAGCGGACATACTTAAGTTTTTATCAATAGCTGACATCAATTTTCACAAGGTAATGTTCATCAAGATCCTTTATGAAGCAAATGACATTGTTGACCTCAGGCACCCTTAAACGAAAGCATCATTCAAACTAATTGAATGTGAGTTGATGCACTCACATACTCACAGGGCTCTGAGTGCTGATAAAGTCCGTTACAGCATCAGTGTTTCAGTCTGTTAACAACCGGGTCCTTGTGACACGTTCGAGAACCTCCTGGTCTGATTTGATTGGCCGGGTGCTTTTCCCAAGTGCCATGTAGTAATGGATTGCCGTCTCCCCTTATGTTTGAGAATCTCTCCCTCTTTGTTTGTAGTTACGGTGTTATAACAGTGTTGTAAATGAAACTGTATATTTATATTTTAGGGAACAAATATTGACCAACATTCTCTTCTTTGATTCTGTTGTGTAGGTTTGAGTGTGCTTTTTGAATTGGACTGTTCAACATTAGTGAAATTGGACCAGCATTTTACATAATATACACGCCTCATACCTCTATAGACACCTCATACCATCAGGGTGGGGATCATTCTGAGTAACTCTTTAGCAGCCACCTGGGATACCATAGAATTACCTTAGCAGCCACATGGGATACCATAGAAACACCAGCTACCTTATCTACCATAAAAATTCATTAGTAGACAACTGGGATACCAAAGAAACACAGTAGCAGCCACCTAGTGTCCTATCCTATCCTATCCTATGTTAGCCCTAACCCTAATCCTTACCCCAAACCTATCCTATCCTATGCTAACCCTATCCTATCCTGTCCTATCCTATCCTATTCTATCCTATTCTATCCTAACCCATCCTATCCTATCCTAACCCGTCCTATCCTATGCTAACCCTATCCTATCCCATCCTATCCTAACTCTGTCCTATCCTATGCTAACCCTATCCTATCCCATCCTATCCTAACTCTGTCCTATCCTATCCTATCCTATCCTATCCTATGCTAACCCTATCCTATCCTATCCTATCCTAACTCTGTCCTATCCTATCCTATCCTATCCTATCCTATGCTAACCCTATCCTATCCTATCCTATCCTAACCCATCCTATCCTAACTCTGTCCTATCCTATGCTAACCCTATCCTATCCTATGCTAACCCTATCCTATCCTATCCTATCCTAACCCATCCTATCCTAACTCTGTCCTATCCTATGCTAACCCTATCCTATCCCATCCTATCCTAACTCTGTCCTATCCTATCCTATCCTATCCTATGCTAACCCTATCCTATCCTAACTCTGTCCTATCCTATGCTAACCCTATCCTATCCTATCCTATACTATCCTATCCTAACCCATCCTATCGTATGCTAACCCTATCCTATACTATCCTATCCTAACCCATCCTATCGTATGCTAACCCTATCCTATCCTATCCTATCCTAACTCTGTCCTATCCTAGCTAACCCTATCCTATCCTATCCTAACCCGTCCTATCCTATGCTAACCCTATCCTAGCCTATCCTATCCTATCCTTTCCTATCCTAACCCGTCCTATCCTATGCTAACCCTATCCTATCCTATCCTATCCCATCCTATCCTAACTCTGTCCTATCCTATCCTATCCTATCCTATCCTAACTCCGTCCTATCCTATCCTATCCTATCCTAACCCGTCCTATCCTATCCTATCCTATCCTATCCTATCCTATCCTAACTCTGTCCTATCCTATCCTATCCTATCCTATCCTATCCTAACTCTGTCCTATCCTATCCTATCCTATCCTAATTCTGTCCTATCCTATCCTATCCTATCCTAACCCGTCCTATCCTATCCTATCCTATCCTATCCTATCCTAACTCTGTCCTATCCTATCCTATCCTATCCTAACCCGTCCTATCCTATCCTATCCTATCCTATCCTAACCATTCAGATCTGAAATCCCAAATTTGGAGCAAAACAGACCTTAAAAAGGCTTAAAAATATGTCCTATATAATAACATGACTAACAGAACAGAGTTTGAAGCCTTCAGATAAAGAATCTGTATCTATCTACTGCATCTATTTATAAGAGGGTTCTAATGTACACCAACAGCCCCTTTAGCATGATGATATAACGTTCTTCTTGGTATTGCACAAAGGTGTTTTCATGTTTTCCGTGCTTGTAATCTTGAGTGGGACTTTGTAATCCAAGAGCATTTCCCAGAATAACATAAAAACCCTGTGCACGTTTGTTTTTCTGCCCCCTCTTTATTGTCTAATGTCGTGTAGTACATTGTCTCGGATTGTCTAATGTTGTATGAAAAGGGGAGATTTGTGCATACAATAGAACTAATAGAACCGTACAGAGTTGGGGCTTCCATAGCTGTAGGGAAAAGTTGTTAAGCTTAATTACAGCTGAAAATGGCTTCCTTATCAGAGAGCATAGACACGACTCCGCTGGCTAAGAGATAATAAAGAGTGGTAGTGACATATGTTAGGACGGGTACATTTAGCTCGCTTTAATAGAGAGAAAGGCACGGCCTTGTCAGGTCTCGTTTCTGCCGCCTCGTGCCAGCACACTGTCTTGGCGTGAAAAGAAAGATGGCGGTCTTAGCAAGTGGAGCGTGTGCCATCAGCACGGCATTCCTTATCGCATTTGTTTCTTTAGCGTAGCAGCACAAACACGGTGATTGGCTTTCTAAGCATTAAAGGCGCTAGTATAGACTTACTGGCTACTGGAAACAAATACACTGTCCAGTAAGTGGAAGTATAAGATAGTGAGTAGAATCACAGGGATGGTGTTTCTAATAATGTGGCCTCTTAGTGGAAAAACAAGGTAGGTGTTTCTAATAAAGTGGCCAAGAATTGGAAGTACAAGATAGTGAGTGGAATCACAGGGATGGTGTTTCTAATAAAGTGGCCAGGAAGTGGAAGTACAAAATAGGGGTGAGCCAGTGAGTGGAATCACATGGATGGTGTTTCTAATAAAGTGGCCAGTTAGTGGAAGTACAAGGTAGTCGTTTCTAATAAAGTGGCCAGGAAGTGGAAGTACAAGGTAGGCGTTTCTAATAAAGTGGCCAGGAAGTGGAAGTACAAGGTGGGCATTTCTAATAAAGTGGCCAGGAAGTGGAAGAACAAGGTAGATGTTTCTAATAAAGTGGCCAGGAAGTGGAAGAAGGAGGTAGATGTTTCTAATAAAGTGGCCAGTTAGTGAAAGAACAAGGTAGGCGTTTCTGATAAAGTGGCCAGTTAGTGAAAAACAATGTAGGTGTTTCTAATAAAGTGGCCAGGAAGTGGAAGAAGGAGGTAGGTGTTTCTAATAAAGTGGCCAGTTAGTGAAAGAACAAGGTAGGCGTTTCTGATAAAGTGGCCAGTTAGTGAAAAACAAGGTAGGTGTTTCTAATAAAGTGGCCAGGAAGTGGAAGAAGGAGGTAGGTGTTTCTAATAAAGTGGCCAGTTAGTGAAAGAACAAGGTAGGTGTTTCTAATAAAGTGGCCAGGAAGTGGAAGTACAAGATAGGCGTTTCTAATATAATGGCCAGGAAGTGGAAGAACAAGATAGGCGTTTCTAATAAAGTGGCCAGGAAGTGGAAGCACAAGATAGGTGTTTCTAATAAAGTGGCCAGGAAGTGGAAGTACAAGATAGGCGTTTCTTATATAATGGCCAGGAAGTGGATCAACTAGATAGCAGTTTCTAATAAAGTGGCCAGGAAGTGGATCAACAAGACAGGCGTTTCTAATAAAGTGGCCAGGAAGTTGAAGCACAAGATAGGCGTTTCTAATAAAGTGGCCAGGAAGTGGAAGCACAAGATAGGCGTTTCTTATATAATGGCCAGGAAGTGGAAGAACAAGGTGGGTGTTTCTAATAAAGTGGCCAGGAAGTGGAAGTACAAGGTAGGCATTTCTAATAAAGTGGTCAGGTAGTAAAAGTAGAAGGTAGGTGCTTCCAATGAAATGACCAGCTGATGGAAGTACAAGTGGATGTTTCTAATAAAGTGGCCATGTAGCGGAAGTACAAGTGGACAGGGCTTGGAATCCCAGACTTCCCTGCTGCTTTACCAGAGAATACTCAAACAGAGCCGCTCGAACCCAGCTGAGACCAACACGACCATGGAGATGTTCAGATCTCTGCCTGTCCTGCTGTTCCCGAAGCATTATCTCAGCCTTCTGCTGCATTATTATCACACATCTCAATTCATACGTGGTATCCACACGCCGCGGCTAATTGCACGAGTGAATCTAATGCGATAAATTCATGTGCCGATACACGCTCAGTGTTAATTAGGTTCCAGGAGACGGCTCCCCGAACTCCTCCACAAACTCCATGTCACAACATGTCATAAAGCAGCCTCTTAACCTTGTCTGAACTTATCATGCCACCAATTAGTCTGAATAAAGTGAAGGCCGCACATCCCTGCTTGTAATCCGCTCTCGTCTGTGAAAAGGGCAGCGGGGCTTGTTAGTATGGACCGCTGCGAGCTGAGCCGGGCAACAGTCTGCAACCCAGAGCACGTCACGGCAGCTGTATTTGTTTTATTATGCTTTTTTTTGTGCTGGTTAATTTATAAAAGGGCATGAAGAAAGAAATAACATCCTGTAATAGATGTAAAATAGCCTTTCAGCCACACTGTCTCATTAAAGTACCTCCACAGAATTAACCTACATGGTGGTTCTCATCAGCAGGTTTAACCGGTACATGGTGTATATACACAGCTCCGGAAATAAATATAAGACCCACTCCAGTTTCTTCTTAAACCAGCATCTCCACATGTACAGCAGGTTCTCAGTGAGGAACCGAAGGTTGGGTTCTAGCTTTACTGGCAGATACAGTGAGCGTCTGGTTCATAAGAACAAGGTCAAGCAGCAAACACACAGGACAACACAGCTACAGACTGGCAGAGGGCCAAACCCCCTCTCTACTGACCGTGATGAGCGCCACCTCATTCCAATGTCCCTTACCCACCGTAAGATGACCTCGAGTGACCTACAGAGAGACGGGCGAGCGGTGGCTGGGGTGAAACGCACAGCGAGCATGGTTCTAAAAACAGGCTTCTGGAGGTCATTAGTGATTTTCTAAATAAACAGATCTAATACAATATCTGATCTGGAGTTTGGGAGACATGGTTCCAGTAGTGTAGAGAATCAAACAGAACCAACACAAACCCAGAACCTGCACACCTAGAGACACTGAACAGTTTCAGGTGGTCTCTTAAACTTTTCCAGAGCTGGATATATTCAGTATGCATTATGTTTATGATATTTGCCCAGTTTATGAACCACAAACATGCATATTTAACATGAGTACTGCATTAAACTACTTGCGGTTACATAGGTGGAAATTGGTGCATGCAATCAAATGCAAAGTTTTTTTTTTTTTTTTTTTAGGCAAAACTTATACAACGTAAAATTTTTATTTCATATTGCATTTTTCCAATATATTAAATTTAGCAGGATATTTTGACTTAGTTATTATAGTTATTTAGTTTATATTTAAATGTTTGCACTCTCTGGTTTTTGCCATTGCAAAAAAAAAATCCTATTTCAAATCCTATTGTTTACTTTTCATATTTTCGATTATGATTGTTTTTATAAACCACTTTACAAATTTTTTTGCGTCATTGACATGATGCACAATGTCCAATTCTGTTATTCACTCCCCCCTAATACATGGCAAACTGGATATCCATTCTTCAACAATTCCCTGATTATGGAAAAGAATTATTAGTGCATTGATATGCAATTCATTTAAGCATCTAAAAACGACAGGTGGCACAACTGTTTACCCGCAATGTTGATTAAGGAAGCTGTAATAAAAATTAGGACATTTTAAATCAATTCATTATCTATATTAATAAAATAAAATAATAGCAAATTAAAATATAGATAGAATTACACTAAACAACTTTTAAAGAATTTTTTAAAATTGGCCACAGGTAGGGTCAGCATATTGCCTTTAGCATATCTGGTTGTATGATGAATTAGAATTATTATATATTAGCATTATTATACAAATATCTTTATTTATTTGACGAATATAGTATAACAGTATAAACTCGGGACAGAAGTGTTTAAGTTGAAGCCTCCTTCATTTGAAATGAGAATATCTGAAATAGGCAATTAAAAGATTATATAACACAAAATATTAATTAAATGGAAATATATATACACACAAAGTGATAGAAAAATGTGCATCATAATTATAATTATGAAACCTGATTCATTATGAAAACATGATTCAGGCTGTAGAATCTAAAAACACACCTGGCTTTTATTGTCGCCAGCAATAACTGTGACGTTCGATTTGACTAATGTTCCAACTGTTTCCCTTTTCTTCCATCTTCCTCTTTCTCCCTCTGTCCTCCAGGTCTCCATAGAATGGAGCGAGAATGAACAGAGAGCGGCTGAAGGAAAAGCATGAACTGGAGGGTCATTGAGGTCACTTGCTTCCTGTTTATATGGGACCATATAACAGTTCAGTCTTCCCGCCAAGACCCCTCGGCCAACGAGCAGCATGTCACCAAGCAGTTTGATTGGCTCATCTCCGACCGCGGCCCTTTCCACCACTCGAAGGGCTACCTCTCCTTCGTGGAAAGATTCCGCCAAGGATTTACGACCCGATATAAAATTTATAGGTGAGTGCGGCTTTGCTATTTTTAAGGCGCTGTTTGCAAGAGTGAGGGGATCCCTGGCGTTTCCTGCTCACCCTTCCCCTCCTCCTTCCCTCCTTCTTCCTCTTCTTCTTCTACCTTCTTCTACCAGGGTTTTATATGAGTCTGGAAAGGGGAAGCATGTTAATACACTGTACAAAGAAAATATCATCAATGTCCATAGAAAAACAAATTTTTGGATTTTTGGATTTTTAGTTTTATGCATCGTGAACACATTAAACTGCTGTTTCCCCTGTGTGAAAGTTCATGATGAATGGATGAACAGAAATCATTTCCAAAACTGTTTGGAAAACCATCCGGTTCCATCGACTTGCATTACAATTAAATTTTAATGAAAGGTTTTTTCCCCTCTGTGAAGTGGCCATTTTGGAGATACTGGTTTTGCTGTGGACAGTGATGATATGTAACTACAACATGTAACTCAGCCACCTTAAAGTTTTCATTGGATATAAAATTAAAGATCCCATATCTCACATACGGTTCTCCTTACACTGCCCCTCAAATATATTACGTACCATTTCACCCACTACTTACTAGCACATGTACATAGAGCTGATTAGACCTATGCTTGCCATAGGAGTACCCTAGTAGCCACCTGGAATGGTACAGCAGTGATGATAACACTTTACTATAGGGTACTGTTCTGATTTTTGGCTAACATTAGCTTTTAGCCTCTAATTGGAATAATTTATAAATGTTAAGGCAGGTCCATGTCAGTTGTCATGGTAGTGGGGGACTGCGTTCGCGCTCTCCCCTGACACTTTTCCCCACTGTGGCATCAACAAAGAATTATCTTAATGCAATAACGCCTCACCAAAACCGGTCAGGGTAACATAGTGATGCAACACCATAGCAACCAACTGGAATGGCATTGCCTAATAACACCTAAAGAGAAACCCAAAATGCCGTGGCTTAGGCTAAATAGGCATTAGGCTGTTTTGCCGCTGAGCTTCCACCGCTGAGGACCGGGACGTATTGTCCAGTTTTCCAAGATTGGAAGTTAACGATAATCTGTGTTCACACTGAAAGGCAGACAGGTTATTTCCGAGCTTTGGTAAAAGTTGGGTGCCAGAAAAGCTTCCAGAAGCCCGAAAGCTGAGCCTCCTATCAGCTTAGAGAATTGCAGCGCGCTCCAGAGTGTTAGGACCTTATTTCCTCATTTAGGAAAGAGCACTGCTACCACTCTTATCAGCCTCACACTCCTTTTACACCTCCTTTGTACGTCCTTGCCGCAAAATAATAAGTGGCGCCGCTGCAAGTCCCGGACGATGTATTGCTGTTGTGATTTCCCAGCACAAAAGTGGATGTGATTATATCTGGGGTTCTCTCAGTTTCAGTTCTTTCCTGAACAAATTCCAGTTTTTTTTTTTCCTCCTGCATATGTGGCTGTTTTGTACAGCAGGAAATATGGTGATCAGCAGATACTGGAAAGCAGCTCAGGAACCCAGCACGAGGAACCGGATTGAAAAGTGGCCCAGCTAAGCTGAAATCAAAGGCAGACTTGCACCGTAGAAATAGCTTAGAGTGTGAATACGCCAAGGGGTGTTATGTGCGTGGAGTATTAGATGTTATCCATCAGCTTTAATGAAATGCTCTTATAATGAAATACTCTTAATCAAGCATCCTCGTTGGTGGATTAGCGCGTCCGCTAGTCAGCGTATTCTCCTTCTGTAGGCTCAGTTTGGGAGCTTCTTCTACCCCCGGGACAAGAGGCAACACAACTCACCTCCAGTATTTTGCTGATTGCTAGGAATTGCAGGTGGTGAACCATCATCACTTTTATTCATATAGCGCCTTTCCATTGCTCAAGGCTGCTCTGCATCAGGACCCAAACTTAGAATACACGTATGTCAACATTAGGCTTATGTCTAATGTTGTTCTGGCTACTGGGCTTGTACAGGTCTCTACAACCAGAAGGGCGTTCCCTACTAGCACCACAGTATCGCTGACCCTGCCCCGTTCGCAGTGTAACCAGCAAACTGACTGGCTGTTTTCCTTAAAGGCCAGGACTTTCTTTGTAAACGGTCACCAACGGTCAACAGTTCAGCCAGTCCCCTCGTTTATAAAGTCATGTGTGATGGGTGACGCACTTAAGACAGTTTCTTCTGAGCATGCTCTGCTCTCCCTCCAGGTTGGGTGGCCAGGTACCATGATCCCTATCCAACGCAGAAACTGAGAAGCACACATTTGATTTGTATCACCATACAATCGGGAGAAATTATGATTCACAGGTCCATAATCGCCAACTCCACAGTTCTCACATTCCCTAGACCCCAGAACAGAGGACCCTAGCTAGCTCGGAAGGACCCCATAGCTTCGGGAGAAGATTTCACTTTGCAGCTATGGTGCATCATGGACGAGGTCAACCTGGGAAGCCTTAAAGGCAAGAAATGCCCCCAGCCACGAAGGGGTTAGCCGTTTACTATAGCTGAACACCACCAGTTCAAGCAACCTCATAGCCGCACTGCACCATCACCCGAGTGGCAGGCCTAGGTAGCTATGTGCAGCAGTCCTGGCATCAACAGCAGCAGTGTAGCATTATTGGAGGAACCGGCCTAGGCAGGCATGTAGCTGCACATAATGCATCAAATGTGCAACCAGTCTAGGCAGCATCGTACCTGCATGGAGCATCACCCAAACAGCTGGACCGGGCATCTGGCTACGAGGAAGCATCACTTAGGCAGCTGGCCCAAAAGGCCTCATCCTAGCTACAGCATAGCATCAAAAAGGAACCCTGTCCAGATAGCCTCAGTGGGCTATGCAGCGTTGGTAAAGTAGCTGGACCAGGGACATAGCTACGATGTAGCATCATTTAGGCAGACAGCTCGAAAGGCCTCATAGCTACAGCATAGCATCAAAAAGGATCCTAGTCCATACAGCTATATAGCTGCAATGCAGCATAAGAGAAGTAGCTAGACCAGGCATGCAGCTACGATGTAGCATCACATGTGCAGCTAGCTCAAAATGCCCTGTATCCACAGTGTAGCAATAAACAGGCATCCAGTCCAAGCAGCCTCATAGCTGCGACGCAACATCACCCATGCAGCTGGACCAGGCATGTAGCCATCATGTAGCACCACTCAGGCAGCCAACTCAAAAGGCCTCATAGCTACAGCATAGCATCAAACAGGGACCCAGTCCATACAGCTATATAGCTGCAATGCAGCACCACCCATGCAGCTGGACCAGGCATGCAGCTACGATGTAGCATCATTTGGGCAGCTAGCTTGCTAGCTATGCCTTGTATCTACAGTGTAGCAAAAAACAGGAACCCAGTCCATGCAGCCGCACAGCTGCAATGCAACATCACCCATGCAGCTGGCCAAGGCATCTAGCTATACTGAGGCATCACTTAAGCAGCTGGCCCAAAAGGCCTCATCATAACTACAGCATAGCATCAAACAGGAACCCTGTCCAAACAGCTATATAGCTGCAATATAGCACCACCCATGCAGCTGGACCAGGCATGTAGCCATGATGTGGCATTACTCATGCAGCTAGCACAAAAGGCCTTATAGCTACAGCATAGCATCAAACAGGAACCCAGTCCAAACAGCTATATAGCTGCAATATAGCACCACCCATGCAGCTGGACCAGGCATGTAGCCATGATGTGGCATTACTCATGCAGCTAGCACAAAAGGCCTTATAGCTACAGCATAGCATCAAACAGGAACCCAGTCCATACAGCTATATAGCTGCAATGCAGCACCACCCATGCAGCTGGACCAGGCATGCAGCTACGATGTAGCATCATTTGGGCAGCTAGCTCGCTAGCTATGCCTTGTATCTACAGTGTAGCAAAAAACAGGAACCCAGTCCATGCAGCCGGACAGCTACAATGCAACATCACCCATGCAGCTGGCCAAGGCATCTAGCTATACTGAGGCATCACTTAAGCAGCTGGCCCAAAAGGCCTCATCATAGCTACAGCATAGCATCAAACAGGAACCCAGTCCAAACAGCTATATAGCTGCAATATAGCACCACCCATGCAGCTGGACCAGGCATGCAGCTACGATGTAGCATCATTTGGGCAGCTTGCTCGCTAGCTATGCCTTGTATCTACAGTGTAGCGAAAAAACAGAAACCCAGTCCATGCAGCCTCACAGCTGCAATGCAACATCACCCATGCAGCTGGCCAAGGCATCTAGCTATACTGAGGCATCACTTAAGCAGCTGGCCCAAAAGGCCTCATCATAGCTACAGCATAGCATCAAACAGGAACCCAGTCCAAACAGCTATATAGCTGCAATATAGCACCACCCATGCAGCTGGACCAGGCATGCAGCTACGATGTAGCATCATTTGGGCAGCTAGCTCAAAATGCCTTGTATCTACAGTGTAGCCAAAAACAGGAACCCAGTCCATGCAGCCTCACAGCTGCAATGCAACATCACCCATGCAGCTGGCCAAGGCATCTAGCTATAATGAGGCATCACTTAAGCAGCTGGCCCAAAAGGCCTCATCATAACTACAGCATAGCATCAAACAGGAACCCAGTCCAAACAGCTATATAGCTGCAAAATAGCACCACCCATGCCGCTGGACCAGGCATGTAGCCATGATGTGGCATTACTCATGCAGCTAGCACAAAAGGCCTCATAGCTACAGCATAGCATCAAACAGGAACCCAGTCCAAACAGCTATATAGCTGCAATATAGCACCACCCATGCAGCTGGACCAGGCATGTAGCCATGATGTGGCATTACTCATGTAGCTAGCACAAAAGGCCTGATAGCTACAGCATAGCATCAAACAGGAACCCAGTCCATACAGCTATATAGCTGCAATGCAGCACCACCCATGCAGCTGGACCAGGCATGCAGCTACGATGTAGCATCATTTGGGCAGCCAGCTCGCTAGCTATGACTTGTATCTACAGTGTAGCGAAAAACAGGAACCCAGTCCATGCAGCCTCACAGCTGCAATGCAACATCACCCATGCAGCTGGCCAAGGCATCTAGCTATACTGAGGCATTACTTAAGCTGCTGGCCCAAAAGGCCTCATCATAGCTACAGCATAGCATCAAACAGGAACCCAGTCCAAACAGCTATATAGCTGCAAAATAGCACCACCCATGCAGCTGGACCAGGCATGCAGCTACGATGTAGCATCATTTGGGCAGCTAGCTCAAAATGCCTTGTATCTACAGTGTAGCCAAAAACAGGAACCCAGTCCATGCAGCCTCACAGCTGCAATGCAACATCACCCATGCAGCTGGCCAAGGCATCTAGCTATACTGAGGCAGCACTTAAGCAGCTGGCCCAAAAGGCCTCATCATAACTACAGCATAGCATCAAACAGGAACCCAGTCCAAACAGCTATATATCTGCAATATAGCACCACCCATGCAGCTGGACCAGGCATGCAGCTACGATGTAGCATCATTTGGGCAGCTAGCTCGCTAGCTATGCCTTGTATCTACAGTGTAGCGAAAAAACAGAAACCCAGTCCATGCAGCCTCACAGCTGCAATGCAACATCACCCATGCAGCTGGCCAAGGCATCTAGCTATACTGAGGCATCACTTAAGCAGCTGGCCCAAAAGGCCTCATCATAGCTACAGCATAGCATCAAACAGGAACCCAGTCCAAACAGCTATATAGCTGCAATACAGCACCACCCATGCAGCTGGACCAGGCATGCAGCTACGATGTAGCATCATTTGGGCAGCTAGCTCATAATGCCTTGTATCTACAGTGTAGCGAAAAACAGAAACCCAGTCCATGCAGCCTCACAGCTGCAATGCAACATCACCCATGCAGCTGGCCAAGGCATCTAGCTATACTGAGGCATCACTTAAGCCGCTGGCCCAAAAGGCCTCATCATAACTACAGCATAGCATCAAACAGGAACCCAGTCCATACAGCTATATAGCTGCAATGCAGCACCACCCATGCAGCTGGACCAGGCATGTAGCCATGATGTAGAATCACTCATGCAGCTAGCACAAAAGGCCTCATAGCTACAGCATAGCATCAAACAGGAACCCAGTCCATACAGCTTCATATCTGCAGAGTCGCATCGCTCGAGTGGCCAGCCCAAATAGCCTTCAAGCCATGAGTGGAAAAACTCTCGACTGGTATATTAGTGGATGCGACTGCGAGCTTCTCAGCCAGCAGGGAAGCATCAAAGCGTACACACAAGCAGTAAAGAACAAACGGGAGAACGATGTTAAGCAGCAGCCGTATTACATCAGCGTCCTTACAATGGGACACACATGATACACATGTCCTCTTGTTTCCTCTCACCCAGTGTCTTCTGGCTTTCCCCTTCCTTATGCAAGTGGAAATAACAGAGGGCCACTTCACTATGGTATGGGTGTAGGATGCTACCTCTGGACAGGGTCCATGCTTTCCCATCTGCATTAAAGACCTCCATTGTCCCTCTTATAGCTAGTGCCTGTCTTTTGTGAAAGAAGCACCTGGCTCACTTGGCAAGTTGTGACTTCAAACCGGGCCCTTAAGTAAATGGGAAAAAGAAGTGGTGTAGAGGAAAAGCTGGAGACAAAAGGCAGACCGCGTTGCTGGCTTTGTCTCCGAGCATCTGCAGTGCATTAAAGGATAAAAATCGTGACTGGGCATCTGACTGGCATAATGGTTTTAATCTCTGAACCGAGAAGGCTTGTTCTACCTTGCGTGCAGGATTAGTCGATGGCAGGTGCGGGGGGTAATGTTTGTAATGCGTCACCCTGTCCATGACGTTGCTTTGTTTGCAATTAAAGAGAGTAGAAGTTAAAGAAGTGGAATGCTAATTGTGGCTGTGGGCATTGTTCTCCGTCTCGAATTCTGATTGCAGAGGGCTTCGTTGAAAAAGAGCTGTGCCGTTGACTCAAATTCAATTAGTATACATTTGAATACCTTGATTTTATCAAAGCCCACAAGAGGAGCTCATCCGGAAGTGCGATCGGGGTACCACACAGAGGCTCATTGCGTGTTAATGAGGCCCACTGCTGCAATAGTTTTGGTAGAAAAGCACAATATTGTTTAATAACTATGTAGTTACGCATTAATAACACAGGTGACGTATTACCTGTGGCTGTAGATTACAGTAGCCCAGCATACATGTGTTCCAACCCGTTTTTACTCTAGTACCTACACACCTACATGTGTTCTGATAGTCATAGCGGCGTATTGTCTTGTGTGTACACGTGTAACAGAGTGTTTATGTTGGTACGAACTGCTGATTCTAAAATAAGAGCTTTCTGACCGGTATGTAATTTTCTACACTCTAAGGACTCACGCAACATAGGTAAGGGAAAAGCCAAGGCCTAGGTTTAATCTGGGGATTGCATGACGTCAGATGTTTTATGAGAGTTGTGTGATAAAAGTTGTGTCAGTGTCAACTAATTGCTGATGACATCATGAATAAAACCAGAGGAGAAGGAACTATTTACTAAAATCGATTTTAAAAATCCAATTTTAAAAGTCCACGATGAAACCAAATGACTACAGATCAGTACAGCGGTCCATTATTGGTAATATAGTCCATTCGGTAAATCCCTGGAATTAGATTTGAGCTATTTCTAGACCATTTTGTGTTAATTTTTTATGATATTATTTATTTAGATCAGTAAATAGTTAGATTACAATAAAATAAAAAAAAATAATAAAAATTCAGCTGTTATTAATATGCTTTTATCTAAATTGTCAATAATCCAATATTTCAAATATCTGAAATGGAAAAATCACATACAAACGATTGGCTAATGACTAAGATGTTGTTTACTAGGGTTTGTGATTGTAATGTGTCTTACATTACAAGGTACTGACAATGAAGTGAGACTATCAGTGTAGATATCAATGAATAATATCATCTTATATAATATTATAAAAAAATAAATATATATATATATATATGTAGACACACAAATATATAAGATATGTATACATATATATAATCTATATATATATATATATAATCTGTATAAGACGCTTTCAGTTGCCAAGGTACGTTTTTTTTAATGTATGTTTTCTAAACTATGTGTGGGAACCTGTGAGCTTGTGAGGAACCCTGAGATACATGTTCATATTACTGCACCCTTTCAAAATCCAACTTCTAAAGAGAACCAGCAGCTCTGCATTCACTGGAGGCTCAGGGTTAGCCGAGACTTCCGTTACCTCCTACAAAGCCTTTCAGCACTTTCGGGGTCACAGAGTACTGCAGGCTGCTGATCCGGAGGTGGTGCACGCTTGGGTTTCTTATGCCCGCTGCGGTACCGTTAACCTCTTCAGGGCGGGCACACGGTTCAG
This sequence comes from Prochilodus magdalenae, assembly GCA_024036415.1. Lineage (NCBI taxonomy): Eukaryota > Metazoa > Chordata > Actinopteri > Characiformes > Prochilodontidae > Prochilodus > Prochilodus magdalenae. The sequence goes on from JAMWET010003292.1 coordinate 17,460, forward strand.
CCAAAAAGCAAATTTACACCATTTCTGCGTGGAATAACCCA